>JAKEPQ010001023.1:3680000-4142500 GCA_024500445.1 Entomyzon cyanotis
GCAGAGGATTTTGCCATGAAGTAAAAGAAGAATGTAGAGAAGACAAAAAAATACTGAGAAATCAAATCCCAAGACAAACTACACTGTTCACTTATAAGTTACAGGTCTTAAAAAAAAAATCAGTGCAAGTTATTACTGCGTGTTCAAAACTTAGAAATACAGCAGGTTATAAATACAATGACAGTAGTTTTCTTTCAGACAATGCGGTAGATGTGTTCTCCTAAAGCCAGCTGATTTGTGGAATAAATGGAATAATAACTCTGTTAGCTTTCTGCACTCTGAGCTTTGGCATCATGCAGTTGGTATCTTAGTGCATTGCAGATCTGTCCTGCCAGGGGAAGCTAAGTTTGGAAAACATGTCCAGGATGTTTCTATCCATTGCAAATGCTCACCTGATGTGTTCTCTGAGGTGTAGCTGATGCAGCTGATGAGTTCTGAGTCATTGCACACCTCTGCCAGCCCTGATGTGCTCCTGCCAGCCTGGGGGAGACAGATGCCACTCTAATTAACAGTCACAATTAATACCCTTCAGGAGTGGAGATGGTGGAGGGAAGGCAGTATGAACAAGTGAATTTTCTCTCAGTTTTCAGGAGTTTGTTTTTCTTGTTGCATCCCTGCCCCTCTTCACCTCGGGCATTGTCTCTGTGAGCCTGCAGAGCAGACAAGCAGAGCTCCTAGAGGACAGCAGTTCACAGTGCTGGAGGCAGCAGAATTCGAATTTCTTTCAAGAATATGAAGTTTGTTTCAAGCTGTGTGCTGATTCCTCGTCCTTCTATTTAAAGATATATATTTACTTCATGGAGTAAAGTTTTTTCATTCTTCTCTGCTAGCAAACAAGAAAAGCTGAAATCAATTTTTCTTCCTATTGCTGGACTTCATTTCGAAATCGTGTAATCTTAGTACATAATTCATAGTCACTTGGACAGAGGCTTTCTGAATTCTCATTTAAAAAATGAGGGCAAACTTTAGTTGTTGCTTTCATAAGATTTTCTGTGCCTTTAGTCACCTCTGAGGTTTGTTAGTGGAATTGCTACTATTTTCCTTATGCCTGAATAACAGCACATCATCTCTGTTTTGCTTCAGCGTGCCAAGGAAAGCATGCCAAGATGAAGCAGGTTACTTCACACCATGAAAGGAGATTTTGATTCCATGGGAGTACAAGCAGTGCTTTCCTTTTGCAATAAAAATGCTGGCTTGAAGAGGAGAAGTGTCCTCCTAAGAAACAGCTAATTACGTTGATAGCACATCAACAGAATATGTAACTTGAGTGAAGATGCAACAATAAATCTAATAAAGCAATTACATAAATTGGAGCATCTTTGAAAAGTAGGACAAGTTAGCTGAGTGTGTTATTTATTTAATACCAATTTAATATCACAAGAGCAAACAGTAAGGCAGGTAAAGTACATCAAAATATTAATTATATGGATCCATGCTATAACTTCTACGAAATGCTTACTTATGGCTCCTCTTCAAGGGAATTGCTGAGAGAAGTTAAAGCATAACATCTTGAATTATTCACAAGTATCTGAAATATGATGGGTAAATCTAAGTGATACCCAAAGAGCTTTGATATTTAAAGAAGACAAAGATGTTCTGCCAGTTGTCTGTAAGCTGTGGCTATGAGACTTGAATCGTTCTGCACAGATTTTTCAAGCTACAACCTATGAAGGAGTATTTTTGAACAAAGAAATTTTGTTTTGGTTTAGCAGGCTAGATCTTAATTGTGGTTTAAAATTTTTAATTTGCTTTTTTTCAAAAGCATTTCCAAAACATTGTACAAGGTAAGATTAGGAAAAAAAAAAGAATATAAACATTGCCATGATTTCTTTAGACAAACGATTATCTGACAGCAACCAATATCTGATGCTTTCAAGGTGATTGCCTTCAGTAACAAAATACTGATTAATTTTTAATTTGACTTGGAATAAAATTCCACTGGAGCAAGCAGTTCTCTCATAATCCTTCTAACCATTTCTCCTAAGCCCTAGAAAGATGAAGACACCTCACACTGCATCCAGGCAGGATTTGGTTCTTGCCCAGAAGTCTGGGGGACTCAGCTGAGATTTGCAGCTCTTGGTAAACGTGACAGCTTTTTGAATCCAATCTTCTTGGGAGCAGTGGGGAGGGCAGGTGTGAGGAACATCCACTTTGAGTGTTGTTTCATCCTCAGTTTGAGCTCAGGTTGTTGCACTTTCATCTCTTCATGCTTTAGAGAGATCCTGATCTGCTGCTTAGCATTGGAGAGGATCTTTGTGTAAGGCTCAAGTAAGGAATCTGTGAAGAAAAATATTTTTATGGGAATAGCAAAGCTGTTGCTTTGTTTCTGTGTTAATCCTGAGAAGTGAATGCTGACTGTGAGTGGAATCTCTGAGCAATGTAGCTTTGGTCAAGAGGAGAGAAGAGTGAGGAGTTGTTTGTGCTGTAATGATCATATTTGTATGAGCTGGAGGTTCTGCTTCTCATTCCCTCTGGTGACTGAAAATAGCTAATTTTTCACTGTATAAGCAAACTGCACTGTGCCTCAATGCTTTGTGTCTTGTGTCCAACAAAACCTGGGGGCAGAGGGATGGAGTGAGGATTCCGGCTGCATCCCTGCACAGGCACCAGGTGCTCCTCGAAGTACTGAGTTGACCTTTATCCCTTCTTTCATGATGCAGCAAATGCAATTTCTCTTCTTGCAGTTCTGTCTTGGTGTATGCAAAATGTAAATGAATTAAACATTGTAACTGTGTAAATCTGGGATTGGTTTGAGGAAGTTCTGCAGGAAAACTTGCAGGGGAAACAATCGAGTGTTGCTAGAGGGAGTTCTGTGAGGTTGAAAATAAGGAATTGTTGCACAAAGTGAGACTTGGCATTGTCCAAGGTAACGTGGGGAGCAGGAGAAGAAATGGAATAATTTAAATATGAAAGGCAATGAAATGTAATGAATCAAACTATGACTAACAAGGTGATTTATTGAGATGTATTAAAGGTGAATGCAATGTGATTTTAAAAGAAAAGGGTAGATTTAGTAATAGAAATGTAGACATTTGAAGAAAAATACAAAATAAGTAGTTTAAAGGGATCTAATTTTAGAAACAGTATTTTCAGTGTAAAAACTATGAGGCATTTAGTTATAATTTCATTAATTTCAATTCACCTCCCACATATATAACATTTACATAACAAACAAACAGGAACAAGTTGCCAGGTTGTTGTAATGCAAAAGAAACATTAAATGGGAAAAACTAAACAGGCCATGACTTTACAGTGCAACTGTATAATAAACAATTTATATATTACTGTGAACTAAGCAAAGTTATATAAAATAAAAGATGAGTGAGACTGAAAGGTAAAATTAAGTGTAAATAACACCTAGAAATTTGTTCACTGGTGACCCAATGTGGTTTGATATTATGTTTGAGTACCATGTATCAAGGTTTTAAGTATTTCCAGTGATTTTGGCTTCACAGCTGAAATGCTAAATACAAGCCGAAATTTTTTTTGAAATTTGGGCAAAATCTTGAATGGTTTAAAGTACTGAATTTCTGGCTTGGATTTGGCCCTGCAAAAAAAAAAAAAAAAAGAAACTGCATGGCTGATTTGATGTATTCCTGTGTCTGATGAGCAAGGCAAGGACTGGGGACACAGGGTTCTGATATTGAAATAAAACATGGGAGCTTCTTTACCAATAGCTAATCGTAGACTAAACTTATATTTTCTCATTCCATTGTTTTCATTCCTAAATGGGAAGTACTGTTGTTTCTTTTATAAGAGGAAAATTCCTGATTCCTTTTCAGATTAAAAAAACCCCATATTCCAAGTGAGCTCTGCCCTGAGAATTTGTATGCTGAGCCTGTCAGGCAGTGAATCTTTATTATTACTGAGCTTTATCCTTGAGTACATAGCTTGCAATCCAGTTTGAATATTAAGTGTCAGGCTGAGGTGCTCTGGTGAGAGATTTGCAGCAGCAGCAGGATCCCTGGCCAGCCTCAGCAGCCTCTGACCTCTGATTTCCTGGGCTGGGGGAGGCTGCTGCTGCTGGCAGGGATGGGAAGGGAGCATCACCTGCAGTCTGGGATTTTCCTGCCGTGCTGGGGAAGGTGATGGAGGAGGAAAAAGGTGTGTGGAGCTGCTCACTGGGAAATGTGGGGTGTTTACAGATCTGGTGTTTTTCTGCTTGCATGGAGCACACCTCGAAAGATCTCTAGCTAAAAAAACCCCAAATCACCTTTTTTATTTATTTATCAATTCCCTAAGAGTTTTGCACTGGTGCATTCTGTGTGCCTGGGCCATGGCTTGCATCATTTATCCTTTTTTGGTCCTTTTTTTCTCCCCCTGAAAGTCACATTCCTCTTGGGGAAACTCTCCTGCTTTCCCCTGACAGAGCTGAGCTCCCTGCTGTCCTTCCTTCTGCTCAGACAGAGCACCTGGGCTCCAGTGTGGGACCTGCATGGACTTCTCTGTGCTTGTGACTTTACCTTTTGCAATCATTGTCAAATTACACCCTGCTGGAAGCAGCAGCAATAAATCTTTCAAAAATATCCCCAGCCCAAGGCTCTCCTGTTTTGTGCAAAACAAACACCACCTTCTCTTTTGATATCAGTTGTAGTCATTATACATAGCAGGAGTAAATCTACAAACGTGGAAGGTTTGGATTATTTTATTTTTGCTTCTTTTTTCAGACTGAAATAGTTTTTCCTCATAAACAGTAAGAATCTCTTTGATAAAGCTGAGTTAGAAAAGGTAGCAGTGACTTTTGCCTTCTCCATCAATGGGGCTGTGGTGGGTGCCAGGGCTGGGGATGGCATCCAGCATGGGGAAGGCTGGGCCCTTTCAGGACCTCACAAAAGTCCCTTTTCCTGCAGGTTGGTGTCTGTCAGCTGATCCACCATCTCTCTGTTCAGTGTGTGAAACGATGCTTTTATTTGCTGTAGTGATAAGGATGTCTTGGGATCAGAACATTTGGGGTGTCTACCCAAATGAGATTTATTTTTTCTTGTTTTTTCCTTGAGAAACATTCTCCAGTCAGTGGAATGTTATGGATCCTTCAACTGTTGTTTTTCTGTTAGGGCTTACAGATGTGGCCTAGAGTTGTGCTCTTTCTTTAAGAATAATGATGTCATAAATCACAAAACTGTTGGATAAACTGGTGGGGTTTAGTTTGTTTTTATTTTTTTCTAATTTTACTCACTGATTTCAGACGTTGTTTAACATCTAAAGTTTTCAAGGAACGTCAAAATTTCTGTTAAAAAATAAGAAAAAATAGATATATTTACCATTCATCTCTCTACATGTGGCATTTCTTTCCAAACTGCATTGCTTGTAGAGGTGTGATTCATTTCTTGACCTATGATAGATGAATTTGAAAATGCAGAATGTCAAACCTCTCTTCTGGAAGGCTAATGTTCCTGCTTTTCAGTGTCTGTCAGGAGCAGGGTGCTCAGGGCTAAAAGCTCACCACTGGAATAGATGGAAGGACTTCTCTAATGGCAGAGGAGAACAGTTAAGCCTTTTTCAAAGTATTTTGTTATTCCTGCATGTCCTTTGAGTGCCTTGTTCCCTGGAATTTGGCTGAACAGTCTCAGTGAGGCAGGCAGAGCACTGTTACCATGGTTAGCACAGCAGCAATCCTGCTGGCATTGCTGGGATTGCTCCACCTGCTCACGAGGCACAGCACTGTGCTGCACTAAAGTGGGGAGAAACAACAGGAAAAAATTAGAAACAACTTTCTGGAGCTCCTAATAGCCATGATGATGCTAGGAATGGGGAGACTCAGCGCCCTGGGCTTCCCCTGCCCTGCAGTGACACAGAGCTGATTGTGCCCCAGCTCAGGCTCTGCTGGTGAGCTGCCTCTGCTGCCAGCATTTTGAAAGGTTCTTTTTGAGAGCCCAACATTCCTTTCATCTTCATAACGTGTTTACTGCCACACTTAATACTGCAGTTTTTATGCTAAATAAGTACTTAAACACATCCATGGCCTCGGTCACAGGAGTAACCCTTTTGAACTCCCTGGCTAACCTTAGTTTTTTACAAAGCAGGTATTTATTGAAACCTTCTGGCAGCTTCAGTCACAGGTAGGGGGATATACCTGGTAAATGAGGGTTTTATCTCAAGGGAGATACAGAAATAGAAGCAGAGATAGCTTGAGGTTATCCCAGTCTTGTTCTGTAGTGCAGCATCTGCAGTGCTGCTGCCCTTTAGGGCTCTGAGGGGCCATGAGGAACTCCTTGCACAGCTTGGACAGTATTTAGAAATGAATATTTGAACAGATCCCTGCCATTCTTACCTCTGAAACACCACGGAGCTGTGATGCAGCGGTGCCCACAGTCCCCACTGTGCAGCAGTTTCAGCTGATGTGCTGAAGTTCTGCTCCTGCAGTTTTATCACCCCAGGAGATGCACTGAGGGGCAAAGCCTGCAGAAGGGAGGTGACAGCACGGAGGGATGAGCCAAAGGGGCAGGACAGAGCTGGGATTGACTCTGTTCTGCCTCATGAACAGATATAAACAGCACAGAGCAGAGCACCAACCAGCAGACACTGTGCAGAGCACTAACATTTGCATTTCGCATTTCAAATCACTTCTTATGCCAAGAGAAGCTATTCAGGTTTAAGTGCTATTTGGACAAATCCCTGCTCATGTTCACCAAATCTCAGTGTTTGCCCTCCTGACACAAAAAACACTTCTGTAATTCCTGTCTACAAAAATACACTCTCTGTACCTCTTGGATTCCAAATGTGCTGCATGACATTGCAGTTTGGAGACAGAAATTTACCTAATATTGAAAGATCAGAGATTGAGACTTCATAGAAAATTATTTTCAGAGGACTTTAGAGTATTCTTCATTCTATAGTGAATATTAGCTTCTAGCAATTACTGCAAGTGTCTTCTTAGCAGTCTTCATGCTGTTATCCTTTGCAGCAATCCCAAATATCCCACATGTGCATTCTGATGCCTAAAGATTTTCAGATGGGTAACCCCATGGCACAGTTTGGGCCAGGAGCCAGAGCCTGAGAAATAATCTTTTTCCCATTGTGATGAGCAACGCTGTTCTGTCAAATATTCATTCGAACGATTGAATTTTAAAGAAAGCCATACTAAGGTGCTGCTTAAGACTTAGGATTAAATGTAATGGTAATAAAGTGCAGCTAGGAATGCTCAGTAAATGGTTTCAGTGCTCCTCTTCTGAGGCTAGTCAGTGCACTGAGCTGCTCCGTGTGGAGTATCCTGCCACAAACATCAAACGTGATTTATCATATTCCAGTTGCATCTCTTTTTTCCTCCTTTTCCCTTTTTTTTATTTTCAACCTGATGTTCTGAGGATTTCCTTTTAGTGCCTACAAACATCTCCTTTTGACAGACAGTGCAAATTAAAAGATATGGCTGGGCAGAGGAAACTGGAACCCAAATATGCCCCCTGGGTTTTCATTTACAGTTAGAAGCTACAGACACAATTACTGCTGACAGAAAAGCAGAAGCCAGTGGCAGAGTGCATGTGGCAGTAGAGTCATGCCAGGCAGTAATTGGGAAGATTATTTTTAATCAGACCATATCCTACAGCCCAAACATTAGAAATCTCTTGTAAGGCTGACAGGAAATTAAACTGAGACCAAACAAAAAAGGCCTCAAAATAGAAGTAATATGGTTAGAAGTCTAATGATGGCAAAACTCAGTGCTTGTTGTATTTGGCTGTTATCTAAAGGGAATGGCTTTTAACTTGCAGCAACAGATATCATTGTTTAATTGCATTTTTAGAACAGAATTAAAAAATATCAGATTAGATCAATTTAGACGTAGGCTTTTGATAAAGGTCTGAAGCAGCAGATGTTAAGTCAGACTTAGTAATTGTATATATGTATTAGTAGTGACTTTTAGTATTGCTTTGGGTTATTTCTTTTTTTTTTTTTTTAAATATAATGCTTAACGAAGCAAATTCTCTGGGAAATACTAGTATGTCTGAGATGCTCTTGGAATTCTTGAGTATGATGACATAAAATGTCACTTTTTCTCAGTGCCCTGCAGAACAACCTCTGCCTGTTGGGTTGCCTGAGCTGCTGCTCCAGGGAGAAGCCCCTGGGATGTCTCAGAACCTCTCTGGCACCTGACATTCTCACCTGAAAACACTTTTTCATTGTTAAGTGAATCTTAATAGATCCTTATCTCTGCCTAACTTCCCCCTCCACACCCAGCAGGACTAGCTGCAGTTGCCTCTCAAGTTTCCCTTGTCTCTGCTCAGAGCTGGGCACTCTGCACAAGGGTTCTGCTGGTTTTTATGTTCCTGTCACATCAAAATGCTGTAATATCAGATGCAAGCAAAACTTTGCTAATTGGGAATTTATTTCTGGGTTGTAAGAGTGCAAAACAAGAGGCTGCTTTGTGTTTTGCTACACTTTATGGCAGTTGTAGAAAAGAAAATATAGGATTGAAAATGTGCATCTTGTGCAATCCACAAGATTGACTGTAGCTGCACGGACAGTTCTGAAAGGCATTTCATGTCAGGAGAGAGAATAAGGTGTGATGTCCAAATCCAGAGTCAACTAGCTTATCTTGAGGCCTCTAAATAGGATTTTATCAGAATTCAGGGGTTCCCCCCAAACTACTGGCATTTTCCAGCTGTATTTCCTTCTACTGAAAATTGCTTCATAATCCTATGAATGTGCCTGAAACTCT
This sequence comes from Entomyzon cyanotis, assembly GCA_024500445.1. NCBI lineage: Eukaryota > Metazoa > Chordata > Aves > Passeriformes > Meliphagidae > Entomyzon > Entomyzon cyanotis. Next base: position 3,688,654 of record JAKEPQ010001023.1, read on the forward strand.
TCCTCATTGTTTGGCTATTGCCTGAGTAGCTGGATAACAAACCAAGTACTTGCTAAGATAGACAATTCTGCCAGTGGTTTGTACAAGTAGGACTTTGCTGTTCCTGCTTGTCACCTTTCCAAATGCTGAAGATGTTGAGGTTTTTTATCAGTATTTGGATCATTGCAATGCTGCCTGACATGTTTCTAGAGCCACATCCCTCTCCAGTATTGATGGCTCTTGTTCCCATTAATCCTCAGTTGCATTAGAAAGAACCACCACAGAGTCTTTTATTTACTGAGTTATTTAATTTTTTTTGTTTGTTTAAAATGAAATCACATATAAGGAAGAAGATATTTTATGAAAAAATATCCAATGTGTTTACTGTTTGGAATTTTGCTGAAGTGGATAAACAGTATATCAAAGTTACCTACAGACTGATTTGATTCTACACTGACCTAGGTGTGTATTGTCTTTGGAAACTCAAAATGTGAACAGTGGTTCTGCTTCCAGGAGTATTCACATCAAAGAGAGCACATTGCCTTTTGCACCTGGAAATGAAAAATGCATGTAGGGAGAATTTGTCAGGTAAAACCTGGCTGAGCTTACTGTAACCACTGAAATTCAGTGAGTAATTCAGTGAAATGTTACCTGTCCCAGCTGCTCATTAATAGGAAAGAGTGGCATGGAATAGAGTGTTACCCTGTTGGAACTCCCAGCTCTGTGCTTGGAAAATACCTTCTGAATGCCCCCTTTTGGTGATGCATTTTATGGTAATTTTTCTTGGGCAAAAATTCTTCAAATTTTCAGTTGAAGGATACACAAGAAGCAAATTACAGCAGTGTGTTCCTATTGAAACAGAAACCTGTGCTGGGGAAGATTTACAGCTATAGCTTAGTAATGTCTATTTTAGTAGGTGAATTCACAATGAAAACTTAGAGTTTTGGTTTCAAATCCATTGCAAACTGCCTGAACTTGTTTACTGTCCATGGCATGTTTAATAAATCAATAAATAAATAACACAAGTCTATGTTGGTACTGGTGGATCAATAAGCAGATTTTGCTGTTTGGCTTTGTACTCCAATAAAAATGCACCTATGACCCAGCAGTGTGTGCAGTGACAGCCCAAGAAGTGCACTAGCAATTGTATTTTTTGTCTGAGCCTTCCATGAGCCCAGGGCACAAGCAGGAGCTGCTCTGAATCCCTCGTTCCTAATAAAAATGTTTTTTTTCTTCCCCCAGGAAACTCCCCAGAAGCCCCATGCAAGTGGTGCCTACTGTTTCCATGAGCGGAGCCTGCTCTCAGTAAGTGCCCTGACCTTTCCCTTGAGGGTTGATTTCCTGGGATCTCTCCTGTGCTGTCCCCATTAACGTGGGGCTCCTCTGGGCTCCCCAGCTGCCTGTGCTGATGCTGCATTGATGCCTTGTCAGGTTTACCTGAAACAGAGGTGAGACAGAGTGAAGAGAATAAAAGCAGTTATATTATTTATTGAAGAGCCTTCAGGTGCATTTAGGGCAGACAAAGCCACTCAACGGGCTACACCCAAAATGGACAGCAAGTCATGAGTTTTTCACACTTTATAAGTTCTGTCTATTTGCATATTGTTTAATCCTCCAATTACAGCTTCAGCTAATGAAGTCAATTACTCCAAGTTTGCTCCCCCAATTCACTGCTGTTTGGGCTCTGAGACAGTAAGGTGTCCTTGGATTCTGATCTTAGAGAGGAATTGTTTTGTCTAAAAATGAGAGAACAGCAGCTTAGCACCCTGTATGGAGTCTAGAGTTATACACTAAAATTACAGATACACGAAAAATATAGAAGCTAAAATCCTAAGGCGTCAGCATCGCCAGACTAACAAACCCTGAGGAAAGGGGCTGATAGCTTTTAGTCACCAGTGAACAGCAGGGACAGGCTTAGAAAATAATCTTGCCTGGTTCTGGCTGTGGCTGAAGTGATTTTCTCTTGTATTTCCCCTGTTCATGTTTGGGTGGTGTCGCTGTCGTGTTTGTGTCACCTCTGGCTGATTACTCTGTGTACAGATTACTCACAGACCTTTCTTCCCCTCACAACAGCTAGGGATAATTAATTCATCATGCTTTCCTTTAGAAATGTTCTCATCATGGCAGAATAGGGAATATCATGAATTAAGCTCTAAAACGTATAGGATGTGAAAAAAAATATTTGTGCAGATTAATTTGTTGCCTTTTCCCTTTGTGAGAAGAGGCAAATCCAAAACACTTGTTGCTCATTCATACTTGGTATTTATTTTCTAGTAAAGTTTTGCATTGTAGCACGTAGTTAAACCCAATAACAATTAGGAATTTTTTATTCAGGATATAACCTTCTATGCTTATAGAAAATACAGAAGTATGAGACAAAACAGTGTAATTCTTGGTAGGTGTGTATTTGGTACTTCTCAAACAGTTTTTAATAATCCTCTGCTTAAAATAAACTCAGTTCTCAGACATTTTGTGTTAGGCAATGAGCATGGCTTGTTCTGTATTAGGCTGACTGAGTATATTTTTGCTTTATATACATTTATACATTTCTAATTACAGTTTTCTTTGTTCTGTGTTGCACATGGGCATTGACAAAATAATAGACTAGATTCACTTTTTTGTTCCACTGGATTAATGTGAGCAGCTGAGTTCTGCCCCAACACACAAAGTTTCATGTCACTGAAAAAATTAGACACACAGTCCTTGCTAGAAAAAAGGAAGAGTTTTGCATTTATTCTCCTACACTGAACACAATCTTCCTCTTAATGTCTTTGAAATAAGATTTCATTATTTCAAAAAGACTGCCTGGCTTACTGGATGAAAAAAAAAAAAAAAAAAAAAGCCTGTTCATCTTGAGGATAGATTTAAATCAATTCTGTAGTGCTCAGCATGCTTGTTGCTTTTAGCTTTTCCTCTGTCACGAGCAGTATTTTCTAGCACAGAATAACCTCACAGCCCTTAGCAGAATTTGATGCAATTGACAGCTTTTGTTAGAAAAATTCTGGTAAAAATTGCACGAAGGAGGTTGGGGTTTCTAACCCAGGGGAAGCAGTGGTCCCTGAGATAATCACAGCATGTTTGAGGGAAGCTAACATTAATTTGACTGTGAATACAGAGCCTCAGTAGCTGTAAATGCAGTTCCAGGAAAAGATACTCATTTTCCAACAGGCTAAAGCAGAGCTTTGGGGATGTACACAAAGAGAGAAGGAGGAATGTTCCTTTGGAGTCTGAGGAAGGTTTAATGCTCCTGAACCTCCCTGTGCAGGGTGTGTTTGGTGATTTCCCTTGTGCAGGAGCATCCAGCAGCTCTGGGGATGAGGATCCTGTGTCAATGAATCCTGGAACAGCCCTGCAAAGGAGCTGGGTCCTGGCAGGTCCATAGGCTGGGGGATGCTCTCCTCACTGGGACATGGGGACTTCATTTCTGACTGGGAAATGCTCTGTTCCCATCCCTTCCTGAGAAAAAAAAAAACACTTCAAAACAGCAATTCCAGTCTAACATAGAGGTTTAAAATTGGAATTGTGTGTATTGAAACAAAAATCTGCTCCCTCTCAAAAATCTTCTAATAATCAACTTTTATGTTCAGCATCCCTCAGGTGAATTTTAGTTTAATTCCTAGCTATGGTTGCTTTGCAGTATTTTCCTATTTCATTTTGATGGATAAAAATGTTGAGGTAAGTATAGTTTTAACAGTCTAACTACAGAGAAATCCTGGATTTTAAAATTCAATTTCACAGGCTATGGATTTAGGTGTTTGACCTTCCATTAATGGTGCAGGAATGCCTCCAATGCTCCAGCAAAGCTGCAGAGCCTCGAGTAACCCAGTAAACAAAGCAATAAAAGACACTTCCAGAAAACCACAGAAAATAAACATGACAGGCAGAGGAGATAGAATTGTTGCAAATATACAGTGGGAAATCAAGGACAAATAGTGACTGGCAGGTGGTTTGTGGCAGAAATGCAAAACCTAGATAAGCAGAGTCTTCAGTCCTTGCCTGCAGTGGTTTGCCATTGCATGGTGACAAGCTGGGGTGCTGTGGGCTGGGGATGCTGAGAGGGCAGTGCCAGGCAGCAGTTCTGCTGAGGAATCCCAGCTCAAGCTGAAATGCAGGAGCTGGGATGGATCTCGGAAGTGGTGGCACTGAGCTGCTGGGAATTGGAGGTGCTGAAGGGCTCTGAGCTCGCAGAGCACATTTGGGCTGTGCTGATTGCTCTGAGTGCAGCTTCTTCTGCAAGAGGAATGGCTGGGCTTTGCCTGCCCTGCACAGCTCCCTCCTAGCAGCTGCAGTCCTTTGGCAAATGGCATTTCTCTCTGGTATTCCATCGGAATTCCATTGGAAAGAGAAAAAATCAGCAATGTTTCAGTGTTTTGCAGCAAGTTTACACCATTTTTGCCCATTCTGTTGTTTTTTCCTTACTGCCCAGGTTGTGCCCAGCTGTTCCATAGTTTGATAAATATACTGGAGCTAAGTGGTTTGTTAGTAACACCTTTCCTTGGCCAGAAGATTTTAAGCAGTAGAGGAAGGATGAGCCAGGAGTGCTGCTCCAAGTTTGGAAAGTCTGCCATGACTGTCCACATTTTAAACCCTGCTGGATGTAAATATAGTTATTTTCATGTATTTATGTCAAAAGGCTGTTGCTCTGCACACAGCCGTACCTTCCCTCCTCCTGCAGCCTGGCAGTGGCACAGAGGCAGTACTGGAAGGGCCTATCAACCATTGAAAATAGGTATTTAAACCCCTTTTCACTAATTTTAGATTGAGCTGTGTTTGCCTTGGAATTGTAAACATGCGGAACAAAATAAGGGAAAAATAGCTGGTATTGCCTTGAAAATATTATAGGGCATTATGAGTCCTTTTTTCCCCCTCATTAAACACATCTTTTAAAAGTGTTAATACAATAAATCTATTTTCCAAAACAAAAAGCACACCACGGAGCAGTCTGAGGAGTTTTGTGTGATCTAGGGATTTCTACCTGAGAGGCATGAAAAGAAAATAATTGTGAAAGAGATCTATTATAAAATACCACAAATCTCTTAGAAATAAACCAATATTATAACTTTATTCTAATAAATACGGAAGAAAAAAAATTAATGATGGTATTCTTATTTATTCATCTCTCTCTATTCTGATGCAGTCTGAATGATAGTATTAGCCTAGAGAGTTGAATATTTTTTAAATTGCAGCACTTTGAATTACTGATATGTGCAAATTACAATAAAAAAGGGATGAAGAATGGTAGTTAGACAACGTAAATGATGCAGTAAGTTCTGCTCCATTACTTCAGCTGAGCTAGGATGGGGAACTGTTTAGTTGTTAGGATCTGCTCCACTGTCATATTATTCATTCTTGTTTTGCAATATCTTCAAATATCTTCAACAGTTATTGTAGGAATTCATTAAGGAGCAGGAGCAGCGAGGCATTTACCCACTGCTAATGATGAGCAGGAGAATATTCTCCTGGATGTTTTTGCTTCAGAAAAACCTTAACTAGGGTAGCTGAGCCTGACCTCTGTTTGTATTTTTTTTTTTTTTTTTTTTTTTTTTTTCCCTTTTTTCCTTCCCCAGTGCTGGCGCAAGGTAATTCAGTGTTAGGTGGCTGATTTGTAATATTGCTTTTCCATTAGTTGGATATGTTTCATTAGATATGTGCTCTCCTGTTCAGGGAGCTAAATACACTACTTTTGTTTAATTTGGTGGGTTTGGGGCTTTGGGGTTTTTTTTTTACCTCTGCCTGTTCCAAGTTTTCATTTCCCACAGGAGAAGAAAATGTTGAGGGTTTTTGTTTTCTGGCTGTCATTAACGTGAAGTTTTTAGGAACAAAATCATTAATGATCAGGGACAAAAGAGCAGTTGTGTGGAGCAGGTTTACATGAGTCACTCTTGAGCCATTGCTGTAATTTGACATTACCTGAAAGGGCTACAAACCAGAATATCAGCTGTCTGCTTTTGGTTCTGCTGCTCATGTCACTGAAACCATGATCTTCCCACAGAAATACAGGAAGACACTGTCCTTGTTTAGGTTGGGCTTCATCCCTGCTGCAGATGATTTTGCCTGTATTTATTTGGGCAGCTCAAGTGACTCTCTCATAGCAGATCCAGGAGCATGAGGCTCACTGAAATCAAATAGGACATCGTGAACACAAGAGGCAGACTCCTCACACAAGAGTTTTTTGGGAAAAAACACTGTAGATTATTTCAAATTATAGCTCTGTAACTAAAATTAGCATTGTAATTTTCCCTTGGGTGTCTACCAATGTACATGTCAGGAAAAATCTTAACAATTCCCCAGTTTCTTCTTCCTTTCTTTTAAGAATTCAGTCCCTGTTTCGTTCTGATAGATTCCTCTGTGAACTTTCTAAATCCTTCATCTTTCTAAGTGGTATTTCAAGTTTAAAACAAAAAAATAAAAGCTGTAAGGGTTAAATACAGACTGGCCTTCGCCTGTGAATTTACTGTATTCTGAGATATTTCCTTCATGAGCATTAGAGTGCAGACATCTTCTTACTGAGGCATTGTGAAAATTTCCAGATGCATGTCAACACTCCAAACACTTTGCCTGGCAATTGTTTGCGCTCTGGATATTCTCCAGATTGCAGCATTAAGGGGTTTTTGATCAAGTTCATTTCCACAGCTCCATGGCATTTAAGAGATATCAAGTCCCACTATTCCTGTGAGATTAGTATGTGCTATTATCTCTTTATTACAGAAGGAGAAGCCAGAAAATTGAGCAGCCTGAGTGATGTGCCAGGAGAAGGACTGTAGCAGAGCTAGGATTTGAATTCATGTTTCTCAAATCCCAAATCATTGCTTTCGTTCTTGGGCCATCTTTCCTCTCCTCTCCCTCTAATCCAGTACATTTTATTGTTAATGACTCTTTCATTTAACAGTGAAAAAGGCTTTATAATTTCATGCTCTTTCCTGTCTCATAAAAATTTGAAATTTTTCCTTCAGAAAATCCTGCAATTATTAAATGCGTGTGGAAAGTGTATGATGTGCAAAGTCCTATCAGCATAGGGCGAAGCTAATTGAAATATGACATTCCTAGGGATGAGCTGGGTCATGTCAAGGGTGTCACCATCCTTTAATGAAGATATGCACTCAATCCTCTTTTCTTTGAAGAGCTTACAGACTTCTGAAACTTCTCCTGATAATGCTAATTATGCAAAGTGGAGGTAGAGCCACGGCAGGCACTGGGGCAGCTCAGCACAGGAAATTTTAAACCTGGCAAGGTTATTCTGAGTTCTGGGGGTGCTGCTGGAGGAATCATTTCTGTGTGGCTGCTGCCACAGTTGGTGCTGCTGCAGCCTGAGCAGGGCTGGGGAAAGGGCAGGGAGAGCCCTGAGCCTCAGGGGGAATATGGGCAGCTGAGGGTGTGTTCAGGGGGAAATCACTGTCCCTGCACACCCAGCACTCAGAGTCCATCCAGTGCCACTAGAAATGGCACTTTGTGCCTGGGCTGAGGTGCTGCTGAGCATCCCTGGTCCTGTGCCAGTGGTGAGATCTTCCCTGCTGCTGCTCATGGAAATGAACAGGAGCAGTGGATTGGAAGAATTGCATTAGAGGTGGGGAAAATTTATTTTCCTTTCTGTCCCACTATTACATTTGAGGCTAGTTACTGAGTCCACAGGTCTGTAGTGTAGTGTAATTCCCATGTAGCAGGGGCACAACCAATAAATAACATCCTTAGTGAGAATTGTTACTGCTCCTGGAAGATGTGTTAGAAATCACATCACCAGTAGGTCTTTGAATTTTGAATATGGAGTGGCAATTCAAAAATGCATCTGCAGTGAGGAAGGAGAGCTCTGGGAAATAAGAACAGATCTGTTGATGTAAAATGAAAAGTTTATCCTCATTCTGCATTGGCTAAGAAATTCAAATAGGTGAAACAGCATGAGTTTGAGTTTGACAAAGTACATTTGTATTTGGCAGAATTTACCTTTCCTTCAGGACTGTTTGATACCTTCAGAAGCTGAGCTGTACAACTCCTGACTGTGGACCTTTCTAGTAGCTCACTAACACCACAGGAGCATTCTAGAGGTTACCACTGGCTTTTGGCACTTAGGGATTTCTCACCAGGTAGTTAACCCTTTCTCTGTTATACTACTGAACTGTGTTTACATCTGTCAGTGCGTTCATGAGAGCGACTTGTTTATGACCTACCAAAATCACTGCGCATCCATCAGGGCCAATTTGGGCAGGCAGGTCAAAGAGCAGAGTTCATCTGTGTGTGCAGGGGCAGGGCTCTGTCCCCTCCTGAATTCCTGTGCAGCCCCAGCCCACTGGCTGAGGAGGGAGAGTGAGGAAGAAGAGGAAGAGAAGAAAAAGATAATTCAGAAAAGCATGAAACAGTGCTCAGCAATAGCCTGACAATAGCAATAGCACAGTTAGCAGCACTGCTTCAGTCACTAATCCCAAATACAGCCCCACACGGGCTGCTGTGAAAATGAACTCTGCCCCTGCCAGACCCTATAAAACTCCTGCCTTTCTTCACTGGGAAGTTTCAGCTTCCCTCATCTGCACCCCAGAGGAACAGTTGTATGAGTACATCTGGAAAAGAGAGGAGAAACACTGGCAGGGTGGTGGTTTTGTTTGTTTGAGGCTTGGTTTTTGAGGTGGTTTTTTTTTCTTATCTTGAAGGATAGTTTGCACAGCTAAATGACACAGTTATAAAAAGTATATATATTGGGCCTACACTGAGAAAAAAATTGATCTGAAATCCTTCACAAATTATGTTTTTATCAAGACCAAGATGTTGTGTGCTATTGATTTTTAGATCTGCACAGCCTACAAGTAATAGAAGTTGCAGAGACAAAATAATTTAAGATGGTTTTCTGTCTTTTGTGTAAGCCAGGTTAGGATATTGAAGTACAAATCAATTGCTTTGCCACTCCAATTCCTTGAAGCCCAAAAGAAAATTTCAGCGTGAGTTATGGTTTCCAAATGTTTGTATTTGCTGGTTCCAAGGCTTTTCCTGCAGGCAATAGGCTTTGTTTGTCTGACAAGCTCTTGCTGCCCCTTGGTCAGTGGTGGGGTAATGGGAGCTGTGAAGGAAAGCATGCAGGAGGCAGAATCACCAGGGATGATGGTATCATCCATGTACATCAGAACTGTGATACAGAATGATGCAAAACCCACCTGCAAACAGCAAGATGGGCTCAGGATTCAGTCTGAAGGTCGAGGGAATGGCTGAAGGGCCAGCAGTGCCATCCCTGTCCCTGCTCCTGCTCCCCAGGATGCTCCCATCACCTCCAGAGGGGATCAGCTCTGCTGCTAAAACACTGGGAATGTTCTGACTGTGGGAGCTGAATGGATCAGGGCAGAATTGGTTTCACACAGAGGTGGCTTTGCCATTCCAGGCAGAAATTCTGAATATGTGAATTATTTGGCTTCAAGTAATACCCACTTGGAAAAATCAAGCTATGATGAGAGCTAATAAGACAATAAAACCAATAAAACAAATGGAAGCAGATAGTACACAAGTGACTTTATGGCAGCTCAATGTAAGTTCTTATTAGTGACTCAGGAATGTTAATTAAAGGACAGGAGGATATATATTTATAAGCTACAGGTATGCTCAGAACAGCATATTCTGTGTTTGATAAGTTGTGGGAAAAAAAATTTCTTTTAGACTTGATGTTTAACTACCACAGGAAACCTGCCTTTGCATAACTTGATGAATAACATGAGAGTTGGGTTTTTCTTGAGCTTTGTTGTGCACCAGAGGGAGAGAGCAGTAACATTCTTCAGAGACTTTTAAAACAGCTTGAAAGTTCACTTGTTGAAATTCTAAAAATATTTTGTCCCAACTGATGTGCAGTTAAATGAAACAGAATGATTCTCTGCAGATTTGGGGATATTTGCATCATCATCTAGTTTTCCCTAAAAGACACTTTGATGTAATGGGATGCAACATTTTCCTGATTGATATTCTTCAAGAAAATGGCCCATATTTAAATTGACTGTTGCTGTGTCTCCAGATGTCAGTAAAGGATTTCCTTGAGAACACTGGTCCCCAATGCAGATCCCTGTAAACAGCCCCTAATGCTCTTCCATGATATCCAAACACTGCCAGGGTTTCTTGGGAGACTTTTCTTATTGTTCAAAGGGGGGAAATGATCCCAAGTACTGTTTTGTCTCCACTGTCTGGAGATTCCATCAGTCTATGCCAGGCACACTCCTCTCCCTCTTCCTTCTGTTCCATCCCACTTCTCCTCCTTGTGGGATTTTTTCCTGCTTCCCTCAGATGTGAGAATGAAGTCCTGCATGGATTCATGCTGCATTCCACTTGGAGGATTTGTCCCTTCTGTGGGGAGCTCGAGGTTGAAGGAACAGAAGGGAGAAAAACAACATAATTCTTTCATTGCTAATAGTGCAGGATGGAAGGAGTAAAAGCCCTAAAAGGTATGGAAAGGCCACCTGAGAATATTCCAACCTGAATATAAGCCAGATTCCAATGTTTTCTGCAGCAAAGAAACATTTGGAATTTTTTCCTTCAGAAAATCCTGCAATTATGAATAATATTAGACATTGCAATTATGAATAACACTGGACATTGCCATTATTAATAACAGTAACCTTTCTGCAGCAAAGCTGGGAAGGTTCCCTTACACAGATCCATTCTTTCTGAGGGTGGATTGGCTGCTTGAGCTGCAATATCAGTGGAACACCTGGATAAAGGTTGGACTGGAAGGCAAAACCCACTTGGTGATGCTGAGGAAAGGGGAGTTGGGTTCACTCAAAGATGAGGAGCTCAGGGGAAAATGCAGCCAGAAGCACAGAGCAGCAGCCTGTGGCACACTGTGGCAGTGGGGAAAGGAAATGAGGATGTGCAGCTCAGCACAGAGAGCAGAAATGATGGAGAGGTTTGAAGTGCACATCCACAAACCAGCAGGCTGTGGGGTAATGAATCCAGTGTTTTGCTGGAATGAATAAATGGTGAATATTTACAGTGAAGGGGATTGAGAGAGGGAAGTCCATGGGAATCTTTACTGCTCAGTTTGTAAAAGGGACAAAATAAAAACACATATTTCTGTTGAGACGGGATTGTTCCAAGCAGGCAGAACTAAGACTGACTGGGAAAATGCAGAAAGCTGAAGGATTAAGTGCCAGAATAAAATTCACTTTGAGAATTTCATAATAGATGGAAATCTTTTCTTGATGAGGGCGTGCATGACTATTATTGCTCACAAGGGTTTTTTTGGAAACATCAGATGGAGTTCTCAGCAGCATTACTTCGGTGCTTGACAGCTGTCAGAAGAAGTAAATTGAATATTTAGCAACTTTGAGAGAAGGCATTCAACGCAGAAAATCCAGCACTGTCTCTGCTGGAGTGGGAATTGTTTTACATGTGCTTCTGTACACAAATTTTGGTTCCCTGTGTCTCACTGAGGGCAAGGTGAGAAGAATGATCAGAGGTGTGGAAGAGCTGCTGAGCAGGGAAAACATGGAATTCATGGTGCAGCTCTTTCCCCTGGGAAAGCACTGACTGATGAGTGAGGTGGTAGAAAAGGGATGGAGTGAAATTATTATTGGTATTGATTTGAATATTGATGTTATAATGATATGAGTCATAAGACAAGGATTATGGACTCAATGACTCATGGAGAGAATGTCTCTTTTCATGCTATCTAATGCTATTCAATAGCTTTTCCACTGCATAGTTCAGATGCAAAAAATACAAGCAAGTTAAAAATAATTGTCAAAATTAATGTACTCCTTACACAACAAAATGCAGGATGTCCCTCTTTGCAAAGTACTGTGGGCAAGAGTGGTGCTTGTATTCTGTCATGAGCAGCTAAGGGTGATTGTTGTTGGGCAGAGTGTATTATTTTAACTGATGCAATCCAGTTAAAACAGCTCTTCTGATGTATAGCATTAGAAATGGATTTTTGAATCTCTTGGTTATGTTATTTTTGTGTACAGAAATTATGTCTCCATAAATACATAATGGGAAATTTAAAGACAGGAATCAGCATTTATGATATTCAGTGGCATTTAAAATGTGTTTGTTGAATTATATGTTGAATACTATTTAAATCTTTTAAAGTAGCAGTAGCTTTCCTTGAAAGCCATTTTCTATTGAACTGAATCTAATGACATTATTTTAGATTCCAATATGTTTTATTGATCTGTTTAGGGAGCAAATCAGTGCCTTGGCTCTAAGGTAAACCTCATCTCAGGGTAATGCAATGTGAGATGCAGTTTCACTCAGGTTTGTTACTTAACTACCCAATACTCCTTTTATTTTTTTTTTTAATTTATGGTAGGAAAAAATCCCCATATTTTATAACAAGCAGTTCCTAATGATGCTGTGAGCCAGCTGCTGCTCTCCCAGGCAGTGCTGATGGGAAAGGAAAGGTTTGCAGCTCGAGTGTGTTTGTTGTTGTTGCTGGCAGTTCCCGTGCCTCAGTAGCAAACAGGTTGTGGATCTGTTTGTGTGTTCCTGCAGCCTCTGAGGACAGTTTGGTGACTTCAATTATATGTCCGTGACTGGAAAAAAAAAATTGACAACTTTTTATAGTCAGAGAACGCTTCCAGTTCTTTGAATTTGTGTTTTTAATGATCTTACAATTGGTTAGCTCAGCCAAAGATCAAGGAATGTGTCAGTTTGATACCTGTGTGGGGATGGATTTACCTTTTAATCTCCGGCCCAAATCAACCCTTTCTCTTTGCTGCCCAGAGCAGTTGTGACCTGGAGTGGGCTGACACTGCTTGCTGGATATCATTAATAACATAATTAGTACAATAATGTGATCAATAATAAATACCATTAACAGGATAATATGGCACAGGCCACAGTATTGATTTGCTGCTTTTTTCTTTCAGCATTCCTAAGTTCAGCTGAACACAGAGAAGGCAGTTTTTCATTCATTTTTGGAAGAAATTTGGGGTGTTTATATAACAGAGAAAAACTGGAGGAAAAATCCATTTACATAAGAATTCAGGAGCAAATGAAACAAAGCTAACTGCATCCTCATTATTCTATTTGAATGCAGCGTGGCAGCCAACTTTGTGATGTGGTGGAAGGCTTATTAATGACTCCTAAATGAGCAGACTTTGCAATGGTGATATTATCTGTGATGCATTATTGAATCAACACAAACCAACCTGCTGCCATTTGCCTCCTTATTTAGATATGCTGAACCATAATGACTGTTTTAGGTGCAAATAAGCTGCAGTTAGCAAGCAACTGGCCAAAAAAGTGAGGTGGGGTAGCAAGGGAGTGACTCACAGGAGCAGGAGGGGGAATGGAAGAAATACAAGGATTTATTGGAAGAAAACACTCAGGATGAAATTTCTCACTGTTCCAAGCACATTGGAGGGCAAAGCCCTGCTCCCCCGGCAGATAATGGTGATATTGTTTATTTGATTTGATTTTTTTTTTTTTTAAAATTTAAATTTTACCTCTGCTGCTTTGCCAGAACATCTGTGTGGAGTGAACTCTGAGCCTTTGATGGATCAGCTTTGCCAGTGGTTATTGCTGCATCTGTGAGTGCTGGAATTGCCCACAGATGGCCTGGCAGGGGCTCAGCTCTGCTGCCCTTTACTGCAGCAACCTGGGACTAGAAATAAGTGCCCAGAAGGTAAAATAACTCTTCCTGTTACGAGTTGGTGAGGGAAAAAAATGAGAGACAGAGAGAAGGAAACTAAATTAACTTCCTGAAAAATACTTGTCAACTGGAGTTGAATAACAGCTAATTTGAATGTCAAGTTTTCTCATTAATCCCTTGATTAAAATCATTTCCTTTTTGTAACCAAAATACTTGCATAAATATAGAAAATATAATAATGTAGAAGTTATATTTAAAACCTTTTTTTGTGAGGTTGGATGTGTTTGTAATTAAATCTGTCTGTCAGAGGAAAATAAGGGTTACAGGCATCCCCTCCAAGTTGTGTACAGGAATCTGTCTGCATGCATCATTTCCCCCCCCATTGGCTCTTAAAATAAGGAAAAAGCACTTGTTTTGGGTTGTTGTTGAGGTTTTTTCTTGGTATCAATGTAAAGCTAGTGGAAAGAATTCCTTCTGATAGCAGGAGCCCTGTATAGGATCACAGAAGAGAAAATTTTAGAATTCAATTTTCTTTTCGCGTCTGCGACTTCGTAGTTTGCTAATTAATTCACTTCTCTCTTTGATTATGGATTGAGTGGCTTTTGATATCTGCATGTTTTGATGCAATTTCCTCCCAGTTCTCTTTTGAAGGGATTGCAAACTGCAAGCTCCTCTGGCCGAGAGGCAAAGGGGAATCCTTGGCACTGAGTGCCCAAAAAGAGACACGAGCAAAGCCCAGAGCCCAAAGAGCAGCAAAGCTTCCTGCAGCTCCACTCGAGGTTTCTCCTCAAGCCCATAACGCTCACGTTAATTCTCAGCTCAGAACCATCTCCTGGGAGTGTTTACAACCATTAGAATTCATCATCTGTTCTATTTAGAGCACAAGACTTATGTGGTGTGAGTACATTTACTTTCCCATGCTTCTTGTTAGCTTATCATCTAAGGATTTTTTTAAATTGATTTTTTTTCTGCTCTTTCTGAAATTCATTTCGAAAGTCCAATTTGACATTTTCAGGTGGAAAGTGCTAAATATGTTTCAAGCAGAAAACCATGTGCTCTCCACCATTAGCTGCTAACAGGTGCAGTCAGGCTGCAGTTGTTGTTTGTTTTTAATGAGGGCAAAGGCTCAGCTGTTGAGCCAGGAGAGTTTGTGTTGTTGTGACATCAGTGAAGAGTCAAAGTGCTGATAACTTCAGGACTTTCTCAAGCCTGCTGTTGACAATTCCACAGTGTTGAACACGCTGAGATAGATGTGGTGATTTGTGCTTCACTTCTCATTGCAGTTTGGCATAAAGGGCAAATTAAATGGGATTTCAGTTGATGTGTCTTGATACCAAAGTAGTTTTCTTTCTGGAAGAAGTTTAACCTCTATTCTCATGAGTGTGACAGAATCATAATGCTCCAAATATAGCAGAGAGAAAACACTGCACAGAGTCCTTATGAAACCATTTTGAAGTTGATGAATGTTTCATAGAGTTTATTTACAATACGTATAATAGAATTTTGCATAATTCAAAAGCATGCTATTTGATCTTGCAGCATTTATTGAACTAAGAGTTTTTATAAAATGCATAAACAAATATATCAAACCAATGGTAGAAGCACTCCAGGGTAAAGTACACCAACTGTCTGAGAACTCTCTCTGAAGTGCTGCTCGAGATTCTCAGTGTGCAAATGCCCTGCACACAGTGAGCCTGTAAAACAGATTTTCATATTTCAAGTGATTCCCCTATCCTATAGTACAAAAAATATTTGGTTTGTAGTCATAATATTTGCAGCCAGTAGTGCATAAATAGGCAGCACAAGAAGATTTATGGATGTCCCCAGTATACCCTGGTTTTGGGGGGCTATTCTTGGAGGTCTACAGTTTGAAGACTCAGACATTTGAGAGTCACTCATTTACCCTTTCCCTGCCTGGGGGATGTGGCATGTTGTGGAACACATTACAGAAAGAGCCTTCATCCAGACAGAGAAACACTGATTTTCCTGGGCTTTTCATTGCTTTCTGTGGTATCATTTTCTTGATTATCCTTGGTTCCTGGTCTGTCTGCTTCTGTAGGGGATGTTGTTCCTGGGAAAGGAGTCTGCAACAAACTAAGCAGACTAAGCTTTCAATAACTGAAATGTATCTTGAGACAATTTTTCTTTCCAGGTTTTTCCTTTTTTTATATTTCAGATTTTTCTTTGTTTAGTTGATGCCATGTAATCATTGCAGCAGCCTGTGAAACAAGCATTGCTATTCACAACTCACTGTTACCGTGTGTAGAAGAGAAAAATATCTCCCAGTGACTTCTTCCACCTCCCAGATTGGCAGAAAAGACAACCACCTTAGAAAAACTGATAACTGAGAATGAGAGCTTAGGTCCAAACTTGGATTAGTTCTCCAATCTCAGCTCTTTGGCTGCTGCTGCTTTGAAAAGTTTTGGAGGTCTGCATCATCTGTGGGGTTTTGTGTGGGGTGTTCTTTGCCTGCCAAGTTTTCCCAAATGTCAGGGGTTTATTTCACAGCCCAGCCAATCTCCCTGGCTCATCCACTGTGTATCTCTGTGGTGCTGTGGACATGAAGCAAGCAAAACTAAAAACAAAAAAATACATGATTTTTTTTGTCATTTGGGAGATATTTAATAATTCCATCTCCTGGAAGAGGAATAGCAGAATTAGCCATGAGATGCCAACAGTCAGTTTTCTTATTGTTATGCAGAGTTCTGTAAAATGACATTTCAGAGTATCATCATTCTGTGATATAGGGACAGTGAGAGATTATTTTATTTCTATGACTTCCAAACCTGTGTGATGCTGGTTTTTTATTACCCTTCAGAAGCCTCTGATTCAGCAGCAGTACCTGGTTTGCATGTGAATGCATGTAAAAATAGAAGGAGGTCCCACTACAGACCCCAAATCTTCCAGTTCTGTGCTTAAAAACCTCCCTCTCTGACTGCCCAGTGCTTCTGTGAGGACATGGAGGAAGCAGGTACTTTACAGGGCTTTTTGAGGAAGAACAGGCTTTAAATGTAAACTCTGATTGTGTTACTGGAATCGAGGTTTATAGAAGTTATTGAATCACAGGATTTTTTGGGTTGGAAGAGACTTGAAGATCATCGAGCTCCCACTCCTCTACTAGACCCACACCTTCCACTATCCCAGGTTGTTCCAAGCCCCATTCAGCCTGGCCTTGGACACTTGCAGGGATCCAGGGACAGCCACAGCTTGTCTGTGCCTTGCCATCCTCCCAGTGTGGGATGGTGTTTTCTGGAACACTAATAAGAAAATGCAGCTCAGGATGGTGGAGTTAAGGAGGGAGCACAAATGCAGTGAAAAAGGTCAGTGATATTAGTTAAAAAACAAAAGAAAAACTACATTAGAATGTAAAAGGAGTGAGATATGTGCCTTCATGGCAAAGAATCTTACCAGTGTGCTGGGCAGCTCTAGGTGGCCCTGCTTGATGTCCAGGGGTCTTGTCCATCCCCAGCAGCCTGGGGGTGAATTATCCAACAGTGACAGTGTGGCAGCTTCATGTCACTCCTTCAGGTCTCAGCCTCTTCCTGCAGCATCATTAAACACCTCAGCAGAGATGCAAGAAGAGAAAAGGAGAGGAGAGAATATTATTTTACAGTGGTGATTGACATAATTAAATTAGCTCAGAGTCATGGCCCTTCATTTATATCAGCAACTGCCCAGTGTGATCTCAAAGCATTGCAGGCTCCTGCATGTTGTAAAGGGGAGATAACATCTGTGCCACAACAGTTAGGGAATTTTGTCTTTTCCTTGTGTGAAGGATGAACTTGGAATTCAAATGAGCAGAAAATCTCCTAAACCAGACAA
This sequence comes from Entomyzon cyanotis, assembly GCA_024500445.1. Lineage (NCBI taxonomy): Eukaryota > Metazoa > Chordata > Aves > Passeriformes > Meliphagidae > Entomyzon > Entomyzon cyanotis. The sequence goes on from JAKEPQ010001023.1 coordinate 3,706,007, forward strand.
CAAATGCACGGCAAACCTCCTAATAGCAAACATCATTTAGTGCCAGGGAGAGGTTTTCTCTGTTGGAGATCTTAAAAAAAGTAAAAAAAATAAATGAGCCCCACTCTGTCAAGGACAGCAGAAATAGAATTTGAACCTATCTGGGAGCGATGGAATGGAGTAGTGAAATCTCAAGGTGCCCTTATTTATACACTTGTCTAAAGACAAGGTTTGGGATTCTGTTGGAAATTTGCATTGTCAGCTGAATGCATTGAAAAGATAACATTCCCATGCAGAACTGAGCAGGATGTGAACTATTTTAAAGCAAAATACCCTTATCTAAAAAAACCCAAAAAAACAAACAAACAAAAAAGGCAACAACAAAACAAACCACAGTCAAAAAAACCTCAACCCAAATAAAATGTGATCAGAGTGTAGCCAAGCTGATTAGTTCTTTCTGTTTCCTTCTTTCTACCTACACTCCTTGCCAGCTACACTTCTCTGAAAAAGAATTTTCCCTCTGCTGCTTTGCTTGCTGTGCTAATCACCTGTATCTGAAAATACATCTTCAAAATTGTTTTACTGTGACAGGTCAGCAGATAAAAGCTGGATACCAGGGGCTAAATGCACTGACTAATAGACTTTCTCTCTGTAACCTAAGCAATATTCCAGAAAAAAAAACTTGGTTCATCACTGGTGTTAGGTTTGAAAATATTGCTGGAAAATGAAGTCTTGTACTTTGTTGCTATAGATGAGGTTGGTTGGTTTGTTTTTTTTGGTTTTTTTTTTTGTGTTAGGCTCTGGTTTTCCTGTCTCTCAGTTAATTTATGAGATAATTACCACCACAGTTGACTGACCAAAATCTTTAATGATAAAACTCTAGGAGCCCAGGCACCATGGTGAGAGTGAGCTATTAGTGATGCCTAGATGGGTTTACCTAAAACAGAGGCTAGACAAAGAGGATAAAAAGCAATTAAATTTATTGAAGAACCTTCAGGTGCATTCAGGGCACTCACAGCACACCCAGAGGCTACACCCAAAATGGACAGCAGGTCATGAGCTTTTCATACTTTATAAGTTTTGTCCTTTTGCATATTGAGGGTTAATCTTCCAATTACAGCTTCAGGTAATGAAGTCAATTACTCCCAGTTTGCTCCCCCAATTCACTGTTTTTTACATATTTTGGGCCCTGAGACAGTGAGGTGTCCTTGGCTTTTGGGCTTAGAGAGGAATTGTTTTGTCTAAAAACGAGAGAACAGCAGCTCAGCACCTGTATGGAGTCTAGAGTTATACACTAAAGAATTACAGCATTACAGATACATGAAAATATAGAAGCTAAAATCCTAAGGCATCATTAGTGGCTCCACATGTGAGACCCACGGAGTGCTTTGCCTTCTCCTTTCCCCCTCTCTCACCCAGCACAGTCATGCCCTGCAATTCCAGGCTCCCAAGATGCTGCCTGCTCCTCCCCTCGAGGTCTGGCTGGGTTTTTGTGCCAGAGGTAGCATTTCCATAGTGCTGATCCCATAGTTTCTCCTCAGTGCTGCTGCAGCCTCACACCCCCTGAATGGGAGGTCAGAGCTCTGCAAACAGAGGAACCTCTCGGAACCTCTGAGTTCTGCTGATGTGCACTAAAGGCAGAGCTGGACATATTTCCATCTTTTGCACACTTGATGGTCTGACTGTGCTGTGCTACATGTTAGCTGTAAGAGGTGGTTTCTCAGGTTGAATTTAAAAATTACTGAATTATTGATGCATTTGAAGCGTGCATTAGTGGCTTGGATGTGAATTTCTATATTTACCATAACCACTAATAATCTGGGTCTGCTTAGGAAAGAGTGTGGTCAATTATTTTTCCCATTATCTCATATTTGTTTCAGTAAAAGCATGATTTATAGTCATCTGATTTATTGAAATATGGGGATTTCTTGGCAATTTTAGTGTTGTAGAACAGAATGTGTATATTAATTTCCATGACCTGAGGATGGCTTGAATCAAAATGTTGTCCTTGCTAATAGCTGAATACCTGCACACCAAAAAAAAAAAAAAAAAAAGTCAAAAGGACCTTTGAAATTATTGAGCCATTAGTTGTTTCAAAGCAGTAATATCACAGCTTCTACAAAAAACATTCTTCACTGTGGAGCCTGGATCTAAAGCATCCAGAATCCCCCAGTATTTCCTATTGGATCTTAAATAACACTCTTGGTAATAAAATCCTGGAATACACACGAATATAAAAATAATATTGTTTTTACTGTTGGCTGGACCGGGCAGCTTCTCTGAGTGGAAATGAATTGGGGTTTGTATGGTTAGTTTGGTATGGTTTGTTTGCATCTAATTCCATGGACTGTGCCACTGTGGGAGCACTGTCCCCAAAATTCAGGAGCACCAAACCAGTGCTGAGGAGAGCCCTGGGAAGGGAACTCTCTCTGCCCAGGACACTCTTGGGGTCTCAGCACAGCATTGGGAAAGTCAGCAAAGAGCTGCTGCATCCTCCTCCCCACTCCTGGAGCCTTTTCTGCTTCAAAATAAAAAAAGATGCCCTTGAAATCTCGATTTTCCACAGCCAGTCAGGGACTAGGAAATTGATTGGCAATGCTGATAGCAACTCGAGTCTGCTTTTAAAGTCAACAATGCATCTCCAGCAGGCAGGGCACGGCAGCCAAGGTTTGGCAAGCAGTGCCAGAAGGATTCTCGTGCCCAGGCCAGCGCCAGGGAGAGCTGTCTCTGAGAGGCTCCTGAGACAAGTGGTTTCTGTGGCATCAGGGTTTGTCCTGGTGCCAGAAGCCTTTCTGTGACAACGAGGCATGAAATGTCCCTCCAGCCTGGCACCTGGCTGCCTTTGCTCAGTGTGGTAGGGACAGGCAGTTAAAGAATGCAAAGTGGTTTTCAACAGGTTTAACTCACGTTCTCTGGTGATCAGGATCACTCTGATACTCTTTGCTGCTTTTTAGTGATTTTTTTTTTCCCTTTGTGTAATAAAAAATGGCACATTACTGTTAATGAAGCACACAAAGCTGGTGTGTGTTAGTTTGGATAGAAAAGAGGGGGAAATCCCTTCAATTTCTTTCATTCTTGGAGCCACCAGCAGCAATTATAGGGGTGCTCAGTCTATTCTTTAGGGATACTCCATAATGTGTTGACATTTCCTAGCTAACTTCTGGTTTAAAAAACTGTAAAACCCCCAAAATTAACAAAGCCAACTCCACCACACCCTAACAACCCCATCCAGTAAAACCACCAACCTCCCTGGCCTTGAGGATAAATCCCCTACTGCATTTTGCAACCATAAAATGAGTTGTGCACTTGCAGAATTTTTTATTAAGCTTGAAATTTTGCTGCCCACCTCCCACTGCCTGCCTTCCACACAACTGAAGTGTCATTTGGAGGAAGAGATGTAATTTGGTACCTCGGGGAAACATGGTGGTGAAGGAGTTGTTTCTGGTACTTTCTTCATGTTCTCACTGGGGTTGGCAACTTTTAATCCTCCTTGTGAGGAAAAGCATCAAAGCCTGGAGGATGAAACAAAGAGAGAGGGAGAGAATCAGCTCAATATTGTTAGAGCTGACTTTTTCTCGGGGCTGTTTTCTCACTTCCTCAGGCAATAAGATTAAGAAAAAAGTAGTCTCCAACATGAAGCCCACTTCTGGAGTCTGATAAGATAAATCTAGACAGGCCAAGAAATCTTTATTTCTCTGCAAAGTTATTGGTTTGTATCTCTTGTCCACAGATTAAAGCAGAAATTGATCTTTCAGAAAAAGAATTTTTACAATTCTGGTTGTCAAACACTGGTTTATTTGCTGAGTTCTTTTTCCTGCTCAGCCAGTGGTGTGGTTTTGTTGTTGAGTGTTTTTGTGGTTTTCAAGTTTATATGAAAATGTCTTAATTCTGCTTTGAAGTTTTTTTACACATTAGTATGAAAACATAGACCAGAAGCATTTTTTAGCTATGTAGTTACCAATCTAATCTCACCACTTCAGTTTGCAAGATAATGTATTTCCTCTTTCATCATTGGGTTTAGACTTATTCTTTAAAAATAAAAAGGGAAAAACGAGACAGGAGACCAGGCTTTGCTAAATCAAAAGAACATGAAGTATTTTTTTTTTCCTCCTTGTCTTCCTAGACCAGACCTAAGTAATCCTCTGACAGGAGAGATGCCAGGAAAAAGTGCAGAAATACGTATGTAATGACCTTTGCTATTAAAATTAACATGTGCCTCCTGCACCTGTTCGGAAATGGTTTAACATTCTTCTGCCTGACTTCAGAAACACTGGGTAATTAAACAGTGCTTTCAGTGAAGGTCAACTCTGAATTAGTAGTTCATTAAATTATTTGTCATGCTGAATGTTACTCCTGGTCACCAGAAGCAGTGAATTCAAACAAAGAGCAGAGGAATGGAGATTCTGTGCTCTCAGTGCTGGAGACATTTGTGTCTGAGTTGTTAGGTCACCCAGCAGGGAGCAGCCCTCGTGGCCAGCACAGAAAATCCTTGTTTGCCCAGGGATTGGCAGAGCTGGCATGCTCAGAAACATCTCAGGAGTGTGCTGCCTGCTCTCATTTCAGAATATGCATTCTCTCGATTGTCCTCTTTAGGCCCTGGAAAATTAGTTTGTGTTGGCAAGGATTTCTCTTGCAGTGTCACACCTTTTACACCAGCTACAAGGAGAACCTGTGCCTTTTCATTGTAATTTTAAATGGTGGTAAAAGTTTGAGATGGAACAAATTATGACTTGGACATCCCCAGATTTAAAGCACCTGCTGAAACCAACCCAATTATGAAATGGATAATTAAAACCAACTGTAAATATTCATGTCCCAGCATGTCCTGGGATGGGAACCACTTGGCATTGGATTTGCCTGCAAGTGAGAGGCAGCAGTGTATTCCTGTGACGTCTGATGCTGGGTGTTCTCCCTTGCATCTCCAGCTCCAATCTTCAGCAGTTTTTTCCCCAAAGGCATACGGACTAGAGCTGAATGTTTCTCCTGGAGCCTGCAGCATTCACAGCTATAACCAAACTTTAGGTGCAGACACCATGCACGATCTTCTTTGCTATCCAAATTACGTTCATGGTTCAGTTCATTCAGTACTTAAGCAGGGCTTCCACTTCAAAATGAGGCCTTTCACAGCATCTGGCAGTGGGAATTTAGTACACAGCCTGTTCTAATGCACCCTCAGCTTGCTCAGGAACTCTGGCAGGTGCAGGGACAGCCACTGGTGGCTCTGAGTGCATGGCAGCAGTCCCAGAGCATGGGCAGACTGTCTGTCCCTGTGTCCCTCTGTCGGGGAGCTGCCCTTGCAGGGATGCAGGCAGGAGGCACCAGGGTGTCCTCACTCCCATCCTGTGTGCCTGCATTCAAACTGCTCCAAACTGCTGTGAGACCTCTTCAATATTTATCATACTGAACAGAGATTGAAACTCTGCTGTTGGTAATTGCTGGGAGATTAAACCTTTCTGAAGACACAATTAGTGCATACTAATGCCCTACTCTCCAGAGGAGAGGACATTAGGAGAACTGGGGAGGGAAGAAGGCAAATCTTTCAGTGTTCAAGGAAAACCTCATTATTTGTTCAAGGCACCAGCACAGGATTTTTGTAGGCCACATCAGCCTACAGATGCGCTGTGAAAACCATTATTACAGCACAGTGCATGTGAAAAACAATTACAGGAGAGTGCCTGTGAAACACTTCAGGGCTGAACCTTGCTCTGCTCTCGAGGGATCTGGATTGGCATTATTAGTTGAACACCTCTTGCTCTGGTATTTAGAGGAAGGAAGAAACCTCTGCACTAACAAGATCCTGAGGCTGTTACCTTCTTAACATCATTTGTACAGCTAATCCTACTCCCTTTGGTCGTCCATGTCTTTCAGTACAGGTTCTCCCTGTGCCTTTCAGGAAGGACAGGAAAATTGCATTATCCTGGCTCTGTCCCCCTGCTTGGAGCAATCTCTGCCACTCCTGCTTGCTGCACTGCTGTTTCCTGTTGCTCAGAGCAGTCCCAGGCTGGGACAGGGGCTGGGGAGTGCAGGATAATTCTCAGCAGGTGGGATGCAGGGTTTTCAGCAGGTGGAGTGCAGGATTTTCAGCAGGTAGAATGCTAGGTTTTCAGCAGGTGGGATGCAGGATTCTCAGCAGGTGGAATGCGGGATTCTCAGCAGGTAGAAAGCAGGATTCTCAGCAGGTAGAAAGCAGGATTCTCAGCAGGTGGAGTTCAGGATCATCAGCAGGTGTGACACCTCCCCAGCTGGCGGTGGGACAGGCTCAGGATGCACTGCCTACACACAACTTGCCCAAAAAAATGCCTTTGACAGGGCAGAACAAGCCAAGTGCACATTTTCCAGGAAATTCAATCTCTTCCCCAGCACACAGTTTGGAGAGGAGTCTCGTGTTCCCAGCCCCTGGCAGCGAGGTCAGTGGGGCAGAAGGGAAAGGCTCTCCCAGCAGAGCACTCCTGCTGCAGGCACAGGGAGCACTCTGAGGCTCTGGGGTTTTGTTTGCAGGGGTGAACTCTGCCACAGCCACCAGAATTCTTTGGATAGATCAGTCATGCTGCACTTCCAGGGCCAGATGATGATTTTGCAGCCCAGACTGCTGTGGGGTGGAGGCTGTCAGTGCCCTCAGCAGTGTCCTGGCTGTTGCTGGGTGGGAATGTCCAGTGGCACGAGGTGGCAGCTGAGGTGGTTTGTCCTGAGACCATCACCCCCAGTGATGACAACACCAAAACTGCACTTTGGCACTCTGTACTCAAAGAATATAAGGCAGAAAGAAGTGACAAACTCCTTTTCAATGCCTCATGCTCGTGTGTAAATAGTCCCAACTCCATGTGTTACTAAATATTTTCTGTATAGCAAAAAACCCCATGTAGAATAGACAGAGTAAGTCAAGAACGACACATATTGAATGGGAAAACCAATAGCTGGATAATACAAATTAACAACTTCTTTTTGTCTGGTTTCTTGAATAAGGATAGTTACGTTTTATTAATGTATATTCAGACAAAGATATATATATATCCACGCACTAAATCAATTGGGTTTGGAAATAGTATTAAAACAAAGTAGAAAAGGGTATTTTAGCTGGTCAAGTAAATGGCAACTTCAAAAAACCTTTGTGAGGCTCACTGAAGAGATATTAAATTTTCATGGGACTTTGTAAATTTATGTCCATTAGAAACTCCCAAACTCTAAATGACTTCTAAATTATATATCCTGTGAGGGTAAAATAAAACTCCAAGTTTTCATTTATATATATTAAAATTACAGCTGAGATCCATGATTTTATTGTAGTGCCTCAATCCCATTAACACTGAGAGAAGTTAGATACTTAGATATCTTTGTGGAGAAATCTTAGAAAATGAGGTTTTTAATGGACAATTTAATGAAAGCTCTGCTGTGTGTGCAACAGCTGACAAAAAAAAAAAAAAAATAAAAAGCAGGCAAACCCCTGGAAAAAATGGAGGAAAGTGGAATGGGAAACAGTTGTGAGGATTTAATATGTTATGAAATCAGTTTAGGAAGGGGCAAGTGAATGAGCAGAGAATGTGTCCCATGGGGTGGGAGTGAGGAGGACACTGTCTGTCCCTCTGTCCCTCTGTCCCTGGCTGCTGGGGCTCATTTACCAGTCTGTGGTGCTCTGCCCATCAGCCCTGCTGAGCCTGGCCTTGACCTGAGCTGGGGTTTCACATCTGCCACTCACATCCCACTGCTGCTGCTGGGTGACCTCAAGGAAAAGGAGAGCAGACAGCAGCTCTGGGAGTGTCTGCAAACATCTGTTACCTTCAAAAATCACCCTGCCCCTGCCCTGAGTGTTTTATTGTCAAAATAGAATTGAAATATTTTGCAGTACTCTATAAAATGTGATATGTGTATATAAAAATGCAGGGAAAGGTTTTCCTGAAATATGCTTAATGAAAATGAGGAATATCCTGGCTCTGGCAGGCAGCTGGAAGAAAAGTTGCTATGGAGAATTTAATCCTTCACCTTCAGGTTTTCTGTTTGTTGTCTGGAAGCACTGCTGTGATTTCCTGAGGAGCACTGATGTTCCTGATGTCTCAGACACAGATTTTGGTTAAGGCTCCTGGGAATGGGCTGAGAACAGCTCTGTGCTGTGCAGGGAGAGCTGGAAAACCTTGAAGCAAGGAACAGTTGTTGTCTGGAAGGCCAGAATGAGTCAATATAGCCAAGCTCACTTGCTTGTGTGATGGCCTTTGTACTTTTGATTGTATTTCTAAATTCCCTGAAAAATGTTCCTTAAAGGAATTTAGGGATTACTTGTGAAGAAGAAAACTTTTGCTATGAGTTTTTCAGGGAATCCTCTCATGATTAATCTCTGTTTATACTTGGAATTTGTGTTCCCAGACAAATTTCCCCCATGTTAAAGAAATAATTATGCAGGAAAGAAGAGAGTGTCTGGAGAAGCCAGCAAACACACCCCTAAAATGGTAATTTAGTTATAATGTTTCTGTGCTGTGCTTCCATCCATGTTTCCACGAGCTGATTTGGTTCTGTCGCAGTTTCTTCTTGAAAAAAACCAGCATGTTTATGAAGGCATTGACTCATGGCAGAGCTAAAACTGACAACATTTAAATGGAGCTCCTTCCATTTAACCATAATGTGGTTCATGTTGTATCATTGTCATGGTTGGAAAGCCTGTCAGGAAAGAAAAAAAGGGAAAAAAAACCACAGCGTGGCATTGATTTCTATGGGTTTTATATGGAGAACAAGTGTTGCTGATCCCAGCTGGGCTATAAAGGGCACAGGCATTTTGTTATTCAGTTGGCAAGATTTTGGTGCCTTTTGAAAGTATAAAAATGGGTTTTGAGGCAAGGTTTAAAGTTAAATCTTGACAACGTACAGAAAAGGTGTGTGATGAGAAGAAAGAAAAGATACTAGGGGGAAGTCAGAAAAATAATTTCTTCAACATCAGAAATCCTTTCTAGAATGAAAAGGGGCACAATAAAATATGTTTAAGTCCAAGGAGGTGGTTGATGTGAGGTGTTTGTATGGGAGAATTTCTTGTGAGTTTTTAGGTTGCACATTGAAAATTCACCAGTTTGGTGAGAACACTGCTAATATCACCAAAGTCATGGATTTGAGCTGGGTACAGGTGATTCACTGAGGAGCTGGACTCAAAAATCCTTGTGGATCCCTTCCAACTCCGAATATCCTGTGAAATCCCTCTCCAAAGTGGCTGTGCTGTCTGGGGAAAAATGCAGTGGCTGATGCAAACAAAGCTGAGTGAAGAACTTGAGAGCAAAAGAATATAATACGGCTTGGGCTGTGAACAAAAAAATACTTTATTTACAACAAATGGGGTCATTCCCAATGGAAAGATGAAAAGAGACTTATTTTCTCGAGCTCAGCCTGAGATGAGTCCAGGGGTGCAGGATACTATGGTTCCAATCTTGACTTTGAATTGGACCCAAGAACAGTAATAAAACCAAAATTGTTCAAATCATTTAAGAAGAAAAATCCCTTCTGTGCTCATGCTCCCTATTTAAATTTCCTTAAAACAGCATTTCCCTCTTCTACCTGTGCTGCTGAGTTTTTAATACATCTATTTAAATGCAAATTTTGACTTTTGGTCTGTAATCACAAAAATGTTTGACACATAAATTTTTATCAGCAATGTAATTTTATAGAGAAGCAGCAGTGGAGTGGTAGGCCACAAATACCTGAGTGATGCATTGCTCACCCCATTCCAGCCAGTGCCAGCTGATGGGAATGATTTTTTCCTGAATTCCCAACTTCCTGAGGTGCATGTGGAGCTCTGAAGAACTTTTTATCTGTGCTTGGGGTGTTTGCTTGTGTACCCAGAGCTCCCTGAGGACCTTCATTCCTTTGTGTGCTCTGGATGGCCAGGATGGCAGTCCTGCCAGCTGCACCTTCAGGAAGGGAAGGATTTCTTCCAGCCTGACCTTTTCTCCCCTTCACAGCAGGTTTATTGCCCCAGCCTGGCCTGGCTGGGTGATGTTTCACCAGTGTGGTGTTGGATCAAGTGCAGGTTGCTCTTTCCTTGCTGTTGAGTGTGTCATCTGTGTTTTGTCTTTCCCCACTGCCATCAGACGCTCTGGCCCTGGCCAGTCCCTGTCAGGGCTGTTGGTGGCCCCAGCCATGGTGTCCCTGGCCCTGCTGTCACTGCTGAGCTCCAGCTGCAGCACACAGGTCCCTTTGGCAGAGCTGCTCTGCTGTGTGTGATGATGTGGAGTGCTCAGTGCTGGCTGGGCAGGCACAGCAGGGGCAGTGGCACTGGCTGGGGGTTTGGCACAGCTGGGGTGGCCCTGCAGCCACAGGGGTGCCCTGGGAATCACAATGGCTGAGCTGGAGTGACCCACAGGCTCAGCCAGCCAACCTCTGGCCCTGCAGACACCCCAACACCCCCACCCTGTGCATCCCTGGCAGTGCTGTCCAAACTCTCCAGGAGCTCTGGCAGCCTCAGGCTGTGCCCATTCCCTGGGCAGTGCCAGCACCCTCTGGGGAAGAACCTTTCCCTGGTACCCAACCTAAACCTCCCCTGGCACAGCTCCAGCCATTCCCTGGGTCCTGTCCCTTGTCATGAGGGTGAAGAGATTGGTGCTGCCCCTTCCCTGCCCCTCGAGAGGATGGTGGATACTCTGATGGGGTCTCACCTCAGTCTCCTCCAGGCTGAACAAGCCAAGTGCCCCCAGCTGCTCCTCATGAGTTCCTCTCCAGTCCCTTCCCCATCCTCCTGGCCTCCTTTGGATGCTCTAGAATGGCTTCATGCCTTTTCTGTACTGTGGTGCCCCAAACTGCACACAGGACTCGAGGTGAAGCAGCATTAGGAAACATTATTTTCCAGTTTGTATTGGTCAGTCATGGTGCTTAATCCCTTAACAGAAGTCTTTACTTCTGAGGGATCAATAATATCTGCACATACATTCATTTTAAAGAAACAGTGAGCCAGGTCTGTGCCTCCCTGTGAGAGCAGGATTCTATTTACTAAATTCTAGTATTAAGTGAATGTGGGTGGCTGCTTTCATTTCACTTACTGCTTAAAACAATTCTTATATTATTATGGCAAGGATCAATATGAAGTGTCAGGTATTTTATTGTACTTGCAGTTATAGAAGGGAACACACCTTAGGTTCTGCACATTCTGCATTTTATGTTCCCTGGATGTTCTGGCATTAATTACATCCCTTAGATTCCAAATGGCAGAGGATCTGAAGGGCACAGTGCTGCCTTTTCATTCTCATCATCTCTATCTGTTTTCTGAATTTAGACAGGTTACAAAGTGTTACTGAAGACTTGAGCAGTACTGAAGCCATTTAAAAAATAGCAGTAACATATCAAGTGCATCAAATAGTCCCATTCCTGGCTGTTTGCCTGAGAACAAGGAGTTTGGAAAGGAGGAAAATCTTAACATTTGACCCAAAAACTATTTGACTGCAGTGAGAGTCTGGAGAAATGATTTGTCACCCAGTGCACACAGTGGATTCATTGCAGCTTTCCCTGCTCCCCAAAATGGTCCTGGGTCTGTTTCACTGCCAGCATCTCTGCTGTGCTTTGCTCTGCTGAGATCTGTTTATTCACTGCTGCTGAGGCTGGAGGGTGCTGGGTCATTAAGCTAACTGTTCGAGGTTAACCAACTTTTTGTGCTGAAATGGCTTCTTATAAAACACATTTTAAGGTTTTGAAAATGCTTGGCATTATCTGTCCTAAAAAACTAAGGTTTGAGTGCAGCCATCATCATATTTTTTGTGAGATTAAGATTTTGCTCTCTTTCCCCCTCTCTCTCAATGCTGTAAAACCACTCACATTATTTTTAGTCCATTTCTGCTTTATTCATGTGCAAGGCCAGCAAATGTCCTGAGTATATCTGTGAAGTGCTTTATTTTTCAAGTGCTTATGTAATTTGCTGGACACTTATGTTTAAATGTTTGCATATTGAAAAAAACAAACAAACAAGTATTTGTATATTCAGAAATACCACACTAGTGGTTTTCACTCCTCATTCTGATCAACCTTCTTTCCCTTAAGCACTGAGAAAATCTCATGGTGTAGTCATGCAATTTTTATAATAATTTTGACACTGGAAATAAATTGTAGGCTTGATCAAATACATGTTCAATGACACATCTGAACAGAGCGGATTTCCTATGGAAGGTTAGGATCAGTGTCAGCCAGTTTCTCTTTATTTGTGCTGGCCCTTTTTTAGGGTTTTATCAATCTTATGGCCTTGGTTTACAGATATTGTTTTCACCAGTCTTGAGAGTTTATGTGTCCTTAAGTCATCAAAGCACAGGACTTTTGGTCAGAGCAGCACCTGGAGCTACAGGTACAGCACCAGGAGCATCCCCTGATGCCCAGGAGGATTTTCAGATTGTGCATTGTTCCCATCAGCCACACCACATTTAACACAATCAGCCCTCTTGACCCTCCTTGTCATGTTTTGCCTTTTAAATTACCTAATTTTTCAGCTTAACATGTAGTAAACACTTCATTAGTCACTTTGGTCATGGTGTATTTGTAGAAGGGGTGGAAGTGGGGGAATGGACTCACAGGAGCTAAAGCCAAACCAGGGTTGTAGCCCAGATGGAATTCAGAAAAAGACAAATCCCCAGGGGAAGAGAGAAGTATTTATTAGCAGTTGATCCCCTCATGGTGACCTAGATAGCTGCGCTGATGCTGGGGAAGGGGAAGCTTGTTGGTACCAAAGGAATCTCTCTGTGCTGCTCTTGGGCTGCAGGGGAAGCAGAGGCAAAAATGGAATGGAATAAAAGGAGCTTGCAGGTAACAGCTTCAAGCTCTAATACAGCTTTTCACACCTGGTTTAAGATATTTAATATATATTTGCTGCCATGCATTTTGTTTTAAAGACTTATCCATGTTTTATTTCAGATGGGAAAAGTACAGGCAGATAGATTGTCAATGGTGAAACTTCTATCACCTGCTGTATGAGAGGAGATAGCAGATAGGAAATGTCAGGGTCTGGGTGCTGATTTGTGGTACTCAGTCTTGATAATAATCGAGTTTAACTGCTTGAAGGCAGGCAGGCACATGTGAACAAAGTTTGATCAAAGTTTGATCAATTCCCTACAGTAATTAGCAGCTGGCCAGAGCAATGGGGCAGTGCCAGTGCACTCCTCATGTCTTCACAGGGCTCACAGTTCCTCCTGATGGCTGTCAGGGTGAAAAGTTTGTGAACTCCACCATGTCACAGCCTGTGACTGAAAACTAGTGGTTTGGGGTTTGTGGAGATCAAGGCTCTCTCATTTAATATTGGTCACATCAGTCCCTGCGAGGCAGAGGCTTCTGCAGTGTTCGTATCCTGAACTGAAAATAAAGGGGCAGGAGGACAAAAGGAACAGAAATAGGTGTATTTCTTCCTCTTTTAAAGCCTTCCCAAGGCACTGCTGGATTTATGCCCTGCTGGCAAAGCTGAGTTATTTTTGTTATTATTGCACTTGTGCACCTCTCAACTGGACTTAGTAGAAGTCCACTAGGTAAAAGTAAAGTTGTGCTTGCTAGGCAAGCCAAAATCTAAAATACCAGCAGGTCTGAATGCAAAAGCAACTTTTAAAGAGAAAAATCTAAGAAATAAAGCATCTTTTACTTTAGTGTTAGGACTATTATAGCTGTAAATCTGAATTCACTGCCATTACTCATCTCTCTAAAGTGTTGATTTTATAAAACTCATGCTAGCGAAAAAACCCACCCAAAAGGGAATTAAAATCTAAATCTTAAGTTATCACACAAATGTTTGCTATTTATACGGTCCATCTGTCTATGGTGCCTGACAGATAATCAATATACTAAAAAAAATAAAATCAAATCCTGTTGCTCTGGAGAAACACAGCACTGAGGCCAACTAGAAGTTCTTGCAATACCCTGGCAGCTCTCTGTGCATAGCTGCACTTCTGTGGTCATCTGAGAATAAGGGCAGATGAATATTTTCTAATAACTGAACAGCCAAATAGTGTGAGTGAAAGCAAGAACAAAACATCTGTGTCCCCAGCTCTGTGTTCTTGGGCAGAGGCTGCTTGGGGCTGCAGGGAGTGGGCAGCACTGCCTGCTCTCAGTTGCACTAACACCGATTTATTTATGTGTTTTGCGTGGGGGGAAATGTTTGCATTTTGCTGCTGAGGTTTGGAAGAAGTTCAGGTTTTCTTGCTTGGTGATCAGCAAGCTGTTGTGTGGAGCTCGGTTGAGATGGTTCCAGTTTTTCCCTCCTCGTGGGCCTTTCTGTTGGAATGTGGGGCTTTTCAGGGGGCTGCTGGCAGGGGGAGGGAGGTTGGTGCTGTCTTTTGGTGGAAAGAATGCACCAACTCCAGCTCTGCAGATGACTCATGAATCACAGCTAATCAGAGCCACAGTGCTTCTTCACACATCTGATTAGCTATGTTTGCAGCAGGGTTATTTCCATCAGGGGAGCAAACTCTAAACCCATAATAATCCAGTAGATTGTTGTGTGCAGTTGGGTAGATGTGAGCTGAACTTTCTCAGTGTCAAACAGAAATGGTCACTGCAACGAGACAAATTCTACTGGGAATTGTGCAAGTCCACAAACAGCTAAATATGTAAAACTATTGAAGCATTTTTCCCCATTTACTTTTCAGGTTTTGCAGAATGTTATTTTTTGTCTGTTTTTCAGCTCATGATAAACTTCTGGGGTAGAATCATCCAGCTGAATCTGAAAGGTTTTTCAGGTCTTTGAAGTACAAGCCTTCATCTAGTTTGGGATGTGTGGCTCCTCGTAGCATGTTAATAGTATCTACCTCCTGAGACATTACAGTGTAAAATGTTAAATAAATGCATTATTATTACATTGAATCTCAGAAAAAAAAATCGGCCAGTTTGGAAATAAAATTTTTGTTTCTGAGTGACTTCTCAGGATTTAGAGGGTTTAGCCAAAACAAAATGGAATTGTTATAATGAAAAGACCTGCAGCACAAAAAGTTCTAGTTAGTACTGTTAGGTGGGGCATTTTTAATCTTTTGGAAGGTGAGTTTGTGAGTTAATTGTTAATTTTATCAGTTTTATAAGTGCATCAACATAATGAATTTTTGACCTGCTGAAAGAACAGTAAACAAGTTCAGTCTGGAATTTTCAGAAGTGCCACATCTGTGTGGTTTGTCTGCTTTGGCATTATGAGGAACAGAGCTAAATCAACCCCCCTCATCAAGCCTGTGGTGTTATCTGCACAAACACCAGCGCTGTGACAGCACTGGCTGTGTGATCAGCTGCTTTAAATCGGTTAATAATGAATAAAAGTGCTGGGCTGCATTAAAAATGCAAGGAAGAGCAGAGGGGAAGGAGATGCTTTGGTGTAGTGGAATTTGTCCCATTGGTTTTGATGGTTTAGCTGTAAGTGATCCCACAGAGGGATCCAGCAGGTACCTGCAGCTGACTGGATTTGGACAGGTTCATGGTTTTACCCTGACATTGTCCCTGGCTGTTCTGTTCCCAGGCTCTCTGGAGGCTTTTCAGGTGTGCAGCCCCTGGCATGGGTATCCCACAGAGCCCTGTGCCCCCAGAGCTGCACCATGGCTCTGGCAGGTGCAGAGGAAACCACTGGCAGAAACTGCCCAAAATACCTCCTGGAAAAAGAAAAAAGGAAGAAAAAAAAAACAAAACAGAAAAAAGCAAACAAAGAAACAAAGAGGAAAATACCAACATAAAACAAACAAACAAAAAAAATTAACAACCAAAAAAACAACAACAAAACAAAAAAACCTAAAAATCCAAAGCAAACAAATTAAAAAAAACCCCCAAATCTAAAAAACAATCCACCAAAAAAACCCTACCCAAAACAAACAAACAAAAGTGCTGAGAATATTTAGGAACTCATTTTGCAATTAGAAATTTGCTGGACAATGACCAGCCCTGGTACAGATTTCAGAGTAGTGATTGAAGCCAGAATGGAAGAGACGTTGTCTTTTAAAGTCAAATCATTTAAATTAATAAAAAGGGCAGTTCATACAATTTCAGACCATACTGCTTGTGTCTTTTCCCTGCTGTTCCCAGATTTTGACAAAGTTACCGCTCGTGTCTCAAGGAGACAATTCCAAGTGCTGGGGAGAGCAAGCAGCTCCCTGCACAAACAGCAGTGGTTCTGCATGAGAAACAGCGCTGAACTTGGTAGGAAGAGTATTTTGGGCAGGCCCAGTTGATAAGCACTCCAGAATCAATATTTCATGTTATTCCACTCTACAAATATCGCAGCGATAGTGGCAGCACGATGAGAGGCTGCCAAGGAGTCAATGTCACAGGCAGTTGGCATTCTGGCTGCATGGCCAGCAGGCACCTCCTCAGCCCTGCCAGGCTGTGCCTCGCTGGCACTGAGTGGCAGCACCAGCACCAGCCATGCTCACAGCAGCTCTGGGTAAGTCTTCCTCGCCTTCTGCACTCTTTGCTGGAGCCACACGGGGAGATTGCTGTAGAAAGACTGATGCTGAGTTTTTCTCTTTTTCTCAGATTGAATCACTGTGTTTAAAGGATTGATTTTAATTCCCTGGAATCAAAATTTTGTCACTGATCTTGAAATAGACCAACTGCAAATATTTTGCTCGGGGAATTAACTCTGGTTTTGGATCAGATAATTCTCCCACTGTAAAGGCTCGGAAATTCTCTGTAAGGAAAATCAGCGCTCTTTGGCATTTATATTTTTTAGTTAGAGGATGTAGCAATGGGGAGACAGAATAATGAATTGCCAGGAAGGCAGGGAAGTAGAGGAGTATAACTGGTGCTTATGCCCATTATTGTTGCAGGTTTTTGACATTTAAAGTGGTTTGCAACCCTTCTCTTATCAGAGCTAATGCCAGACAATCAGTCACCCTGGCACAGCAGCTCTGTGCCTCACTGTTAGCAATGCTGCTGATAATTGATGTGCAGCAGCAGAATTTATAAATGAAATTAGCTCCCCAAAGTTTAAGTATGACTGTGATTGAAGCAGTAATGATAGAGTTCATGCAAGTACGTTTGCCATTTATCTAAATGTATCATTACTGACAGTGCTTTTGCGCTAACATTTTGTTATCCTTATTCATGTCATTGTTGTAATGTCCTCTCAGATACCTGCAAATTAAACTGACTTGTACTCAGTGCTGATCCTTCCTGCCCACCCCTGCACCTCCTTCTTTGGAATTAATTTGTGCAACATTTGATTTTTAAGATCTCCGGGAGCATCTCCAACACACTCAGAGGAAAGTGCTGTTCAAATAATTGGGGAACAGCTTTGGCGTTCTTGTCAGCGAAGGCTTTTCCATGCTTTATTTATCAGGAAGACACAATGTTAGCATTTTAATTCAAAATTCAGAAAGTTGGTTATAGCTACAAATAAAAGTGGATAGAAACAGAATTTTTAGCAATCCAGCAATGTTTCAGACTTTGGACTCAAAATCAAGAAAGTCCCACATCACCGTGGATTTGATAATATCTTTAGCTAATCCTGGAGGCTCCTTTTTAAAGCTCTTATATAAAATTACTGAAGGAGACATAATTTTGGTGAAGATTCCATGGTAATCTGAAAATAAAGTGATTAAACATCAATTGAGTCAAATAGATTCTGATCTTTAAAAAATCGTGTATCTGTTTTCTGAATCTTCAAAACCATCTAATTTTGTGATGGTTTTCTCTTGTTCGAGTTATTTCTGCATGTAGAGATTTTAAAGGACAGAAGGTTTTTGTTATTAGTGAATATCAAACAATTTGTTACAGAAAGTTTAATAAGCTCCATTCTTTATAGCAAAAACCCAGAAATTCTGTATAAAAAGGCAAGGTTAGAAGAGTTCAAATTATCTTGGTTTTCTTTAAGGATAGATAAGAACATATGGTTTGATCTTTTTTGTTTGGTTGGGATTTTGTTGTTGTTTGGGTTTTTTTGGTTTTAATAGACTAATTGCTCTAAAGGGCTATATTGAGATCTGAAAATGAAAAGGTTATATTTGTGTGTTTCTCCTGACTGGAGAAATTTTTTTTTAAATTTCAGTAAAGATGGGGAAAAAAATCCAGCAATTTAAGTCAGACAATGTGTATAATTCATAGAGATGCTTGTTTTTAGAAATCCATCCAACCCTCAGCACTGACTTAGGTTTTGTTCTCAGAACTGCTATGCTTTAATCCCTTTCCAGCCACCAATTAAAGTGAAGAAAGTATTTACAGTGCATCTACTGTACAGCCAGGGAATGATCCACACCTCCTGGCCTGGCTGGTAACTTTTGTGGTTTTCACCTCCCGAGGAGGCTGAAATGAATGAACACAAACGTGATTTCAGCA
The DNA here is from genome assembly GCA_024500445.1 of Entomyzon cyanotis. NCBI lineage: Eukaryota > Metazoa > Chordata > Aves > Passeriformes > Meliphagidae > Entomyzon > Entomyzon cyanotis. The sequence goes on from JAKEPQ010001023.1 coordinate 3,724,220, forward strand.
GGCTGTGCCTGATTTCAGTGGTGCTCACTTCAGTCTCTGCAGCAAAAGAACTGGAGGGCTTCCAGTTTATTCTTTCTGTTAATGGAGGAGCTGTCACCTCTGAGTATGTTCAGTAAACTCAGCATCAAAAGGAGCCAAGAGGATCAAACAGGATCTCTCTTGCTCCAAACATTGTGGAATATCCTGTATGTACATGCATGGTTCTGCCTTTTTGGTCATATTTGAATACTGGCACCCAAAGAAGGTAAAGAAGCTGCAGCTTTGGCTCAGATTTTAAATCTTTGCATGTTTGGTATTTTTGGGGGGTTTCACTTGAGTTTCTTGAAGGAATACAGCAGTGTGTGATCTCCTGGGCACCTTTATTTTGAAGTGCTCTCTTTAACAGCACAGAATTTGTGACATCAGGTTTCGGTTGCTTCACTGAATGTAGTTTATTCTTCAAGTGGTTTATATTTCATTAGTAATGTACTAATTGATACACCAGACAGGTTCAGTGAAGTCAAGGACACAACCTCCCCAAGGTTTTGCCAGCCATCTAATTTATATGAATTTCCTGTAAGTCATGACAGTGATGCTTTAATCCATTAAGATCCACATGGAGATGCAGGGACAGAGCACATTTCTCAGTTTCCAAGCGGTGAGGTGAGAAACTCTCAGATGGCAGTGTTTCTGTGCCAGTGCCATGGGGATGGGGATTCGGATGGGCAGTGTGGGATCAGCCCAGCCCTTCCCTTGTGGGGCCAAAGTGCTGCAGAGGTTCAGCACAGCCTGCTCAGGGCTCTCTGCTGAGCACAGGCTGAGGACACAGCTCTGCTGGCAGTTCTCAGAAAGGAGAACTCAGTAGCTTGTTTTAGCTGTTTGATGCTTGGCGGGGGTTAGGTGTTAGTCATTGCCATGACTCTTTCCATCTCTGGAGATAGACTGTGTTTAAAGTATGGGAAATGGGAATTTTGGGAAGTGACTTGGAGTACCAGCGATCAGGATCAGGTGCAGATTGTTAAGAGCTGTGTCTGTCTCCCTCACAGCAATGTTTGGGGTGTTACAGGGCTGTAACCACACTCTTCATCTCAGGGGCCTTTCTGTGAACTTCTCAGAAGGCCAAAGTCTTGCCTCCCACTTGGTTTTTTGACAAGATCTCTGACCCCTCTTGATGAAAATCTGGGAGTCAGGGTGTTGAGCTGAAGGACAGCCTTTCAGGAATGTTCAGGAAAAGGGAGTTAGAGAAGTCCAGCTCTGCCCCAGCAGGCCTCCCAGGGAGATGCTGAAAAGAAGGGCACTTTGGCTGAAATGTCAGCAAAGCTGTGGTTTAGCTCTGTGGTTTGTTTTCAAGGACAGTTTTATTAACTCAGTCCATAAACGAGTTACCAACATGGAAACAGCAGCAGTTGTCTTGCTTGTAGCAGGAAGGACTTTCCATAAAAGTTAATCTTCCCTGAGTAAACAAATTTTAATCTGTGGGTTCCATCATCTTCTGCTTTTTAATAGTATTGCTCTTTTAATATCATTTCTTTTCTAACAAGATCATACCCTGCTCCCTTAGGCCATGTTAAAAAGGTCAGTCACTGAGTGGTATTTTAATTTAAATAAAGAGTGAAAGACAGAGTGTTTTTGCTAGAATACTAAAAGATCACCTATTTAAATCTTCCTTTTAATGTCTGTTTAACTATCTTTCTTTGAGGCTTTTTCTATGACCTTCAACATAATTTAAACTTAATTTTTAATTCATTATTCATGCCATTAAATACTGAAGCCCATTTCTTGCTGCAGTTTATTTCTCTGTTAAATGCATGTGTTGTACTGGTTTTGTTTGGTTCTGTAATGAATTCTGATGTACTGGCATTTTAAAACAGAGGAGAGAGGAATGCTTATTTTGAGAGGTAAAAAACCTTGACATGTAAATGTTGTATTACATCAGCAACGTTATTTAAGGTAAAATAAGGGGGCAGGGTGATGCCTTAACAGGGCTCACCTGAAACAGAGGCCAGACAGGGTTAGGAGAATAAAAAGCAGACAAATTTATTAATGGCCTTTAAGGTGCATTCAGGGCAAACAAAGTATACTTGAGAGGCTACACCCAGAATGGACACCAGGTCAGGAGTTCTTCACATTTTATAAATTCTGTCTCACTAGCATATTGGGCCTCAATTCTCCAATCACACCCTGAGGCAATGATGTCAACCTCCCCAAGCCTGCTCTCCCCAGTTCACTGCTGCTTACATATTTTGGGGCTCTGAGGCAGCCAAGTGTCCTTGGATTTCCACTCAGAGGAATTGTTTTGGCTGAAGGTGCTGGGAACAGAGGTTTTTAGCACTTTATGAAGCCTAGAACTACACAGATAGGTGAAGAATAGAAGCTAAAAATTCCTAAAGCATCAAGGGGAGACACGGGTTGAACCTGGGGCCTCTTACCCTGATAAATTCAGTGTAAATTCCCCCATCCTGTGCTGCCCTGCATGGGAACTGCTCCGAGCATTCTGGATTTCTGGAGTGCTCCAGCTTCACCCAGCAATGACTGTGGCAGCTCCCCCCCCTGACACCCTGACACCTGCTCTACATCATTGTTTGGCTCTTCAGCTTTGCTCTCCCTTGGTAATCGGGTTTCATGACTTGGTGCAGGAGATGGAGCGAGCTGCAGATAGTTGTGTTATTATAGATTAGCCACAGTGATATCGAGGTTTTGGAGACCTGATACACTGCAGGAAAGCACCCAGAACTAATATCACCGAATAAAGGACATAAATTAAACCCTTAAGATGATGTATTTTCATAGCCAGGGACCAGTTTTTTCCAACCCTCCTGAAGCTGATGAGCTTGTATCTCATTTGCTGTGCCCAAGGAAGAGTTGCACCCTTGCAAAGCAGTGTGAAGAAGATGCAGATTCTCATCACTGCCAAACACATGTGCAGTTATTTTTTATTGTCTGCCAGCATTCAGTTACTTTAGCAATATAAACTATTTCCCTATCTTTCCTCACTTGATCCAGTGGCCTAGGCATGGCACATTCACAAAAAATTGGGCAAACAAGGAAAAATTCCAGTGTTCAGTTACTGTCATTTTCCAGAATTTTTGTCTGGCAGTCATTAGCAGCCCAAGTTAATTGGAGAAGATTTTTAAGAGAGTACAATACAATATTAATGAAAAAAAGGTGCCAAAGAAAACAAGATTAGGTTGTAAGAACTCAGTGACAGAGGTATCATATTCTACAGTATTCCTTTGGAGTTTTTTTTAAAGCAGGGAAAGAGAAAGAAAGCAATTCCCAAAAGCACAAAGCTTTCTCTAAATTTGGGGCAGCTCTGTAGGTGGCAGGAGCACAGATGCCATGTGGGGCATTTTGTCAGCACTGTCACAGTGACCTGCAAAGAGACTGGGTACCTCTGCAGCTCCCTGAGCCTGACATGTCCCTGAGGCTCTGATTCTCTGTCCTTATGGCTCTGATTCCATGTCCCTGAGGCCCTGGATTCCCTCCATGTCCCTGTGGCTCTGATTCCATGTCCCTGAGGCTCTGGATTCCCTGTCCCTCTGTCTCTGATTCCCTGTCCCTGAGGCCCTAGATTCCCTCCATGTCCCTGTGGCTCTGATTCCCTGTCCCTATGGCTCTGGATTCCATGTCCCTATGGCTCTGATTCCCTGTCCCTGTGGCTCTGATTCCCTGTCCCTGAGGCCCTAATCCCCCCACCCCCGGCTCTGATTCCCTGTCCCTATGGCTCTGGATTCCCTGTCCCTGTGGCTCTGATTCCCTGTCCCTATGGCTCTGTCGATTCCCTGTCCCTATGGCTCTGGATTCCCTGTCCCTATGGCTCTGGATTCCCTGTCCCTGTGGCTCTGATTCCCTGTCCCTGTGGTGCCACATCAGCCCCTACTGATTCAGCAGGGCTGTGCCATCCCTGCCTTCTCCCTTCTCCCATTCCGGAGCACATCCAAGGCAATGGAATATCTGACAGGGAGAGCTCCCAGTGCAGGGAGTGCCCCAGGCCCTGCCTGTGCTGCTGGGTAACAGGATTTCAGCTCAGAACATCACTGAGGATATTTTCCTGTGCCTAAGCACACTCGAGGTCACTTAGCATCCCCACCAGCCAGCCCAACAGGCATTCTCAGCCTTTCCCAGGAATTTCAGGGAGCCATCACTCCCCAGTGAGTGTTCAGCCATGGCCCCTTTGCTCAACAAGCAGCAGCATCACCCCTGCCCAGTGTCAGCTTTGCAGGATAAATGAATGGGCTCCAGAGCTGTGTCCTCAGTTAATGGGATCCATATATCCCAGCACCCCGGAAGACCTCGCTGGCAAATTACCTCCCTTTTGCTGCTCTTGGGGAAGAGTTATTGGATGGAAGCTAAGCTGGGATTAGGTGCTTTTATCTACAAGATATATGGATATATCTCTTCATTTTTTCCCATTTTTGAATTTTTTTTCCTTTCCTTCCTTTCCCACCTCCCCTTTCAGCAGCTTGAAGGAAGGAGAACATTTGTGACAAGGTTAAATTTCTGTACTGCTTGTTGAAACACTAGGCCAGAATTTAAACAGCATTAGCCAAACACCAGCTTTCTCCTGAATCATTCTCAATTCTGCTGTGCAAAATATTGCCTTACTATTATAATGAACAGAATATTTTTCTTTTTGACAATAGGGCTGCTCATATGGGCTGTTTGGGACAGCCCGTTGCTTTACTATATATCTTGTTGCTTTGGAAATTGTTGGTGTGATGCTGAAGCACATGCATTTTGATTCTTCACAAGTTCTTAATTAAAAACATCTAAACTGTGAAATATAGCTAGATCTAGGGCTGCCTGAATTTTGTGTTATGAAATATATGCAGAGAACCACTTCATTGGGTGTGTAGACAGAAGATAAAAAAGGAGCCTTTTTCTTATGTGTATTTCGAGTTTATTTTAGTGTCATCAGTGTGAAAATAATTCTGTTAATTTTGTTAAATGATATCATACACATGCTTCATGCTTTTCTCAATTTACACAAAAGTAGTATTTGTGGAAAGCTTAAGATAAAAATTATCTTTCAATTTGTCAGAGAAATGAGACTCCTACTTCCATTCCAAAAAACCAAGATGGATAATCTGGAGCTTGTGAAGGAGCTCATATAAAATTAATTCTTCACCAAATTTTTGTGTATTGATGAGCTGAGCTCTTATTAAAAAAAAAAAAAAAAAGAGTGATTCTGTTAAGATAGCATCGCTGTCTTTCCAAGATTCAGAAGTTTGTTTGATAAATGAGCACTCTGGGGATTCTCAGCACAGAATTTCAGAGCTGGAGTCATTTTACACCCCATTGGTGGTGCTCTGATTTGTGTTACTGTCCTTGACAAGCGAGGTTTGCTGGGGCACAGCCACGACCTTTATGTAAAGCAGCTCTCTGTCAGCTGCTCGGGGTGTGCAGCAGGAAAGGCTTCCCTCTGCTCCTGATCCTTGCTCCACAGGGTTGCTAAATCACAGATTTTTTATGATTTGGTTTTTCCCCTCAGACCTGTGCAGTGTGCCACGTTCAGGTATAACCAAACGCTGTGCTGAGCTCAGCTGCAGCATGGCTCCAGCCAGCCTGGGGCTGCAGGGTGACCCCAAAGCTCTCTCTGCTCCCAGACCCTGCTAGGGGAGCCTCAGCAGTTTGTATTTGCTGTTGGCACAGCTGAGTGTGTGGCCTCCTTCAGCCCTGCCTGCCTAAACGTGCAAATGTCACCTGCAAGGCAAAAAAGGTGAAGTTTGTGAGAGTGATTCTCTTCTGGATAAAGAGCCCACACTGGGGCCTCGCTGAGCCCACACTGAGGAGTGCAAAATGCCACCTCTCCATGGGATTAAATATGTACCTTTTTTCTTGCTTAATTAATAGAGCCTTTTTACTGTGCCTTTTCCTCAAATTGAGTCTTTTCTCATCCTTCTGTGAGGTCTTGCTTTGGGATGATATACTTGAACCTGTCAGAGGTGCAGAATTTTTCTGAATAATAAAATTCCTGCTTTAGCCTAGATTTATTTTAATTTTTCTTGTGGGTAATGCTTTCTAAAAATTACCCTCTTTGGAGTGACTTCTGGCAAATTTAAAACCAGTAATTTAAACAAAAGCAAAACACCTTTTAAAAAGATAAATCCACCTGGAATCCATTTGGAAGTGTCTGGAGCACTCTAGACATCAGCCTTAGGCCCATCAGCTTCAGCCTTTGTCCAACATGAACAAATTTTTTCCTTTAACTGAGATGGAAAGTCAGTTTTATTCTTTTTGCCTCTAAATGCTTTATTAAAAGTATATATTTCGCGTGAGCCTTTGCACCTACAGAGGCTTTTCTTCCCTAGATGAATTGAACTGGTCCACACATGGATATAGAAGCTATTATTTTCCCAGCAGGATGTTAAACTGCTCATCAACTCTTGCCGAGGCAAAACACTCCTGAAAACCACGCAGGTGAAGGAGCTGCAGCTCTAATAACTACGGGTCAGCACTTCATCTCCAGCCAGGAAATCCTTCCCCCTTCAAAGAAGCTCTGCTGCCAAGACCTGGACACTTGATGCTGCAGAGGACTGTTTTACTGGGGCTGGAAATCATCACAAAAGGCTCAGATTTTTGATGAAGCAGTCACAGATTCTGCCTGTATCACAAATCTGCTCTCCAGGTAGGATCTGGCTGCTGCTGCTGCTGCTTTCTAGCCTTATTTTGTACTTTAGATCTCACCCCTGCACCCTCCCTCCCTGACTTAGGCACCATTAGTGAGATGTGAAAGGCAGAAAGAGGAAATAATCAGGTCTGTTGATATTAAAATGCATTTCTCAGTGTCGAGGAGGATTTGGTAAGCTGGTTAACCCACTTGTAAAAGGAGTTATCCATAATGGTAGATTGTACTGATAAAACCCGAGAATTCGTATTTCTTCTTTCTATTTTTATGTCATTTTTTGGTGGTTTGGTTGGTTGGTTGGTTGTTTTCCCCCAACCCAAGGTCCATTCCAACCCAAACCATTCTAGGATTCCATGAATATATTGCATTTATCACTTCAATAATCTGTAGGATACGATATTTCAAAGCCCTGTTAATTTTAGCTGTGGGAATCCATGTTAGCCTTTCCACTCCCAAAGCACCTTTGCTGTGGTTTGTGTTCATCCCTTTCTGCTGACTTGGGTTTTCCCCACCTTGCTGTTTGTCCCTCTTTGTTGGCAGGAATTGCCAGGTGATTTGCAATCCTCACAGCTGACTGCTGCTTGCAGTTCCCACGGACAGGGAATGTTTTCCTAGCACTTGCTCCTTCCATTCCATGCTAGTTGTCAGCTTCCTAATTTCATTTATATTCATGGGGATGCCAACATAAATGAGAAATGTCTATAAACCCCCTTTTCTTCAGATTGTAGAGCAGTAACTGGTGCTGTTTAGAACAAGAATTCCCTTACATGAGGCTTATTTCAGAGTACTTTTACTGGCTTTTTTTCCCACTGTCTCAATCTATCCACTTCTGTACATATTTGACTAGATATGACAAGTTCTGTGTTTTTCTGGGAGTACAAGATGCTCTATGCTATTAATCTTTTTACAGCAATGATTGATTCAAATGATTTGTGGGAAAAGAGAGAAAAACATATTTAGCAAAGATCTCCAGTGGAGATAATGTGTCTCACTGTGGCTCTGAGGTGTGTTGTTCACATTTGTGCGTGCTGTGGGCACCCTTGTCATGTATTGATGAAGGCCTGTGGGAATACAGCAGTTTGAAACAATATTTTAAAGCGGAAATTCCAGAGTACTTTATAGGGATGATGCTCTTTTTGTTCTCAGCAACTGTAAAAGACGGCAAAACCGAAGAATATTTTATTTTTAAATGATAGATGGATTTTACAGGATGCTCGTTAAAATGGGAAATAGTAAATGATGAAAGGTTTTCTTTCATGAGAAATAAAAATGCCATGACATCACCAGAATATCCTGGAGAACAGGAAGCAGAGCAGCTCTTGCCCAGAATGCTGATGAGCAGTGCTGCTCTGGCTTTCTCCTCCAGGAAGGAAGAATGCATTTTCTCTTTCTCTTGTATGCTGTTATATATTTATACACAAAAGTGTACAATGCAAAAGGAGTTATTTCATCAGTGATGTCCAAGAACTGCACACCAGGCTGGGAACAGCTGAAATTTGTTCATTAAAAGTTCATGGTCTGTTGACCTTTCCTCGTTCAAGCCTTGTATTGAGTCCATCCCTTATCTCTGCTGTGCATGGCAGATTGTTTAGCATATTTCTTGTGTGGAGAGTGACTTTGAGCGCCACAAGGACCTCACTTGGCACTTGCAGGCATAAAGCAGAATGTGTTTGAAAATGTTGCTGTGCTCTCTAGTGGATAATTTAGTTATAAGTGTCTGAGAAATTAGTATCAACAACAGTTACCAATTTATATTTCACTTAACTGAAAGCCCTGCAGTAAGACCTTCCCCGGCAGAAGGGCTCAGCTGAAGTGCAGGAACAGCTCCCAGGAACAGCTCCTAAATTCTGATGGATTTAGGGAGAGCCCCCACTCTGGAGCAGCTTGTTTTAAAGGCTGTGGTTCTGAGTGGTGCGGGCAGCAAGAGGACTCTGTCATTCTGCCAGCCCAGCTCCGGTCAGGAGAGATGATCTCAGTCCTCATCTTGTTTTCACCAACAACCCTTGTCTGTTGTTGCCAACAAGCCCTGGTTGGCCCCCCAGCCCCTCAGCTGTTGGGGTTTGAGGCACATCAGCCCCTCATCCCCTGGGGTTCCTCAGCAGAGAGCAGTGCTGCCTGCTCCTCACCTGCCATGGCACTGCTGCTGCTGCTGCTGCTGTCACTCCCTTCTGCATTAATCACTGAGCTTGGATTTGGCCTTCAGATCTCCATTCTTATTTCTTTTAGTCTGTTCAAACCTTCCAACTCCACTCTGTGTTCTTCACTCTTCAGGCAGTTATTTTCCAGCTCTTTTCCTTCCAGCCCATCTCTGGTGGTCTCCTGCAGAGTTCTCAGGTAGTTCAGGGGTGATTTACACTGACTTAGGCTGTTATTCCAGTTGTCCTCTCCTTCCCTTGGCCTGACACTCATTCTGCATTGAAGGCCATTTTTTTGCTTATCTGAGTCGTTTCTAGCTGCATTAAATTTCCTGAGCTTATTATTATTTGAAGATTTATATACTAGAATTGACAGAAATAAAACTGTCTTTTCTGGGAAAACTTGATTTCCAGTGTTCTGCTACCCAGTAGATTGGCTTCTTTGATACAGGCCAGAAGAAGCTGTGTATGAAGATGCCTGGAATGGTGAATCATTGTCTAATGACCAAATAATTGCAGCAGCAGATTTGAACCAAATGGCATCCTGCCCCATTTTGCAAGAAAAATAATTGGTTTGATTCTTTATTGGACTTGTGTTGTCAGGTGCACAACTGAAAAGCTGTGGGAACTTTCCCTCTTGTTTCAATGAATGTTTTTATAGAATTCCTCTGCATCTCTGCCTTGGTGTGCAGGTGGATGGGGAGTACTTCAGTTACTGAGTTGTGTCCAGGCAAATGGTTTCATATCTCCTTGGATATGGGAAAAATTATTCCATTTTGGGTATTTTCATTGGTCTTGATCAGTGTATGGTATAAGACTCATGCAGAGAATTAAATCTTGCTGTATTCTCACAGCTCTCCAAGTCTGCATTTGGAGTAGATTTAGACTCTTTTCAAGGTCTTTGATGGGAAGATGTTTCCCTTCATCCCCATGCCAGCCTCTCACTGTTCCAGGTGATTCAGTTATGACTGTTCAGATACCCTTTTTTCTGTGTTTCTGTTCATAAATATGCAAAAAAATTGAATAGGAAATAGGACAGAGAATCTAGTTTTCCCTTTGGTGGTGTTTTTCTTCTCCTTGATTTTGGCATTTAGATAAGATTTAATTTAGTTTCAGGTTTCATGCCAGATTTCAAGGTAATGATGAGTTTTAATTTTACATTTGTTGTTTCATGCTCTCACAATAACAGTATGAATTCTACAATTGCAATAAATACTGCATAACTCCACAGGTTAGAAAACAGTGCTCACACAGTTTATTTGCTTGGGGTGATGTGTAGTTATAAAAATGTAAACAAACACGGATATGGCATATTATGTTCTCTTGAAATATTGGTAAGTTTTAAGGATGCAGATGGAGCAGCCAATTAAAAATCTCAGAAGGGATGTGTTGAGAAGTCTGCAGGGTAGCTGTGGCACTTGGAAAGCATTTGAGTCATGAGGAGCAGCTGAAGTCACTGTGTGAAGGTGGAATGGAATAATAAACCTGCCAGAGCAGAGGTGATGTGGTGGTCACTCTTCTCTGGGTGTTGATAAAAATAGGTGAGTCTTTAAGTGCTCTAATGTTCCAAAAATCATCCCACTCTGACTTCAAGTTCAACTAGTGAAATCACCCAAACCCCACAGTTCTTAGACTAATACAATGAAGACTTAATGATGTGTGAGAATTCACAAGAATGCAGAAAATGCTCTTGTTTTGTGCAAATTAAGCCTCACTCTTCCCATCTTATTAGAAAGTGATGGCACTTTATTGTCACAGCCCTGGCAGTCAGAGCCTCCCTGCCTGTGGTAAACAACTCATCTAAACAACTTCTCTACAAAACATTACTGACCATTGTTCCTGGCATTGTCCTTCTAACACATCTCTGGTGCTTTTCTATTTCCCAAATAATCACCATCAAGTTGTGCTGTACTTACTTGTCTATTAAGGATATTAAATTTATGTGTATACAGGTATATATGTAATGTTTATTCAGGGCAGCAGGCATTCAGGTGAGCATCACTGGGGATTGTGGGGTAATTTGGATCTCTTGTTTTTCTTGGGTTCTCTCTCTCTCTGTCACTGATAGAATATTGGTGCACTGTATTTGTTTTAAATGTCTCAGCAAATGTATTTGTTTGGCAACCTCTCTGTGGTTTTTATATATAGAGATATAAATATATAAATCTCACATACATATATCTCACATATATCTATATAAATATATAGATATAGCTAAAATTATAACCTCCTAAATAGTTTTGTTCTTTTTTTTGAACTTTCCACTAGAGTGAGATACAACACACTGGAGCTTTGAGTAATACTTTATTGCAGTGCATAAAAAGCTGACTTACAGTTTTATTATTACTGTAATTTTCATAGAAAATTTTACATTCACAAATTAAGTTTTTTCAGTTGAAGTCAACGTGGAATATGTTGCCCTGACTCGTGTCCTGAATTGTCACTATTTTCCTTCTCTGTTGTTCAGAGTGTGAATGCCATTTTGTTTTCTAGGTAAAATTAACACTTAATAGTGGTTTGCAGCCTTTTAATTTATCTTCTGAATGGGGGGATGGAGGCTTTTTCTGAAGAGAATAGAGGGGAGCAAAGGCCATGAAATCATAGGAACCTCTGAACAAATTAGGAGTTGGTGGCATTTGGTGGGAAAATAATTCCAAAATCTGGAGGAAAAAACAGTGATGCTAGAATGAAATAGTAGTGCTGACTTTTTGTGTGGTTTTAAAGAGAAGATTGATGTCTGGAAAAGTGGTTTTGGTGGAAGGTGGTGTGTGGAGCAGGGACATGAGCATGATACAATGAGGAAAAGGGAATTTCCCCATTTGGAATCTTTTGTTTCCTTTACGTCCAGCTCTGTGCTGGACCTGTGTCTTTATCCCAGTTCAGGCTGAAGAGCTCTCAGTGCACAGACAATAAGATATTTCATTTTCTGCCACTGAGAGTGGGCAGAAGGGCTCGTGGCCTTGCTGTCCCACATTGTCCCTGAGAAATGAGAGTTTCCATGTCTCCCCCAGCCCCCCTCTGTGTGCCTGGGACAGTGCTGGGGGGGATGCTGGAGGCTGGCTGAGCACTGAGCCACAGCTGCCTGCCAACACATCTGCCCAGCCTCGTTCCACCTGTGCCAGCTCTGTGGCCAGGACAGTCTGCCATCCTTCACAGTGTTGGCTCTGCTTTCCCCTCTTGCCAGCATTTCAAGAAATTCATACTGATACAGATTCCTCAGGGCCAAATTCCTGGCAAGAGGTTTCCAACTTCTGTCTTGATGTAAAGGTTGCAGACAACGAGGGATGAGTGCCAAAAAAATCACCTTAGAGTCATGGAAATGTATTTTATCCAGACTGCAGTAATTCCTGAGTTGCTGTGCACCCTGTTCTCCTTGCCCCCAGGCACAGGGGTTATGAAGCAGCATAGTACACAGTGTCCTTCTCCTTCTTCTCCTCCTCCTCCTTCTCCTTCTCCTTCTCCTTCTCCTTCTCCTTCTCCTTCTCCTTCTCCTTCTCCTTCTCCTTCTCCTTCTCCTTCTCCTTCTCCTTCTCCTTCTCCTTCTCCTTCTCCTTCTCCTTCTCCTTCTCCTTCTCCTTCTCCTTCTCCTTCTCCTTCTCCTTCTCCTCCTTTCCCTTGTTTTCCATTCTGGGATTTCTTTCTCTCCCTGCCACCCTTACCCACACAAGGCACACTGTTGCTGTCCATGAAGCTTTACATCTCTCTTGCCAGGGACAGTGTGGCATGCTCATGTTCTGATCTGAGATCACTGCCACTGAGACAGAGAAATGAGAAGTGAAATAGCTGAGGAACTTGTTTGCCTTGCCTCTAGTGAACCAGATATGACAGCTTGGAGAAATCCCCTTCCAAAGAGTCATTATTGTGCCGTCTGAATTAGTGAAATCAAAGTAAAGACCTCCTATTTCTAACAGCTTATTTTCACAGTGGTTGTCCAAGAATAACCACCATTTCAGTCCCAGGGTCAGGGAGTTCACATGTCGTTAGTGCACTCGGAAAGCCTGTAATGACTTTTTCAGTGTATTTATTTTTTGATTTATCCATTTTTGTGCCTTACAGTTTTGGGTGGAACCCTTGCAGGGTTGACCCAGGGAATGCCAGAGTGCTTTGCTGTCTTTGGCAGTCCTCTTGTGAATCCAACGAGGAGAATTCCTCTAGGAAAGGCACAGAGGATGTTGTTGTTATTGTGACTGTTGAAATCTTCTCACAAGTTTTGTGGTTTTTTGTGGATGCAAATAGTCTCGTGATGGGTAAGCCTTGGAAATGGGTAATTCTGAGTTAGAGAAAAATTTCTGGGTTTTTACTTACCGAGATCTGCTGTTGCTTTATGATCAGTTGTGCTTTGGGAGTATTAAAGCATTGGAATGAGAATTCTGCTTACTAAACCGTAACAAAAAAATTTGTTCCACTTTGAGATTACTTTTTTTTTTTTTTTAATATGAAAACCCAAATGAAAAGTGCTCAGAGTATTTACACTTCAAGTGACCTCAGCACAATTCACAGTTGTTCAGCAGGAAAAAAAAATCCAAGTTCTGATGTTCTAATTTATCTCTAAAAAGATTCCACAAGACAAATAAAACCACTTACATTCATTTTTCTCTCCAGCCTGCTTCCATTACTCACTAGTGAAAAAGACATAAAGGTGATGAGAGCCTGAGTGTTTAACCAGAAATAAAATACAGGAATGTATCCTGGCCTCACACTTGGGTTGGATTTTCCTTTAGAAAATTCTCTCCTGTGCTCGTGGGATATCAGAGATAATGATGTGTTGAGTAGGGCAATGAAGTAAGACTCTCAGTCAATAAATTTGCTCAAAATGCAAGCAAGGGAGATAATCTATTGTCTGGTGGAGCTGTTCAGTTCCATGTACACAGTTCAAATAATTTCAAAGCTTAGGCTGCAACAGAAATGGCTGGGTTGCAATAGAGCACACCAGAAATTAAATGTCATTTATGACTGTTTGCAGGAATTTAGGACAGGAGAAGAATTGAAATGAATTTAAAATTCCATTCTGAATCTTATATTTACTTTACTTAAATCTAGCCTATTAATGCTGAACTCATAACCATTCTTGTAGATTTCTATTTAAAACCAAAGGTAACCAAAAAACATTTTTATCAGCAGAATGAGCTTCCGTAAGAATTTTTAACCCGGGTCATGTTTTGTTGGTTTTTTTTCTTAATAGTTCAAAAGAGAAACTAAACTTTTTTTTCATTGGGAACTTCCCATTATATATTGGAATGTCTGCTGTGATAGCCCATGCTGATGTAGTCAGTGTGGTCCTGTAGTTACTGGAGAGTTCAGCTGAAAACTGGCAAATATTGACTCGAGAAGGTTGTCTTTCTCAAAGAAGACTTAAATGACCCAGATGTATTTATTTGTTTTTTAAATTTATTGCCACATTGCCTGACATTGCAAGTAATGAATTTTCTCCCTTCATAGTGGCATTTACTTAAAATTTTTGTGTCAGATTAAGAAAGTTTTCGCTGCCTTAGTGGTTTTCTCCATTTTCTAGGCTCTTTCCATGCTGCTTTGCATGCAAACCCTGTGCTGTCTGCAGGCTGGGCCATGGATGGGTTTTACGCTCAGGTCATTAAAGAACTTGCCTGTGCATCTCCAGATTTATTAAGTGACTTGGAGTGCCGCTCTATCAAGCCATTGTATCCAATTAGTATTTCCTCTCCCTTACAGAAGAATTTCTTGAGAAATATTTGTGGTTTGTGAAATTATATATGCAGTTATATAGGCTTTTGGGTAATTACAAGTATATTTTAGTTTTTCAGTACATTTTATTATGCTTTGTTATGAACTGTTTACAGCAGTCCTCGCTAGCAGGGGAGAGGAGAGAGGGAGGGCAAATGGAGCTGAATGTGGAGTAAAACCAAGGGAAATCTCATATTAAAGATTCACCAATGAATCTTTGCAGAGTTTATGCAAATCCAGTGGGTATTTTGTGAAAGTGTTAATGAGTGTCACATCCTGATTACTGCAGATTTCCCCTTGCATTTCCAACCGTACCAAATCCAATTGGAACTGCTAAAATTAACACCATGAGTCCACAACATTTTGTCAGGAAAATGTGTGAAATTTGTTTTTAAAATATTGTGCACTCATTATTCTTGGAAGCATCTCATGTGGATGTTGGTATAAAATATCCTGCGTGCATTCCTTGATGGATGACAAACTTAGCACTGATCTCCCTAAATCCTTCCAAAGGACCATCTATTTCTGAGCTCTGTTTTCCATCTCACTATAAAGCAAACCCTATAATTAACTGCCCTGGCACTGAGGATCCTATTAGGAATGTGTTTGTTTACCAACAGCTACCAGGAGCAGCCTTTTTTGCCACAGCACATGGATTTCAAAATCTTGGAATAGTTTGAGTTGGAAGGGACTTTAAAGATCACCTAATTCCACCCCTGCCATAGCAGGGACACCTTCCACTGTCCCAGGTCACTCCAAGCCCTGTCCAACCTGGTCTTGGACACTTGCAGGGATCCAGGGGCAGCCACAGCTTCTCTGGGCAGCCTGTGCCAGGGCCTCAGCACAGTCAGTAAAGGATTTCTTCCTGGAGGACATGCTGGTCCTTTTGTGGTGTGTGAAGTGGGGCCTGTGATGTGGGAAGTGACTCCAGACTCGTTGATTTAGTTCATCTCAAAAAAGAAAAAGCAAGGAAAAAGTCAATTGTTATGTTCTCCTTTACTCGAGGAGGTTACTCTCAGGGTTTTGAACACTCCAGCCAGCTCTCCTCCCTGTCTCCCCATTAGCTCTGGATTTTGTTGTGTGATCCATCTCTCCTCTCAAGCCCTCTCAGGGCTTTTGCTGGGTTTGAAGTTTTGAGACAATTTTACATCCCTTTTGCTCTCTTTTTGCTTAGTTTGGCAAACATTCTCCCCTTATAACAGCCCTCCCAACCTGTGGAAACAACTGAAATCCAGAAACACTCAAGGGGAGGGAGATTTTCCTAGCACCACTGCAGGATGGCTCAGGTGGGATGGAGCAGGATGTGGCACCAGGCAGTTGGGCATGGATCTTTATTTATCTGGCAGCCTGGTGTGTGCTGTTAATATAACCCTGAATGCCTGTGCATGTGACAAGCCACGATCATAATGAGCCTGTTTATTTCCAGATACGTTGTGGCATCGTTCATTTGCACATTAAAAGGAACTTTGCTGCGAGGAGACGAATTTGAGGCTACAAAAGCTTTGTGATTATTGTCATGCTAATCTGTATTCAATCCCATATAAGTGTCACATCTTGAATACTTTAAAAAATTAATTAGTCGACTGTGTTGTGCCACAGATGAGCAGGAGCGAGTGGTTGCCTGAGTCCACAAGCTGTGACATTCTCTGTGCCAAGAGGACTTCAGAGGAGAGAAGGTCCCCAATACCTGAGCTGAGGTGGTCCCAACCTCTGCCTTCTACCTGATGGGGCACAAGGGGGTGGCATTTGTGTGATTGTCTTATATTAAGTGAGGAAAATATGTTTAAAGTGTCTCAGGTAACAATCCCTGCAGTGCTTTATGTCCTGGGTTTATAAAGCTATTTGGATCTTTGCATTCATTTTAGTAGGAAGTATATACTGTTCATCTGTGACAAAAGTCTCACTGGTATGTTTTGCAATCTGGAGAGCAACTGCAAATGAAAATAGGTTGAGTGAAAAGAAATACAGCTTCAAAATAAAGATTTGTCATTACCTAAGAATAAAAAAAAGGCAGTTATCAGTTTTCTCAACAGAACTGTACCTCTATCCATCTCATAGAGTTCTATGTCCACTTTCTGGGCCAGAAATTTTCTAGAAATCTCTGAACTCTGTTCTTGTGTTTCCTTTGCTCAGACCACTGTCTGTCAGTGCAGGCAGATGTGTCAGACTCACTCCTGTCTCGCAGGGGGTTGTGCTCTCTGTGCTTTATTTGGGGGGCAAAGGCAGGGTGCAAAGTCCAACCCAGACCCTCTGGGTGTGTGAGCCTCTCAGGATGGCAGGTGAGGGCTCAGTGCTCCCTCAGTGACTTCCAGTGGTGATCCAGATGGGAAATATTTTCTTTTTCCTTTATTTGGCATTCTGAGCAGTAACAGAAGCCCTGTTCTGTGGCACAGGCTGTACTTTATCATTTGAAGGGAATACCTTGCACTATTTGATCTCCCAGGGGAAGCAATTGCACTTGCAGGTTTTTTCTGTATTTTCCATTGTGTTTTGACATTTTCCCTCACACTGGTGTGGTGATCACTGTCACATCTGTGTTTTCCTGGTCATGGGGCTCTGTAGACAAATTAACCTTTTGCAGTTTTATTGAGGGAACTATTTGCTCTAATACTGTGGGAGGTAAAAAAAAAATTGCAGAACTGGAAGACATTTTGAACTCACAATGCAGTAAAAAGTTCATTTTCTGATTACTAAACAAAAAAATTATAATTTATTTAGGAACAGCATGTAAAAGCAGACACAGATTACCTTTGAAGGACATCTAGAGTGAAATGCTAAAGTCCATATTGCAGCCTTAACCAGTAATCCTTGTTCCTGTGGAAATGCTGTCTGCCCCAGGAATGCAAATTCCTGGGACGACTTCAGCATTTCAACAGGGCTGTGAATATGTATAAGCACAGAAGGAATTATTTTCTTCAAGACTTTTCAGAGACCTGTTTCTCCTTCATGTTGGTCGAGGTGTTGTTACCTTCTGTTTCACGTTAAACTTTGCAACAAGCTCAAAAAAAAGAGTCAACAGCCCTAAAGCTGCTGGTAAATGGTGTCTGGTGCTTTCCTTATGCTTGACAAAAATAGAATACAGATTTTTCCTTGATTTGATGCATCTTCAGGAACTTTGCTTTATTTTAGGGTTTTGGATAAGTAATTCTTTTTGGAACATGACCTCCTAAGCTGCAGTGGCTGTGTAAAAAATCAGTATCCTGTGCAATCTGCATTTTGGGCTCTTTACAGGGGGGTTGAATACAGGCATGATTGGTTATTTTTATGGCAGTCTTCATAGCATTTATGCAAGAAACTTCTTTTGGTAGCAATGTTTGAAGTAACATTTATTAGATCAGTCCTAGTTTAGTTGCATCAAAATTATATTCGTCTGCCATTTTATCGATGGTGATTGATTTCTTGTTTCTGAATGAAGTTAGACACGATTTTGTTGACAAAGTATAGCAAATAAAATTTTCATTTAATAAGTTGCAAACTTTTGCACTTAGTGTTACAGCAAGAGTGTGAAAGTGCCTTTGGCCACTTTTAATGTTAAAGTTACTTCATTTGTGAACTACTCTGAATGTGCAGCTGAAACAGAGCTAGAACATTCCAGAAAGACTGGAGACATCAATAGCAAATACACCTCCTTGGGAAAAGGCAACACCAACTCACCGTGCAAAAGGAAGCAGTTCAGGTTGGTGTCATCACAGTTACAGATTCTTTATGGAGGCTACTTGTGAGCAATTGGCTGAAGAAAAGTACTGACATTTTGAATATATAGAGAAATCTTTTCTGAAAACACCTAGTATTGTATTTCACTGGGTTTTTTTGGAACGTCTCTTGCGTATGTCTAATGCTAAAGCAAGTTGGTTTTGCGTACTTTTGTAATTAGTTTCGTTGTGAGCTTAGCAACACTGGATGATGCAGGGTCCAGCCTCTGGAGAACATTTTAAATTTCTGCTTGGTAGAGGAAAAACTTCTCACTCCTTGTAACCACCAACCTTTTTGGCACAAAACTGCAGCACGTTTGTGATCAATCACATGATGCTTTCCCATCTGAATGTGCTTCATTAGGCTTCCCTGGTGTGGTGCTGCCCAGTCATGGCCCGTGGGAATGAACCATTCCAGCAGGAATCCTTCGGGCAGGCAGAGCCCCCATGTGTTGGACATGGATGTGTGTTCAAGATTAAACCACATTTCACTGCCCTGTTGGAAAAGCACTTTAAAAACTGTACAGGTGCAAAATAACCTTCTGCTCGAGATGATGCTTTTGGATTTTACCAGGATTCATTTTCCTTCAGTAGTTTTGCTGGTTTTTAATAGTTCCCACAGCGCAGAAACTTAGTTCAGGAAATTATGACTGAATTGGTTACACACAGAAGACTTTGAGCTGGAAGCTTTCTAGTATGACATGTGTACCTTTGGATGAGTTTAAAAAAAGCTCCAGCTGCACCATTCACTAAAAGGCACATATTTTACAGTTAGTTGCTTTGGTCTGCTTCTCTGTGAAATGATTTTCTTTGTCAATTGGATAATTCAGAAGAAAAACACTCTATTTTTTAAAGGAGAAAATGAAGTAAGGGATGATAAACCACTGAATTTATTTAGAACTTTTGATGTGCCATGAGACATAACATGATGGCGCTTGTCTGTACTATTCAGTAAATACACTGAAAATATTTGTTTGAAAATCTCCAGTAAAGAAGATAGAAATCTGGAATTACTGAAACCTCAACAGCTGCTGCCATCACAGGAATCCCAGTTATTTAAGGTTTGTCCCTGCAAGTGTGGTGGCAAGGACACAGGTTCAGGAGATGCCTTGCCCATGGTAGGGAATGTGTGAGAAGGTCATGGCAAGGATGTCCAGCAGCTGAAGCTGCTGTGATTCCTCACTCAAGCTTTTGCTCACCCCACAGCTCACTTCACAGGGAGTTGGCTTTGGTAGCTCCTGAGGGTCTGGTTGCACCCAGAGCTGCTGGAGTATCCCTGCTGTCAAAAGAGGGGATGGCAGCCAGTTGGGCAGAGCCTCAAGGAGCAGCGCTGCTCTCAGTGGCCATTAGTGCATTTCAGACGTTCCATCTCTTGTTCACTGTGAGGTGGAAGAACCATGGTTATCCACCATTGAGACAGTGCTGTATGGAATATGTAACGTGCAAAGGTTTTTATTCAAGGGAACTATTTCTACAGACTGAAACATGAATTTACAATTCTCTTTTTTTAAGTTGGACACAGTAATTCAGACCATTATTTTGAATTTGACCGTTACAACTTTGTGACTGATGCAGCTCTTTCTGCAGCAGGGTGTGCTTTGCCAGTGCATCCTCCCACCCCCTTATTTTTCTGCTAATGAGCTAATTAGTTGGTTCAAACTCTTTTTCCTTACTTGAATGAAGCAGGGGGACTCTGCAGAACAGCATTGAGGACCACATGTAGCATCTGCCAGCGTGTAGGTCCTCTGACTGAATGCCCATATGTGCTGCAAAGGCTCAAAACAACAGGCCAGAGGTAATGGGGAAGTTTTCTGACTGCTTCGACTCTAAATGACCTTGCCCTGGACAGCCTGGAATTGTAAATTAACACTGCTAATTGCTGCTGCTGCTGCCATTTTTAATGCAACTGAGCTTAATACTAGGAATATATGGTAAAAATCAGATTTCAACAACAGAACTAATAAGCCAACCCATAGTATTTTGTTGATTGTAAGTGGTAGAAGATGGTATTTTAGTAATCCCTGCATTTTACTTCACCCATGTTTAGACACACAAGGCGGTTTAATTGCAATTTCTAGCATTTCAGTGCTTTAATGCTCTGAAACATATTAGCTCTGCCTTAGCAGTTAGTGTTTATTCATTCTCCGAGCATTGTAGGGTCATTAATCCTCCGAGCCCTCCTGAGAAGGCAGAGATGGGAGACAGTGGAAGTCGTATTATTCTAATTTCACAAGTGGGAAAACTGAAGTGATGAATAATGTGGTCAAGGCCCCACAATGAGGCAGTGTGAGCTCTGAGATGTTCTGGCTATTAAGCCCAGTGGTCAGACCAACCCTTGAAAAATTCTCTTTTTAAATTATACACTTTTCTTTATTATGATTAAGGTGCCTTAATGGTCCCATAATCTGTTTAGGTAGAAGGCTTTCTTTTCCCTTCAGGTAATAAGGTGAGCACGGCTACAATAAAAACTTCAAAACAAAGGAAAACCTTATGAAATTACAGTCTGAATCTAATATTATTTTCTATATGTTGTTCTCACAGAACAATTAATAATTAAACCTTGTCTCTCCTTTTCTGCCAAAATGGGGCTCAAATTCTTTGACTTTTTTACCAAAAGGAAATAATTGATAGAAATTCTTTTCCAAGAGATCAGATTGTTTAGTCTCATTTTTGATTGCAGAATAATGGTGAATATTGAAAGATGTTTTAATAAATTTTGTGGGTTTTTTGAGAAATAGTGTATGTGTGGCATGAAAATTCATATTACAGAATTACAGAAGACTTCTGAGCAGCATCTGTAGAATTTTTCAATAGAGTACAAGTGGTTGTTTACAGATTGTAACTTCAGTTGCATAAATAGATGTACTTTGAAATAGCAACTTATTTGGGAGGGCATGAGCAATGCTTTTGTGTAATGAAAGGCATCAGTTTTTGATGTTTATATGAAACTTTTCTTTTTTTCTCTGCTCCACAAATGGATTCATTGCTGCCATCTCTTGAGGAAGATGTTTGGGTTTTCCTTTAGTTCCAGCCAGTCTTTGTCTCAAAAATAACTTAGTCTGCAATATTATTTTAAAACAAATCTAGAATTTCACGAGAAATTAATCATCATTTAATCCAAATGTTAACCATCTTCTTTGGATAGGCTTGATCCCAACAGTGAACCCCTACAAACTTCAGCACCGCGCCTGTATTTTAATAATCAGCTAATATTTAGCCCATCCATTAAGCCACTCCATAAATGAATTATTGAGTGCAATCCGCTCTCGGGTGCCCACCTTCCTTTCCCACAAGGCTGTGGTTTTTAGCTAAGGCAGCGTGGAGCTGCTCTTATCTGGGAATCCAAGCGAACGGCTCCGCCGAGCGCCCGCGCTGCCGGGGAAGGCAGAGGCAGCCGGAGCTCTCGCACAGGGCGGCAGCAGCACGCTGCGAGTCACAGCGCTGTCCCGCGGACACTGCCAATGATGCGGGGCTAGCGGGGCTAGCGGGCTAGCGGGAGCGCTCCCCGTCCGTGCCTGGAGCTGCCCTGCTCCGCCCGGAGCTGCGGGGAGCGGAGCGGACACAGGGACAGCCACAGGGACACAGGGACACAGGGACACAGCGGCACGCGGGGCTGGCCGTGCCCGGGAGGGGCGGTGGATGCTGCCGGGGGTCCGGGCGCTGCAGGGCCGGCCGGGGCCGCCCGGCTCCCCTCGGCTCCTCCCGGCGCCGCACCGGCATCGCCGCCGACCATGAAACCGTGGCAGCTGCCGGCAGGCGTGGGAGATGCCCTTCAGGTACGGCTGCGGGGCCGTGCGGGGCCGGGCGAGGGCGGGAGCCGAGCGGTGCCTGCGCCGGGAGCCGAGGGGTGCCCACGGCAGGGACCGTGGGGCTGGGGCTGGGACTGCCCGCCGTGAGGGGCCTGAGGGGCCCGACAGGTGAGGGGGTGCCGGGCAGGTGAGGGGTGAGGGGCCCGGACAGGTGAGGGGATTTGGGGCGGTCAGGTGAGGGGGTGAGGGGGCCGCCGAGCAGGTGAGGGGTGAGGGGTTACTGGCCAGGTGAGGGGTGCGGGGGACTCCGGCCAGGTGAGGGGATTTGGGGCTGCGGCCAGGTGAGGGGTGCGGGGTTGCCGGGCGGGCGCGGAGCGGGCTCCAGGCGCGGAGCAGTGCGGTGCGATGGATACCCGGCCCAGCCCGGCAGCACAGGCATGAATGGATGGATAGATGGATAGATGGATGGATGGATGGATGGATGGATGGATGCTCTGGGCTCTGCTCGCAGGTGTGTGCAGCCCAGCCTCGGCACCGCTGCCGCTCAGCGCCCTGCTCGCAGCCGGCGGTGTTTGTGTGTGACAGTGTGACAGTGTGACAGTGAGCGCTCCTCGGCGAGATCCGAGAGCACCCGGCGCGGGGGGATCAGCCAGCCTCCCTCCGGGTCTGCCTGAAGTTTACGTGAACTTCATCTGCGGCGGGTGGAACATGTATTGGTATTGGAATGAAACAGAGCAGGAGGCTCATTAGGAGGGGCTTTGGCAGGTGGATTATTGCCTTTCTGCAGGCAGTTTGCAGGATTCCTGCCCAGCCTGGTCGCCTGTTTAACTTTAGGGTCCCTGTGTGGCACCAGCACAATATACTGATCTTAGAAAACACAATTTATGAGTATTTGAAGGGTTTATTACTGTGCCTGTTAAAATGTATGGGATACAACAGCAGCAGCGTTTTGTTAATAAATACAATTTAAACATACAGGTAATTTTAGCTAACAATCCATTTATATGTGTTTGCACTGAAAGAAGCAGGAACAATGTATAAAAGACTGGGGTTTAAAAATGCCTATAAGTTGCCAGCTGGATATAATTGCAAAGTAATTTAAATACTTTGAATGACTTCAGCAATTTTCTTCCTTTAAAAAACCCACACACTTCAAAGTGTTCAAAAAATGTTGAGGGGAGTGGGGAAGGTGAATTTCTCTAGCTTTAAAAAAAAAAGGAATCTCTTCAAGACTCTTAATAGGGGTATAATATTTTTGAAAGACTTGCTGTCACATGGAGGAGACTCTGGCACAGTCCAGTAGTGGAATGCTGGGCTCTGCAGTTCAGACACCATAAAATCACATTGCTTCCAGGACTGTACATTAAATTCCACCTCAGGTATTTTATTTTGATGCATACTCAGGAATTTAGTAAGTTCCAAAACAGTCTTTGTCACTTCTGTAGTGATAAGGAATTTGGCCTTAATACAGAAGTAACTAGGATTTATGTAAGTGTTAAATATAAAGTTTGCTTTTTTTTTTTTTTTGCTGATGAAATATTTAGAAAAATAAGTTTACGTGCAGTATGTTGGTTTCTAATATGCATTTCTAAAATGAAGCAACAGACAAGTATAAAGTTGGAATGTCTTGATATTCTGATCATACATGGTAGCTTTTTCCTTAGACATTTAATGTTGGTGTTGTTGGTCTGTTTTTTGAACGTGCAAATAAGATTGAGCAGTAGCAAAGCTGCTACTCAATGAATGGTGTTCCCTTGTCTACAGCAAGAGCACTGGTGCTGGGTAGAATTATTGGTTTCAGATTTGAATGATTTAATGAAAAAACCAGTAGACTTGGGGGTTTTACCCTTGGCAGGGCTGCTCTGGGAGTGCCTGGGGAGTGTCTGCCAATCATCAGCTTTACTTCCCTCCAACCTATGGATCAGTGAGGGATTTGATGATCCCCTTTGGAGTTTCCCTTCCTAAAGCAGTGAATTCTCGGTGTTGGAGGTGCTGTGAGCACACAGCAGCTCCCTTTCCCCTTGCCTGCTCTGGGAGATGTGGGCAGAAGTTACATCTAGTCAGTGTCTCTCAACGTCCAACACCTCAGGGAATAGCAGTGCAGTTCCTCTGAGCCCTTTCCAGGCACAGCGTTAGAGCTTTGGATTCTTACCTGCTTGAGTCAATATTTGAGAGCAGAATAACTCAACCATGGATGGATGAGGCAACTTTATTTACCTGACAAGGTGTTACATTCAGTCTTTCTTACTCCAAACCAGTTCCTGCAGTAGCATCATTATCATGGAATTGTTCACTTTTTTATTTTTTTTTAAGTAAAATTTTCACTTTGGATTTCAGTTT
This sequence comes from Entomyzon cyanotis, assembly GCA_024500445.1. Classification (NCBI taxonomy): domain Eukaryota; kingdom Metazoa; phylum Chordata; class Aves; order Passeriformes; family Meliphagidae; genus Entomyzon; species Entomyzon cyanotis. The sequence continues at coordinate 3,748,443 of JAKEPQ010001023.1, forward strand.
TGCTCATAAACCAGAAAACTTTTCCAGGAACAAGTAATAATTTGATTTTTCACGTGATCAATTTTGTGGTATTTGAAATGCTAGAAAAGGTTGAGAAAAATGTTCTCAAGGATAAGATCAGAAGTTTGCGCTTTTTCTTTTGTAAGGAAAAATATTGCTATTAAATTTTAATTAATTTTATTAAGATAAATATGCTAGAAATGCTAAATGAAGCATCAAATTAAAAAGGAGAAGGGAGAGAAATGTGGTCAACTCATGCTTTTAAATTATTGTGGCAGTAATAGTGAAAAAATACCATAAATAGTAAACTGGGGGGGGAAATGGGTAGGGAATTTTAACTACAGAAAATGTCTTGTCTAAAGTTTACTTCATATTTTAATTTAAGCAAACAATGTGCTAAGAAATGGTTGGTTTTAACTCCTTAGTAAAAATCAAGCTACTGAAGTCAAGCTTTCAGTCTACTTCAGTGATAGGGATTTTGGAGTTTTAGTTGGAATAATTGTGCCACAGGATATACCCTTTCTAGAATTGAGAGATGGGAACAAAGACTTCAGAGGGCCTGCATTATTTCAGACAGTTTTTCAGTCTTTTGGGGGTTTTATGCATATTCCAAGATTGGAACATAATCTACAGGCTCTCCTAGGAGCTAAGCATGACTTTTGAATTGTATTAACTTTACGTGAGGGTAAAGTTCCAAAACTATTGTTGTGCCAGAAAAAAGATATATTTTCAATTTCGGTGAAAATCAGCCTAGAAGAGCTATCTGCCTTTCGTGGTGTGTTGGAATGAGTTGCAAAGGAATAGTTCTCCCAAAGAGCTGTGAGGAGATGAGGAATTCAGGAATACCCTGATGTACTGATATACTGGTGGCTGTGCTCAGCAAGGCCTTTTTGAACACCAGGAGTGCCAGAAGTCACCAGATGGGACAGAAGTGCAGCTTGTCCTTTAAAAGGGTGCAGCAGAAATACCTTTTATTTCAAATTCCAATGCTATGGGATTGCATTTGGGTGAGAGAGCAGACAGTGAAAAGAAATAAATGTGTCACTGCCAAAACTCTCTTCTGGTGGCATTTCCTTCTAAATTTGTCCTGTCAGCCATGGAGTTCTCTGTCTGGAGGAATAAGTTTTTTCCTTTTTATTTAATTTTTATTTTATTTTGAAGGTATCGAGTGGAGATGCTAAAGAATGTGGCAAAGCTGCTGTCTTGGGTGACTTTGTGCCCTCACCACTTTTACCTCACCTGAACTTCAGTTTGGACAGCGTGAGAACATGTTTGCTTTGGGGATTGGAACTGAGTGCAAGCATTTCTGCTTTCTGTTTGTCTTCCTCCTGCCTGTTGTGCTTTTCATTTCCCTCATCCCTGCTAGATTGCAGAGGCTGTGCTTTCCCTTCATTGTCTTTGAAAATGAAGCACAGTATGGCTTCCTTCACCAGCTTGCAATCAGAGACTATTTTTTTCCTTTTTTTTGTTCTGTAGTTAATTACAGATGTCATGCACAGCAAAGAGGTTTCTGCAGAGTGAAATCTCACTGTTGGTCAGGAATATTTCAAAAAACGCTTTTGTCTCACAGACGTGGAGACATGCAAACTTCTTCTGAAGTATTGAAATGGAGAAACTGCTCGAGTCAGCAGTAACATCCAGATTCAGCAAAACTAGGTTATGAATCCAAGCAATTAAACATGACAAAAAGCCCAGTTTTATTGTCTTCACTTAATAGCCTTCCAGTATTTTTTTTTGAGACATAAAAACTTCAAAATGTTCTTCTCTGTCAGGTGTTCACAAAACCAAGGTGTACTTCTACAGCCCAGAAACTCTTGAAAATCTTCTTGCTTTACATTTGCACCTACAGTTTTTATTTAAGTGTTTTTATTCTCAGGAGGAGGAAACACTATTATTTTCTGCTGTTTAGGATACCCAGAGTTAGGTGGCTACTTGTTAATTACCTGCATTTTGCTAGAGATAATTAAAAACAAACTGCCTAAATATTTGGAAATTAATAAAAGAGTAGCTTTTAATCAATATTTAATATGCATTAACTATAAGGTTTTGCCAATGATGATTAGAAATCCTATCACAATTTTCATGTGGAAGACCAGAGGATCCATTTTGGTTTTGTTGTTCGGTTTTTTTTTGGTTTTTTTAACTTCTGTTTTTATGTATTTGTTGTTCAGAAATTTGAAGAGGTTTCTTATCTGGTTCTTAGTGGGCAGAGAAGGGGAGGAATAAAACCAGATATAAATCATGGCATTAATGGCTAATGGACCAACCTGAGCTGGAGCAGAGCTTTACAGAGATGATCTGTTCACTGCTCCTGTGGTGGAGTGTGCTGGAAAATGCTGATGTCAACCTCCCACCCTCTGCATGTGTGAGTTGTTCTGCTGCTCTCTGGACAGGTATTTTTACCTTAAATGTTTTCCTTGTTGAAGTTGACCTTTCTGATTCCATGACTAATAGTAATCCACTAATGATGTTTGATCGTTTTTCCAGATAAATGAGTTGTAGCTTAGATGAGGACTTGTTTCTGACTGCTAATTAACCTGAATCCAATGGCATTTTTAACTGTAAAAACCTTCCAGCCAGGGGAGGTGAGAGGCACTGAGAGCTTGCACTGTTACCTGAGGCTCTGAACAAAACCAGCAGCATTGTGTGAATTTCAGATGAGCCTCAGAGTCTTTGGAGAACTGCTGCCACAGTGGAGCAAATCTTCTAAAAACATGACATTTAGATCAGGCCCTGCTGGAGCATCCTGCCTCCCTCCTGCACTGCACAGGGAGTTTACTAAAAATCCATGTGATTTTTATGTGTCCATGTGGGATTACTAAAAGTCCATATGGGATTACTAAGAATTCATGTGATTTTTGTTTCCATGTCAGCATCAAGTGTTTACCCTTTTACAATGGCTCTGCCTCTGGCTTTTCATGGCCCAGCCTGTCTCTGTATGACAGCAACAAGTGGTGTGTGTGAGAGCAGGAAATGCGTTTTATACAGCAATATATCTGCTGTCACCTGGGCTTGCAGGGGAAGTTTGATATTTGGCTGTGACACAGAGCAATCTCAAACCATTATGTTCTATTTTCTTGGAATATTTTGCAAGACTAATGAAAATGAATATCATCTCACGTTTTCATTTGAATCCTTTTGTCATTTTCAAAGCAAGCATTCGCTGATGAGGTGTGTATGATGAATACATCTGGGGGGTGTGCTGCTTTTCCACCTTGCCAGTTAAGCCAGCACCACATGAGGCTGTAATCCTGTGCTAATCTTCACAGTTACCAGGAAAAGCAGGATACCACTGCTGTGCCAGGGAGCAAAATCATCTCCGAACCAGATCTCATTTCAAATGGCATTTCATTCCAGTCGTGAGGCTTTCCTAGTGCCAGCAGAATCAAAAATCCAATCGTGGCAGACTGAACTTTGTACCAACAGAGAGGCCGTGGGAAGCAACTTAATTTTGTTTTGAGTTTCACAGATTTGAAAGCTTGAGCCTTTTTCTTATCCTAGTTCTTTCTCTGAGCCACAACAGGAAGTAGTATTTACTAAAGGGAGATACTAAGAATGGCATTAGATATTTTAATATATTTTCTTTACTTCCAATTATATTTTCAAGATGTCACTGTCTCTTAAACAAGTTTCTATGATTTTATGAGAACTGGTAAATCAAATTGAGCACAGCCATGTAACAGCTTAGCAGAACTTCCATTTGCCCAATTTTTATCTCCAGAACAAAGAGTTTTACCAGCTCCCTGTAGTATCTGTGGCTCACTGATTGCACCATCTGAACACACTGACTCAGGATGCTCTTTAGAACTGGAACACTGGGTCAGAGGAGAGCTCAGCACTGAGAGGTGTTCCAGTCTGTGAACTATCAATGAAATGGGGCTTCACAAAGAGCTACAGGGGATGCTGATACCTTTGGGATAGGCAGGAGCTGCAGGGACTGAGCTGCTGTGCAATCCTTGTGTGTCCTGTAGGAGGAGAAACTGCATTGGTCAAGTCTTGCTGTAACTGAAAGAAGTGAATAAAAAAGTGCAAACAGCAAACAACAGTGCTGCACAGCTGTCATGAGCTCCTCCTGCAGCAACTATGAACTACTGAACAATGAAAAATAGAGTAAAGCTAAGGCCTGTCTGTTTGCATGATGGTATTTCTTCTAATTAATAGAAGCATCATGTCTGTATGTGTTTCTTCTGATGAGTTATTCCATGTCAGAGCTGGCACTCTGCAGAGGGGAGGCAGGGGCCAGTTCTGTTTTCATTCATTTTTGCCCACAAGTAGCTGAGCAAGCATGGAACAAAATTCCATCCTGGTGTTAAAGTGAGGTATTTATGGGAAAAAAATCCTTTTATCCCAGCTTGCAAGAAAATTATAAAAATGTCTAATTTTTTCCATGAACATTTTTTTGGTCATTCTTCATTCTAAATATTGGTGTGGATTTTCAAAAGCAGTGATGCTGAGAACACTGCCGCATGCCATGGAGTGCAGCCCTGCTCCCTGCAAGGACACCTTTGCAAATGTCACTGATGATTGACCTCCTGGTAATCCTTACTGACTGTCAGGAAGGGAAGCTCCCTCACTTCCCTAGACTTCCTCTTCCAGTGCTTAGCAGTCTTTACTGTCTTGAAAAATATTTTTTTGCTGGACAAATGAAAATCTCCCATGCTGCAGATGACCTCAGTGTTTCATGTTCTCAGGGGACCTGAAGAGAGAAGATTTCCCTGCTCCCTGTGCCAGTCTGTTTTGACAGCAGTTCTGGTTCAGACCTCATGTCTCTGTCCCTTATATTTTAATTTCTGTATTTTGGTTCAACCTTTCCTAGTTATCATTTAGATTGGAAATGGTTTTTTTTCATCTGAGACATGCTTTTTGAACATTTTGCATTTAAATAAAAACATTGCATTCAAATAGTTTAACTCATGATCAGAAGACAAATATTTGCCATGATTTATAATACAATCAGGATTATAAATGATTACTGTAAGATGTGGTTGGACATTTGAGGCTGTGACTTGAGATCTCTAAGCTGGTTATTGGGCTTCTTTGCAGCAGAGTTTATGAGTTCTTTTATTTTGCCAAAGTCTGGTAGAAAATTTTATTACTATCTCAGATTTATAGGAGTGTGGATATGTGGATATGTGTGTGCGATCATCTGTCTCGTAAAAAGATAAAAGTTATAAACTTCTGCTGATACATTCAAGACTTGATTAGCTCTGCCTGCTCTTGGCTCACATCCCTTCCCTGAGTGAATTTCTCTGAATTATTTGCTCTGTGCATTTATCCTGTCAGTTTCCCCTCGCAGGGCAAGTGTGGGGAGAGAGGAAACGCAAGGCAAGGATTTGAGAGATGAGTGTTGGATGGAGCACTGGCAGGTGAAGCTGGCAGGTGAAACACCAAACTCTGCCCAGCTCTGACCCCTGCAGCACCTCTGGGGGGTTTATCCAAGGATTTCTGAAGGACCCTCCTTGGATAAGATCCTGCCATCCAGGATCCTGTGCTATCTATCAGAGGGGTGGATCTGGAGAGCAACGGGTTATTTCAGCCCCCGGCAGGGAGAAAATGGAAAATGCTTCTCCAGTTTTGAAATATATTTGCATCTATGGAAAACGATGCAAATCTATTCCATAAACTTGCGGTAAACCCTTCTTTTTTTTTTTTTTAATTAGCAGCTAAATGACTAATATTAAAAAATAATGGGGCGTGAGTCACTGGCTGGTGCTCAGCTTGCCTTTGGCTGGGGAATAGAAGTGCAGGCTCCAAACGGCAGCTAGTCATGAACTCGAGTGTATGACTCAGGTAGATTATCCTGTGCCTGCTCAGGAGCGAGGTGCTTTGGGCTGCTCTGATCTCCTCCAGGTTTTAGCACCGCTGGAGGAGCCAAGGGCACTCTGCCCATTAAGATAACAGAAGACAAAGATGGATGAGGGAGCTGAGATTCTTAGAGGGAATTATCTTTAAGAATGGCATGCAGGATGTATACATTTATTCCCCCAAATCTTTGGGAAGTAAAAAAGACTGTAAAATTCTAACTGCATCCAAGTAGGTTGTTTTTTCAGGCTGTTATTTCACTGGATGTAGGGAGGAGGGTTAGGTGACTACCAATGCTTCTTAGTTATTTTAATGAATTTGCAAATTTTACTTGTGTTTTAAGTAAAGTGGAAACATGGAAGAAAAGAGCCAAACAGCACTGTGACTATGACATGTTTCATTTTGGCATTGTAAAAGGAATTGTCCTTTTTTTCCCCACTGAGAAATTTCCTTTTCATTTTCCTGCATGTTGGAGAAAGTGCCTGGGTCTGACTTGAGTTAGTAACAGATGTTTCATTTGATCTTTCAATCCTGCAGACACGAGACTGCATTTCTGCTTAAAGAAACAGATTCTGACATGTAATTGGATGTAACAGCATTGACATGTTCTTCTCCATGGCTGTAGTGAGTAGGATGGGAAGCTGTGGGTTTAAATTACACAGAGGAAGGTTTGGATTGGGCATTAGAAAGGCTTCCTGATGGTAAGAATGCTTAATGTTTAATTAGATGAGTTAGGAAGATTATGGGATTTCTGTCACTGGAGGCTTTTAGGAAAGGTTTGGGAAGCAAATGCCAGAAAAATGCAGCTGTATATGTAAAGATGTTCTGTAGAATTGATTTATACCTGACAGAACTCGTTCTCATTGTTGTGTTTTTCTAAAGTAGAAAATCTTTCTCAAATACCAAACATGCAGCAGGTGGATTTCTCATGTTCTTACCAGGAGGGCTTTTTTTAACCCAAGTTCAAAATCTGACCTCCTGCTGCTGTTACTCCTCTGTGAGGTAAGCAGTCAATCAAAACTGTTCATGTTTCCTAGGAACAGAGTTTGGAAAAGACTGGATTTTGCAAAGTTTCTGGTAACACCTTGGCTCTTCCTTTGGCCAGGATTGTTTTTTGAGGAGCAGGGCAGTGAGGGCTGTGCAGCTCCTCTATCCCTGCTCCCCTCTGGGTGTCTCATCTCTCTCACTGGGCTTGCTGGGCAGAGTTGGCCTCTGAGTTCTGAGAAAATCCTTGCTCTGTGTTTATGGAAGTTCTGAATAATCCTCTCAGTAAGAGACAAGACAGGTAAAATAGGTCTAATATAATAGCATTGATGCATTTGAAGAATTGGTTCTGTATAACCTCTTATAACATCTTTGTTACATACCACAGCTCCCCTCATTCCTGTAATATCACCTTTAGAATTTAAAATAACAGACATTTTGAATATATTTTTGCTTTATTAATAGAAAGAATCTTTTTCATGTGAGAACTGCGCAGACTTTGCCACCTTCTATTAATAACATAACATTAAGGTTTTTTAATAACAAGCTGATTACACAGAACACCTTAGAACAGTTGAGACTTTTTTTTTTTACTATTTGAGAAGTGTAAGGGTGCCTTGGGGCCAGAGAGGCTCTGTTATGCTATTTTCTATGTAATATTCTACACATTCTAGGTAGGACCCAGCAACCCCTGTTAAAAAAAAGCTCCAGCTGAGGAAATAATAGAAATTAAAAGGATGTGTTATTAACCAGGGGTCCTTGTCTTGGGAGTTTTACTTTACCAACTGAATTGAAGTTACTTGATTGAATGTGAGCATTGTGAGAAGGATAAGCAAGCTGGACACCTTTTTTTACAATGTTTTGTGGTTTGGTTTTTTTTTTGGTTTTTTTTTTTTTTTTTTTTTTTGTTGTTGTTGTTTTTTTAATTAGTTGCTAGAGCCAACAACTATTGTTTGGCACAGGCCAGAATCTTGTGTTAGACAGAATATTGTTCAAATCTTGCAGACAGTGCTGCACCACTTGCTGTGCTGAGACAGAGAAGGAACAGTAGGGAACAAAGTCCCAGCGTCCTCCCCACTCCTCTTGGTACAGCACAAGCCCCTGTTGTGTTTAACTGTAATTTTTAAAGTTATTTTCAACAACTTCTGGATAAACAAATAGTAAAACATAATATCCTGCTTAGAAATTACATTATTTTGAATGAACAATGCTGCTATTAATCAAGTTCATAGAAAACTGCAGTTTTAGAATAGACCCTAGGAAATAGAAAACTGATATGGAGGTGCTAATAGCATTCTGTAATATCTGTATTAAAGAAAGAGCTGCCAAGACACTTATTACTTACAGGCATTTCAAACTTCAACAGGTTGATAAAGAATTTAATATTTTCATATGCTTCAGTGTAAAGCCATCTGTCACAGTGACAGAACAAAGTGTGGGGAAGGAGAACAAACGTATGTTCATGGAAGCTCTCCACGAGATGTTAACAAGAAAGACACAAGATGCACAGCAGTATCTTGTCACAAGTGGGCAAGGGATTTGAAAAAAACATGGCCATCGTCTTCAATATTTACCATTACCATTGCTTCCCTAATTTCTTTTTGTGTAGAAGTGCTGAAAAATAAAAGTCTGTCAATACAGATGGTGAGGGAGGCAGATATACCGAGGAAAATAGTGTTTGCATGCACCTTTTGTAGTTTTTCATGTTTCTGCTCTTGTTTCCTACAGCTTTAAGCTTCTGTCTGGGTACATCAGTGTATACATTAGACCTCAGGCAGTGTTTCATACATCTGCTGGGCTTTTTAGTGCAAATTAAACAGCCTCAAACACACACAGGAGCTGAACTTTGCCAGTGCCTTCTCCCCATCCCCCATTTGGGAAGGATTTTTATTCGTGGCTGCACAGAAGAATGAATCACATCGCAGTGTTTGAAGTCAGAAGGTGACATAGTGTGACTTTTAACCTGTCACAGCCCAAATGTGGGACACAGTGTGGGCTAGTAAGAGATACAAAGGGATTACAGGGGGAAAAAATGGTACTGAGACATAAAAAAGAAAGCAAGTGTTCAAGAAAAGTTACTTTGAATCTTTTGTCAGTGGTATTGCAACTAGAAAGATCTGGTTCTAAAAAATCTATACGGTTGGATTTTTAGTTATAAGGTATAAAGGATATATTTTCCAGTGATCCTGTTATTTTCAGGTCTCCATTCTCTCTCCAGGTTTGGGTGACTGAGAGCAGGGATTGAATTCGATTGTGCCTTAGCAGCACTGTGAATTTTCCAGGAAGCGTATTTTTATGTTTTAAAATGATAGCTCCGAAAAAGCTGTGTGCTGAAGGGTTAGGGAGCAGGTTATGGCACAATTCCCTGCCCCATTCAGGTCTGAAATCCCATTCTCTGGCACAGCTGGAGGGGCCAATTACTCAGTTTGAACTGGCAGCATCCCCAGTGATGTGGGAACAGGAGGACTCATCACATTCTGATGAGACTTTTGGGTTTTACTCCAATAATCTGTTTCCTTCAGGAGATTTACAAACAGAACATGGGTTAATTTTCATCAGCCTTCAGAAACTGAAGCCAATGAGATGTAGAGGTGGGATTACACAATTACAGTGACAACATTCCCTCGAGATGACTAACAACAGAAGGGTTCTGGTGTTGACACTTCTGTCATTCCTCATTGACCCACAATGTTCACATCCTTTCCTTTTTTGCCAGGCAGTCTGGAAGTATCGAGTGGATTGCACTGGGGAATCTTTCAGCTCTGTTAAACTGTCCCGTGATAGCCTTAAAGGAGCAAAATGTCCGAACTTTTATCTGAGTCCCGATAAATATGCAAATTTCCAATTTTTACTCTGCAACACTGACATCGTGTGGCAAAGAGGAAAACCCCAGCCCTGCTTCAGTACTGCGATGGGAAGAGTTAAAATCCTCCTCAATTTTTAACAAAACAGTAAGAAAGAAGTGTCTCCAAGACCTTCAGTGTTACCCTCGAAAGGAAGACAAAGAACCAGGCAGAGAGAAATACAGCCCCTTGCTCAGACTTGAGCTTATTTTATATCCATTTGACTTTTGGCAGAGCAGGGCACCGGGAACAGCTTTACCTTGATTTTTAATGTCGAAGGGATGAGTTTGATCCTCAAGGCAACAGGTTTCACTCATCAGGGTAAAAAGATTTAGTTCCCCTTTGAACACTCCTTACATTTCCTTGGGCATTCAGGTTTGGCAACACATCTTTGACACTGAGCCTTGCAATTATGCAGTGTTTAAAAAAAGGTTCTGACAGGTAGAATTTGTGGGAGGAGGAGAGATGTCCTTCTGCTTTTCTAATGTCATCACCTATTCCCATGTCCTTTTACCTGAGAACTGAATTTTCCAGTTCTCTGTGCCAGCTATTGGTATTTATTTTGAGTCTGCTTTTTATTGCCTTTAAAAAATAAGCAGCTTCAGTGTTATTTCTCTGGGTTTTGTGTGAGAATCTTGGAGTCTTTTAACCAGTTTAATCTTCTGTCGTTACCCTGGATGTTCTCCTGGACCCTCTTCTACAATTTTCATTCTCATTTTAGTTCTGACTAACTCTGTGCAGCTGAACCAGGTGTGTTGTTACTGCAAATTGCAGGAAAAGTTCCTGGTAGGATATCACATGCCAGTGATTGTAGTGCTCTGCCAAGGGGTCCCAACTTGTTGGAAGTAAGGTTTACAAAGGATGAAGATGCTGCTGAGACTTTCTCTTACTGACAAAAGGGAGAAAAATTGCAGAGTTTTTTGTGCTGACTTACTTTATTCATCCAAATTCAGTCTCTTTCCCATTGTATTTCTCCCAGAATATGAATGTTAATAATGCATTTATAGCCATTTTAATTGTCCATATGTTTGTATGCTACCTACATGGTAAGAATTCCTAAGGCTATATTTTAGTATTGATAAACTGGCTTTTCTTACTCAATAGACTATTCCCCCTTATTTGACTTTTATTTTGATGAGAAATGGTAAATGGTGATATGATTGTATGCTAATGCTGCCCAGCATCAAATGAGGTGAAAATTACTGTCTAATGAATTCTAGCATGCCATTAATTAAGATTGATATTAGCAAAATGAACTTAAGGATTTGTTACATTTGTTGATACTGATTCTGTAGAAGTTAGAGAACTACAAGAAGAATGCTGAATATAACGTTTCATCTAATAGAAAAAAAACAATAAAACCACTAAAATATGAGAAACATGCACAGTCCTAATAGATTAAGTCAATCACCTGAGTGGGATTTGCTTCTCTTTGTGGAAGTTCATGGTGTCCTGAGAGGCAGGGCTGAACCAAAGCAGCTCATGTGGTAATTAATGTGGGGTTCCTCCTGTTCTGGGCACTGTCTGTCTTTAAACTGTGACAAAGTCCTACAGTTTGCCTTCCAGACACTCCTATTTGTTGTTGTACTCACTGCTGTTTGTTCTTTCTCTGTAAACACCGAGCGTCTCCTCCATTGGATTTTCTGTTTGTGGCATTTCCCAATTGTCAAAAATCCACTGTATCATTCAAGGGGAGAGATTGAATCTTCCTCCTGGAACAGCCTGGTTGTCTGGCAGGTAGCTCATCCTGGGCTGCAGTTTCTCTGCTGGTAATTAACCTTGCCTGAAGCCCCCAGATTGCCCAGGAGGTGCTGCTGGGGATGGTTTTCTCCACTAATAATGGCTGTGGGGTAACTATTGGTCTGTGGCACTCAGCACAGCTGATGTGCTCTCAGTTGTTGGTGAGGTCTCCCCGGGAAGATCATGCAGGATCGACCAGGTAACTGTAGTTAGCAGGCTTGGCTGGGAGATGGAGCAGCAGTCTGGGCATGGACAGAAAGCAAAATGGGGGGACTGCTGGGAAAAGGGGAGAGGGAAGGCAAGAGCAAATAAGTGCAGCTGCTGTGGTGGTGGCAGAGGGACTGGGGGGAGATGTGTGTGCACAGCTGCACCCTCACACATCTGCACAAACACCTGTAATCCCCTAAAAACCTGCCTGTTGCTGCTTCTTCCCTTTGCCCGAATCCACATTGGAAGGAAGGTTAGGATCAGAACTCTCCAAAAACTGGGTTGAGGATAAGCACCTTAAAAATGGGGAGGAACTTGAAAGGATGGGGCTCAACCACAAATTGAGATTCCTTGCCCTTCTGTTCCCTCTTTCTTTGGAGCCTTGCTGATGGCACTGAATTTCAAACGGAAGAAGAGAAATCATTTGAAAATTTCCCCCCTCCCTAAAGGAGTAAATGCCAAGTGCAGAGCTACTGATTAAAAACATATCTCTGAGGAGCCTAACAGGAGCTAATCCTGAGGATATATTTAACTGGCTAATCCCTTTCACTGGGAAGTGCATCGGGAGGTGAAAGTTTCTTCTCTTTGCCATAGGTTACCTGGTTCTTCAGAGAGTGATTCCTTCACTTAGTCCGAGTTAGCTCTTTCTTTCTTCTGTCTTGACAGCTGATGAACAGTAAGGCTTCATTAAGAACACCACTGCAGTGCTTAAAAAGCACTTATTGCCAAGAATAAGCCACAAATTTCAAAGTTTATTTACTGTGGGGGCTCTAGTTAAATAGTTCCTCTCTTTTCTTGCACCTCTGTGGCATAGCAAGAGACCTCCTGGCTGGAAGGGATAATAGAGGTATTATTTTCTCCCCTTGAGCAAAATGATGTGTTCCTAGAGTAATTGGCTGCAGTGCAAATTAGAACTGCTCCTTTTGTCGTGACAGGACTGTAATCATCTCGTGTCACTGGTCACCCCTCTGACAGCCTGTCAGTTCTCAGTGCTATCAAGTGAAAGTAGAAGGAGGAAAAAAAAGATAATTTTTGTTCTTTAGCTGGTGGTAAGGCTTTTGGTGTTCACGTATTGTATTCTCCACTGTGCGTGGAAAATAAGTTGGTGATTTTTTGGATTTTTTTTTTTTAGCTCAGAATAATTTGCTGTTGAGTGAAAACAGGGAAGCTGCTCGGAACATTAAAAAGCATTTCTCATAGTCTAGGTTTTGTAATATTTCTGGGAGATGTTCTGAAGTGTCACTTCAAGTCTACCTTATGGATCTACATAATTAATGTAGGTAGTGAAAAAGATAGAAAGTTATTTTAAGTGAGGCAATTAAGCAGTTAAATGTTGGTTGAACTGTAGTCTGAGACCTTGGGGAGGGAGCAAGGGAGAAGGGTTCTGTGGTCTGATAGATCCAGGTGAAGAACTCTTCTGGTGCAATTGTTTGTGTTTTCCATCAGCAGGTCCCACGTGGGCCATGATTCCAGTGCACACTCTTGTAATCTCCTGCAGTGGCAATGATTCAGCTTAAAAATCAATAGGGCATGAGGTGTTTCAAGTTCTCATTATTGTAATGTGTCAACATCACTTCAGTGACCCCAGAGCCCTATGTTGGCTGATTTGTTCTCTGATTTATTGTGCAATCTTGTAGGGCAAACTATAATTTCACTTGTAACCAGAAACTCTGCTTTTATGGTTTGTGTGCCAGTCTGCAGTCATTAGGATGTTCAGAGATAATCAATGCCTCTGCTTGCTGCTGAAGGTTGAATGAAGTTGTCAAGTGGCTAAATTACAAAGAATACAAACAAAAGAACATTGCTATGGCTGAGCAGGCCAGGAAATGTTTTTATTTAAATTTCCATTCCCTATCAACTCACAAAATGCTTTTACTGCTTAGCTCTGTTCTAATTTATATTCCCCTATATGCCTACCAGTTTCAGATCTTGAATTTTGTGGTTGTGGTGATTTACTGTATCACTTTGAGTTATCTGTGCTCCTTTATGATCCTGCTACCTCCTCTGTATCTGTCCAAATCTAATCACATCATGAACAGGAAACAAATTATTTTAATTGCTCAAACTCAGTCACCTTATTGTGGCTTGAACACATCAGGGGCAAAGCTGCATTGTTAATTTTGCAGTGCCCCTCTTCCAGGTATGCTAATTTTCATGTTTGTTTACATGATCAAAGTGCTCCAGGTGACAACAGCAGATTTGATGTCAGTTTTTCCTGGGTAATATCACACCAATTAATGTACTTAGAATGTCTCACATCAAGCTGAGGTAGCTTTGCACAGCCCAAAGCTCTTGTACCCCTCACATGCCCATTTGTGTTGGAGAAAGCAGACCATCTGTATATTTGACTTTTCTTGAAAAACTAGACAGTGTTTTTCCAGGATACATAATAGGTTTCGTATTTTTCTCCTTCAGAAATATTTCAGTAGAGCTTTCACCTTAGCCATTGAGAGCTCTCAACTTACCTAATGGGAAACATCTGAAAATATATGAATGTATGTGAGCCTTAGATGGAATAAATCAGAAGCTGTGCAGCTTTTAAAAGTTATATGAAGCAATAAGGTCCATATTAATCATCAAATCTAACACAAATAGGAGAATATTCAGAATTGGAAACAAAATGTAAAAAAACCCTAAGGTCTCAGATTGAAGGTCAGAAATGTTCTAATTTTCCCTTTTGTTTAATAGGAGTTTTGTAGTTAGATTTTTGAATATTTATTATGTTATTGGGATTTAGAAAGTTAAAATTATCAACACTTTTTTGTTTCTGTCCTCTTTTTTCAGTTTTAATTACAGTCTCTGCAACTCCTTTTTTCTTCAGCTGTGTCCACGGAATCTGAGGGCACACTGCTAACTTGGTGAGCCCTTTTTAACAGCTGACATGCAAAATCATTAAAATGTAGGTGTCACTATTATCCAGCAGGATATTAATACTCAGTCTCTCCCAGGAAAGGTTGGTGTCATTAGTGAACTCTGGGCATGTACAGATTTGTCTGTGCATCCCTCAGATGCTGAAAAATAGCAATGTTTGGCTGCTGTAGGGAATGGTGCTCAGGTTTCAGGTGCTTCCTTAAAATGACTACTAGCAGCCCTGGCTCGCTGTGGAAAAAGGGTTTTTAATAGGAAAGTGCCTCATAATCATTTACTAAGCTCATCTATTTAAAGACCTTTCCATGAAATTGAAATAATTGTCATGGGGTTGGTAGGGCTTTAAAAAGTTATCATCTCTGGCCTTATATATCACAAAAAGATATGGGTCTTTTCTGCACGAGAGTTTGACCTATATAACAGAATAATCTGGCATAAAGCAGAGCAGGGAGGAGAGGAGAAGGTGGGCTGGAGCAAACCTTTCAAGTGGTGCACAGGCCATGGAAATCCGGGGAGCTGCTGCAAGGTAGATAACCTGTGCAAATTAATTTGTCTCCTGTACATGCCACGATGGATAATTCAATTTACATCGTGATTGTCCCACATTCTGGAGGCCAGGGCTGATTTCAGGTTTCTTGGCTAAGCCTCTCCTGTATCCCTTGAAGAGCTTATTTGGAAACAAATTGCCGTAAATACATGGGAAACTTGCGAGAAAGTTCTATTCGGTCTTATCTGTTGGAAAGCTTCCTCATCCTCAGGTTAGTTTTGAAAGTTTAAAGAAAAATCCTTTGCAGTTGGAACATTTTTTTCCCCTTTTGCTAAATACCCATTGCACCATCACCCAGGGACTTGTAATGTACAAAATATCAGAGAGCTGGCTCTTTTAGCTCACTCTGCATGCTCTGGGGAAGCAGAGACATGAGTTTCATTCCTTCCCCAAGGAACTGTGGTGACAGTGGAAATGCAGGGGAGGTGGCTGAGTCAACACCCAAATGGTAACCACTCTTGGGGGCTTTTTCTTTTTTTTTTGGTCTGTTTTTTGGTTTTTGCTTTATTTTGGGATTTTTTTTTCTTTTTGCCTTTTTTTTTTGTTTTGTTTTGGTCTGGGTTTTTTGTTGATTGGTAGGTTTTTTGGGGTTTTTTTTTTTTTTTTGTTCTGGTTTATCTATTTCTGAACTATAACCAGTGTGTAGCAAAACTAGATGATGTTTCTCCTCACTGTTTGCCATCTCAGCTGTATGTACACTGCTGTTCTACTTGGTATCCTCTTAACTATTTCTGGGGCAAGCAGCAGGATTATTTCAAGTTCCATCACAAAGCAGACCTCATCTTGATTTGATTCATAGATTTAAATAAAAAGTACAGCGTGACCAGCAACATTCTGGACATTTTCATTGCTCTGATCTATTTCCTTTGATCTGGACGTTTCACTGGGATGAGATTGAGTTGTAGGTATTTCCACTGGGTTGTGAAGGCAGCTGGTCAGAAAACTTCTGCTGGGATCTCCCCACACTCTGCTGTCATTAGGTGTGGAAAATGGATTCTTGCCTTGGACTCATGAGTATCATTTTTGCCAGTGAGTTCTCCAAGCACTGTGTAAAGGAGCTTTGTAGGGAAAAAAGCTTTCTACTGTTTGGTTTTTTTAAAGCTTTGAGAGTGACTGTAATTCCAGCTGGATTTATTGTTTTCACTGTGCATGATTGAATTCCTGCTGGCCCTGCCTCTGTAGGAAGCTGCAGCAATACCTGCATCCTTCTCAGTTTCCTTCTGGGGAGCTGTGAAGCTCAGTGTTTTCAAAGCACTCTGAAAAATGCTTTCTTAAAAGGATATTGTGTGTGTAAAACACTGCTGTTCCTGTTGGAGCTTGGACAAACCATAAACCTCTGTGGCTGTAGGAAATTACTGAGTGCTGCATCAGCTGTTGGAGTGCTGCTTTACCAAATCAGAGATGTGTGCTCAGACCCTGTGAGAAAGAGAACTCCCACGGTGAGAGACAGCTTGCTACAGTGGCATTCAATCCAAGGTCACACAGAACCTCAGCCACGGCAGGGAAAAAGCCAAATTCAGCATTTTTAGCAGTGCAAATATGTTGGGAAATGTCGTTAAGGGTGTGAAGATGCTGGAAAGGAAAACAGTGAAATCCGTGTAGCAGAGCAGTTGGGTAGGCAATGCTACAGAGATGGGCAGGGAGAGATGAAGTCACTTCACATTTTGGGTACCACTAAAATACTTTCCTTATCATGCTTTTGTGTGTAACTCTGTGGCCTCTCACTTTAGTGCTTGCAGCTCTTACCTAAACAGATTTTTTTATATATAGAAATTGCTGTGAAATGAATGGGAAGGTCATTCTCACTCACAGCACTGATCTGATAACAGGGGGTGTTTGCTTCTTGCTTGGGACAAGCAATATTTTGAATTTTTGACAAGGTTTACATGCATGAGATTTCTTAAATAAGGCTTACCAACCTTCACACCCAAATACCTTATGTATATGCCAATTATATTCACTCAGGGTTTATTCTTTAACAGTATATTTAATACAATTTCAAACTGGAAATGGTATCTCTGTCTAGTACCAAAGACATTTTTGCATCTGTAAAAAACAAATGATTGGGATAATTTGTCAGGATATCAAAGCCTGAAAAAATATCAAAGGTTTTAAAATTTAATATCACAATTTTTATGATATTGTATCATTATATAAAATTCTTATGTGATATTAAGTTGTAAATACCATTGATCTGTTTTCAGCACAAAGTGATGTTGATCAATATATGGTAGAATTGCTATTTTTTGTAGTATAATATATTGGTAAATTAGTAATTAAACTAATTGGAACTGTTGGTTCATTTTAGGGAGCTCTAAGTTACACCACTCAGTCTTGTAGGGGATGGAAGGATGGAGATGCCCAGAAAATACTGCAGGCACCAGAGTGAGCTCTGCAGAGAGGCTCTTAGCAGAGGAATTGATCCTTGGCTCCTGCTTTTTTGGGTGGTTTTTTCTGCCCACTCTTGAAGTCTCAAACTCTCCTGGTTTGGAAGCATGCTGAAGTAAATTAACAAGGTGAAATTTAGGTGGGCACTGTTATTGTCCTCTTTGGGATATTCTCATTAATGCTGAAATAGTGGCTGGTGGACAATAACTGTGCTCACTAAAATTGCAATCTGGAAACCTTACAAAGTTCAGCACTGAGGCATATGTTTCTGGGTGGGAATTGAAATTTTCCTTTTTGACAGGTTTCCTTGCAGCTAGGCTCCCACTGGCATCCAGATTTTCCTGGACAGGAGGATGCCAGGATGCTGCAGAGAGGGCTGGGGCTCCGCTTGGGCACTCGGTGAGCTGGCAGGGGAGGAGGAGGGCATTAGGCTGGAGGGTTGTGTCCATCCCAGGCAGAGAGAGCCTGGCAATGCTGCAGGAGCAGCCTGAGCAGCACTGGGGCTTCTCTTCACCCTCCCACACGCTCAGAGTAAGTACCAACATCAGCCTGAGGTTCACCTTTGTAACCTTGCAGTTTTGTCATGAAATGTCCTGCTCTGCCAGCTTTGCTTTACAGCACAGCAGAGCTCTGAGATGACAGAGTTTTCTTTCTTCTTGTTACATCCTCATTCTTGTTTGCCTCTTGTTAGTTACTCTAAACTTCTTTTAGTCACACTGTATGCCTTCTTGTTGACTGAGCTCTGGATTAATTTTTCCTGCTCCTGCAGGTCTTAATCCTCCCTCATGCGCCTGCCATCAGTAGAAACAGCTCCTTCTTTCTCCTCCTCTCAATGTTCCTGTCACCTCCTGGAGTTAATAGAATTAAATTCTAATACTAACATTCAATTTGCAGTTTTGGAGGCTTGGAACATCACCTGCTCTGCGTGAAGGAGTAGTCCTTGTGGTGAAGTTTGAATGGGGTATATTGCCAACAGAATTCACAGGTTTGAAATCTCCTGCACTCTTGAGAGGTGCTTTACATCCCCAGGAGTGCTTTCATTTTAGGGATTTCACTCTGGGATATCCAAATTCTCTTTTCTCCATAATGCTTACAGTGCCAGGCACACATCTCAAGACACAAGAAACCGGGCAACAAAATTTTAAAAGAAAGCCTTGGCAAACAAATACAATAAATGACATGGTTCTGCAGCCATGCTGTTTGTGAGAGTGGTGAAGGAACACATCAGTGACCTGCAGGAAATATCCTGGCAGATCTGAGGTGTTCACTGGGGACAAGGGTCTGACAGGAGAGGATCTGGGGGCACAGCCTGGGTCAGACAAGCAGCAGGGCAGCTGTGGGGGAATGACTCTGGATTTTATATCCTCTCCTCTCTGGCACCAGGTATGCGAGTTGTCTCCTCTCTCCACATTCCCAGGCAATTATATTTTGAAAGAAATTGAACATAATGTGCAGGTGCTTAAATATTTGACAGGACACTTCCCATTCTGCCTCAGCAGGTACTCATTGTTCTTTTGGCACTGCTCTGATGAGCATGTGATGCCTTCAGAGCACTCTGGTGAGCAGCAATGCTGGCTGTAAAGCACTGCTGGTGGTGAGGGATCATCTCTGATTCGCTGCTTTCATGCACAGAAACATATGGCTGCTTACAGGAGTGCACTGAATAGATCCCAGTGGCAGTGGGACACTTTGGCCAGGACTCACCTCCCAGAAAAGAGGAAGACAAAAGCTGATACATTTTCATTACAGTATTTGCATTGATAATATAAATCACTGTTGAAAAGCAGTTTATTTTAGGGGGTGCATCATTGACAGCTCCGGTATTAGATGTACAAAACGTGGATCTAACCAGCCAGGGCCCAGCTAAGCTGTTATGCCTTCCTTTCCCAGGAATCCTTTTCAAATCTTCCCATCCCAGTTCCTATGTGACAGATAAACTGAGCAGAGTGAACCCAGGAATAAATAATTAGCAACATTTGCCATAAACCTACGTATTTGGATGGGCACTAGAAATGGAACTGAGGTGCCACAGATATTTTGTCACTCCAAGGAGTACTGAGTATCTTTCAAAGTTTTATCTTTAATTTCTGATGGAAGCTCAGGGTTGGATATAGACTTGCTGGATAAGACAGGATTACCCAAGAGAAGGATTCTAGCATCAGAGTGAAAATTGGGAGTTCTTTCCCGATGTGGATGACTTGCCCATGTACTTCCCACCATCCTGACTGGTTATGTTAATGGATAATCTCTTTTCCCAGGTAATTTCTAATCTAGCTGCTCCAGCCTTTCAGGGTTGAACAAGCACTGGCACTGTAAGATGCTACTTCCACCTTTTCCAAGTCCTTCCCAAAAAGTCTAGAAAAGGTCCTTTGCAACATACACCACCTTTATTTTATTTTACAGACAACTAAATGCAAAACTAGGAAAAATCTTCCCAAGAGTGACGTGGTTTTGGTGTTGTTTTGGTTTTTGTTTGTTGTTTGTTTGGTTTTTTTCCTAAACAAGAGTTTCTCATTTCATGAAGGTGAATTATAAAGCAAAGGTGAATTATATAGTAAAGATGAATTATGTAGCACAAAGGTCTGTAATTAACTTTATCAATTTATCCGCTTTTGATCTAGCAGGTCTTCAGGAGGAAACATTATTTAATCTGCATTCATATTGTCTCCTTCCCCCTTACAAAAAAACCCAAATAAACCCCCTATTTTCTCAGTCTTTAGAAATGTGAAGACAATGTTATTGTGCTGCTCTGTTCTACCCTGTTGCTTTCAATTCCTATTTAATAAGACAGAGGACATCTCTCATAAATTCTGTACCATCAGTGCAATGTTGCTTTGATGATACATTGCATGCTAAGTTGGGATTGGCATGAAAGGATAGTGAGGACTCAGGAGAGATTTTTATTTATTTTTTCTATTTTTCCCATAAATGTTCTGCATCTCTTGCTGTCAAAATCTGCAGAGTGCTCTTGGTAGGACAGCTTGAACATGGGGAGTTGTGCCCTCTGGCCATGCAGGGGTGACCTCTGCTCCTCCCTCTCCGTGTTCCACCTGGATTGAGATCTCAGTGCAGCTGAAGAATTAATTATCTTGCCAGCACCCCTCTCTCTGCTCTGATTTGTCTCTCTGGAGGGGCACAGGTGAATCCCTGAGGCAAACAAAAATCCCCTTCTGGAGCAGAGCAGACCTGCTCAGCTGTCCTGACCCTTTCCCTGTGCTGTTGCACAAAGAGCAAGGCTTTCCCCAGAGGATCCCAGAGGCTCTGGAGGTTTGGGAGCAGATTTCAAACCTCTGACATTGGAACTTGCTCTCTCTTCATTTCCCTGCAGGTGTTGATAGATACACTGTCATTCTGGTGGCTGTCTACCTCAAAAGCAATACGTTTACTCTATTATTGCTTTTCTTCCCATGGAATAATGAGGATCTCAACTGCAATAATGACCCTGGGCAGGAAATGTAATTTAGGCATCTCAAACCTAATTTTGTTGCAATACCAACTTACATGGATTTTTAATTTTTAAAATACATATAATACTTAAATACCTATGTTAACCCATATTTTATATAGGATCTATTTTATTATGTATTTATTACCCCCTAAAAACTCACTCAAAGTTGTATTGTTTGTCTCTAGTATAACTCTTGCTGTCTCTTCTTGCCCATCTTGTTATTTCTGTGCTTTTCATCCCTTTTCTTCATAGTCTATACTCCTTCCACACAAGCAAATTCCATCTCTTTTTCTTCCTTTTTATATGCTAGTTCTTTCTTCAAGTTGCTATCTTTTTGCAGTGTAGTACAGAATAATCAAGCCAGCAAACTTTGTACTTTTTGAAGCAGGGGTGTTTGAACATTTGAAAACCCACAAAAGAGAGGCAGATCAGTAGTCCTGGCATTCTTCAAAATTGCTCTTTCATTTGAAAGGGACCGAGGAGCTCTGGGTGGGCAAACTGAAAGTTGTGGTGTGTTTAATGAGGCTGTGAAGGGAGGCAGGAGATGTGTTGGGGATGATTAGAGGTGCTGAGTGCAGATGTGTCCACTTAGAGGAGAAAAATGTGCTTTAAGTTCAGTGTTGTGTTTGATAACCAGGCTGCAATTCAAATGCACCCAGGGATTCTCAGGGTCCCAAAGGTCTCAGAGGTGCTCCCTGGATTGGAAGTTCCAGCAGCATCGACCTTAGCCAGGTGACTTGCCCAAACCTGAGTGTGCCTGCTGAAGTTTGGGGTTCATTGCCCAAACCTGAGTGTGCCTGCTGAAGTTTGGGGTTCATTGCACAAACCT
Organism: Entomyzon cyanotis; assembly: GCA_024500445.1. NCBI lineage: Eukaryota > Metazoa > Chordata > Aves > Passeriformes > Meliphagidae > Entomyzon > Entomyzon cyanotis. The sequence goes on from JAKEPQ010001023.1 coordinate 3,770,099, forward strand.
GAGTGAGTGTGCCTGCTGCAGTTTGGGGTTCATTGCACAAACCTGAGTGAGTGTGCCTGCTGAAGTTTGGGGTTCATTGCACAAACCTGAGTGAGTGTGCCTGCTGAAGTTTGGGGTTCATTGCACAAACCTGAGTGAGTGTGCCTGCTGAAGTTTGGGGTTCGTTGCCCAAACCTGAGTGAGTGTGCCTGCTGAAGTTTGGGGTTCATTGCACAAACCTGAGTGAGTGTGCCTGCTGCAGTTTGGGGTTCATTGCACAAACCTGAGTGAGTGTGCCTGCTGAAGTTTGGGGTTCATTGCACAAACCTGAGTGAGTGTGCCTGCTGCAGTTTGGGGTTCATTGCACAAACCTGAGTGAGTGTGCCTGCTGAAGTTTGGGGTTCATTGCACAAACCTGAGTGAGTGTGCCTGCTGAAGTTTGGGGTTCATTGCACAAACCTGAGTGAGTGTGCCTGCTGAAGTTTGGGGTTCGTTGCACAAACCTGAGTGAGTGTGCCTGCTGAAGTTTGGGGTTCATTGCACAAACCTGAGTGAGTGTGCCTGCTGAAGTTTGGGGTTCATTGCACAAACCTGAGTGTGCTGCTGAGTTTGGGGTCGTTGCCCAAACCTGAGTGTGCCTGCTGAAGTTTGGGGTTCGTTCCCAAACCTGAGTGTGTGTGAAGTTTGGGGTTTGCCCAAACCTGAGTGTGCCTGTGAAGTTTGGGGTTGTTGCAAACTGAGTGTGCCTGTGAAGTTTGGGGTTCGTTCCCAAACCTGAGTGTGCCTGCTGAAGTTTGGGGTTCGTTGCACAAACCTGAGTGAGTGTGCTGCTGAAGTTTGGGGTTCATTGCAAAAGCTGAGTGTGCCTGCTGAAGTTTGGGGTTCGTTGCTCAAACCTGAGTGTGTGTGAAGTTTGGGGTTGTTGAAAGTGAGTGCTGCTGAAGTTTGGGGTTCATTGCACAAACCTGAGTGAGTGTGCCTGCTGCAGTTTGGGGTTCATTGCACAAACCTGAGTGAGTGTGCCTGCTGAAGTTTGGGGTTCATTGCACAAACCTGAGTGAGTGTGCCTGCTGAAGTTTGGGGTTCATTGCACAAACCTGAGTGAGTGTGCCTGCTGAAGTTTGGGGTTCGTTGCCCAAACCTGAGTGAGTGTGCCTGCTGAAGTTTGGGGTTCATTGCACAAACCTGAGTGAGTGTGCCTGCTGAAGTTTGGGGTTCGTTGCTCAAACCTGAGTGTGCCTGCTGAAGTTTGGGGTTCGTTGCCCAAACCTGAGTGTGCCTGCTGAAGTTTGGGGTTCGTTGCCCAAACCTGAGTGTGCCTGCTGAAGTTTGGGGTTCGTTGCCCAAACCTGAGTGTGCCTGCTGAAGTTTGGGGTTCGTTGCCCAAACCTGAGTGAGTGTGCCTGCTGAAGTTTGGGGTTCATTGCACAAAGCTGAGTGTGCCTGCTGAAGTTTGGGGTTCGTTGCTCAAACCTGAGTGTGCCTGCTGAAGTTTGGGGTTCGTTGCCCAAAGCTGAGTGTGCTGCTGAAGTTTGGGGTTCATTGCACAAACCTGAGTGAGTGTGCCTGCTGCAGTTTGGGGTTCATTGCACAAACCTGAGTGAGTGTGCCTGCTGAAGTTTGGGGTTCATTGCACAAACCTGAGTGAGTGTGCCTGCTGAAGTTTGGGGTTCATTGCACAAACCTGAGTGAGTGTGCCTGCTGAAGTTTGGGGTTCGTTGCCCAAACCTGAGTGTGCCTGCTGAAGTTTGGGGTTCATTGCACAAACCTGAGTGAGTGTGCCTGCTGAAGTTTGGGGTTCATTGCACAAACCTGAGTGAGTGTGCCTGCTGAAGTTTGGGGTTCATTGCACAAACCTGAGTGAGTGTGCCTGCTGAAGTTTGGGGTTCGTTGCCCAAACCTGAGTGAGTGTGCCTGCTGAAGTTTGGGGTTCATTGCACAAACCTGAGTGTGCCTGCTGAAGTTTGGGGTTCGTTGCCCAAACCTGAGTGTGCCTGCTGAAGTTTGGGGTTCGTTGCCCAAACCTGAGTGTGCCTGCTGAAGTTTGGGGTTCGTTGCCCAAACCTGAGTGAGTGTGCCTGCTGAAGTTTGGGGTTCGTTGCTCAAACCTGAGTGTGCCTGCTGAAGTTTGGGGTTCGTTGCCCAAAGCTGAGTGTGCTGCTGAAGTTTGGGGTTCATTGCACAAACCTGAGTGAGTGTGCCTGCTGAAGTTTGGGGTTCATTGCACAAACCTGAGTGAGTGTGCCTGCTGAAGTTTGGGGTTCATTGCACAAACCTGAGTGAGTGTGCCTGCTGAAGTTTGGGGTTCATTGCACAAACCTGAGTGAGTGTGCCTGCTGAAGTTTGGGGTTCGTTGCCCAAACCTGAGTGTGCCTGCTGAAGTTTGGGGTTCATTGCACAAACCTGAGTGAGTGTGCCTGCTGAAGTTTGGGGTTCGTTGCCCAAACCTGAGTGAGTGTGCCTGCTGAAGTTTGGGGTTCATTGCACAAACCTGAGTGAGTGTGCCTGCTGAAGTTTGGGGTTCGTTGCCCAAACCTGAGTGAGTGTGCCTGCTGAAGTTTGGGGTTCATTGCACAAACCTGAGTGTGCCTGCTGAAGTTTGGGGTTCATTGCACAAACCTGAGTGTGCCTGCTGAAGTTTGGGGTTCGTTGCCCAAACCTGAGTGTGCCTGCTGAAGTTTGGGGTTCGTTGCCCAAACCTGAGTGTGCCTGCTGAAGTTTGGGGTTCGTTGCCCAAACCTGAGTGAGTGTGCCTGCTGAAGTTTGGGGTTCGTTGCCCAAACCTGAGTGAGTGTGCCTGCTGAAGTTTGGGGTTCGTTGCCCAAACCTGAGTGAGTGTGCCTGCTGAAGTTTGGGGTTCAGCCCTTGCTCCTGCAGCTCCCTGACTGCTCCCTGCCCGTGGAGATCTGCTTGGTTCCCCACTGGAACGCAGGGATGTGAACAGAGCTCACACAACCCGACAGCATCCCTGGCAGGGCTTTCGGGAGCCGCGGAACTCAAATCTCCCCGCACGGCATCCAAACGGGCTTCACTGCAATTCACCGAAGATCCTAAGTGAATATATTCATCAGTTCCACACTGCAGCTTTTGCTTAAGTCTCACTCCTTCTTGAGACTCTTCGGTGTGTATAATGGGATTGTTTTTCCTAGGAAAGCTCTCCCATACCCTTAGCTCTGCGTGTAATGGGCTGCATCCTTCATTCTAATCGGTGAAGCCTGAGCATTCCCGACGGCACATAATTGTTTTCCACGCGATGCATTCCTACCTCGGGAAGCCACTTGTGCCTTCCTTCTTCAGGAATCGTTAGCAGGAGTAGTTTGGGGGATTTATAATGCCGGCAGCACCGCCCAACACCAACTTTATGGCCCTTTATAGCTGTTCCTTTCCTTACCAAGTGCGCCTCTCCCCAGACACGCTTCTGCCCCAGGGCAATTAGTGAACATAGTAGTCATTAACTATTGATAATGATCAATTTGTCAGGGATTATTGCACAAGAACACCATATTTGCTATTAATTAGATAAACCTGTGTTAATTGTAGGTACTGCTAAAAGCACTTTCTTGGAGGATCAAGCTGGCTTGCCATAAGCCAAGCCGAGCAGCAACAGAGTGAATTGTATGAGGAAACGAGATATATTTATCTTAATGGTATTTTTAGAAATGTTCAAGATTTGACAGGTTTATAATTTTCAGACATACCTGCTCATAAGGGAAAGAAATTAATCCAGTCACAGTTTTGCAAGAAAGCAGGGTCCTTCCTGATACCCTTTCTAAAATAAAGGAAAGAAGAAGCATGCACACATAGACATATAACTGTATGCACCTCAAAACTGCACATATTTGGGACAAGAAGACTTAAGTGTACAGATTCATGATTTTTTTTTTTTTATTGGCCAGTTTATGATGCATCACAGAATGGATGCATAATCTCTTCAAAGAGATGTGTGTAGTTGTTGATACTTAAGAACTGAAATCATTATATCCATATAATTTTTTTTTTAAATTATAAAACTCAGTTTCTGCTTCTCATCTACTGCTTGGTTTCAAATACCCAACACAAATTTCTGTCTTCTGAAGAAGTGATTCTGCAGTAACTCAGCACGTGGCACTCTCATCACATCCTGTTGAAATATGCTCATGGAAACCATGGCCTTAGAAAAATACAACAGGAACAAAAAAACCAAGAAAATTACTGTACCTTGGTTAGGTGGGGAGGGCTGGGATTCAATGAGCTTGCATGAAATTCCTCTTGGGCTCCATTCAGTTTCAGCATTAATATGTCATAAAATCTGAAGAGTTTTAGGCTGTTTCCAGCAGTATTCGCCATCAAGTGAAGCATGGGGTTGAGTGGATCTTTTATTACAAATGGAAAATTATTTTAACATAAGTTGAGGCCACTTGACGAATTTAAAGAACCTCCTGCAGGTCATTTCAGAGTGGAATTCATCCTTTCAGGAGCAAATAGAAGATGGGAAAAAGCAACCACATTACCATTTTAACGAGATAAATCCCCGGGTGCCCCCCACTGATTGATGGGATCCTGGCATTTGTTAATTCCCATGTGGGGAATCTGGTGAGGATAACAAGTCTCTGGGCATCTTCAGAGGGGTGAGACTCCCTCCATCCCTCCTGGGTGAGTCCTTATAGTCCTCTTGAGACAGGAAGAGGGGCAGTGAACATGGGCACAGCTCTGACATCTGATACACCACAGTGATGAGGCAAACCTGAAATTCATCCTCATCTCAAAGCTGCAACTTTAGTTCCATGGATCTACCATTTATTCCTGCATTAAATGCTGCTTCTAAATCTGAGGTCAGAAGGTGAGAGAAAAAGGGGGGATTGTCTTGAGTTGCTGTAGGGAAAACCTGAAGGTGCTTTGAGTTTTCAGTATGAAACAGAGATTCTTTATAGCTCCCTGTCTTTGTCAGAATGTTTTCCATTGTGTTTGAGTCTTGTCAATGCCCCAGTTATTGATTTCCTGCCAGTGGGAAGTGGATTCCCAGTGAGCCTTTTTGTCCTTGTCTGCAGCACCCTTTGCTAAAGTCACTCAGGATTGTTTGCTTGCTTTGGTTTTAAAAACCATAAAAGAGCATTTTACGTGTGACCTCCTCATTGTAAATGTAGCAACTTCCACTTCTGTTTTCACTCGGATACTGATGCTTTAAAGTTGTAACTTTGGGGAAAAGGAAACACAAGGGGAACTGATCTATCAGACAACTGTAGAGATTAGTTTCCTCTAGTGCTTTGTTCCATGGTGTTGGCTCATGAACTTATTCCAAGGCACAGACTGGAAGAAGTCATGTAGTGCTCACCTGCTGCACCATTAAAATGGATTGCCCTTTGTGCACGAGCAGTACCAGGTTATGTGTAGTAATGGTCAAGAAAAAGCAGTTAAGAAAGATTATAGTTGTTTGATTAGACATTTGTTTGAAATAATTATTGTTTTGTGGCATTTGAAAAATGCAGATGGTTTAGATAATAACAATAATTCTCCCTCACTTGATTTGAAATGCCTGTGTCATGTTTGAGGATATGTATTAAGCAACACTGTTCTCTTGCTTGTTAAATGATTGTGGTGACTTGCTCATGTTTGCAGATCACTGGTTGTTGGTTTTAGTTTCATAAAGAGCAGATTTCAGGGGGTCATGACCTCGTGGAGGGTTTGATGTTGATTCCATTGCTGTATTTCAGTGTATCTGTAATACACACTAGTCCTGTCTGTGCTCTGAGCTGCTCCTCACTGCCAGTGTGACACCTCTGACCCCTGGCTCTGCCTAACTCCTCTGTTAGAACCTCTGGCAGCATTTCCAGCCTGGCTCTCAGAGTGCTTTCAGCTTTGGTTCATCATCACTCAGCTCTGCTTTGCTAAAGGCATCAGGACTGTGGGAGCTCAGTGTGTTCCCTGCTGTGGTTTGGGCTCTTGGCTGGTGACACTCCAGATCTTTACTCAGCACCCATGTGTGCCATGGGATTTGGTCACAGAACGTGTGGCTGGTGCAGGAGGTGGCCCTGCAGCAGCTGAGCCTTTCCTTAGGAGCCTTCCCACCCCTTTGCATCCCTGGTGCAGAACAGCTGATGGTAATCACTATAAACATTAATTATGAGCTGATAGGCAAGGGCATCATCAAAGCAGAGATGAATTAGAACAGCAATCCAACATCCAGGTTTTTAAACCAACTGATAAATCTCTGCCTTTGATTGATGTGAGGGCAATATAATGGGAAGACTTCATTGTCAAGGGCTCTAACTGTTCAGTTCTGTGCACAGTAAGTGTTAAAATGCAATAGCTGGAAGGTATGCAGACAAAAAAATCAGGTAAACAAAAGTCTGCACTGAATTAATGGTTCAGTAAAATGGCTATGAACATATGTCTCAACCTGGCTAGAGTCCTAAAGTAGGAGTAGAAGACTTTAATTACACGATTGATGGGAGCTTCAGGAGAGAGCTCTGAATCCACAGTGACTGCAAGGTCACAAGTGCTATGGGAAGGGGAGAGGGAGATGCAGGAGGAGGGCAGTAGGAACTGCCCCTGTTGCCTTTATCAGCCTGGAAATGAAACTGGAGATAATTCTAGTATAGGAGGTCATAGAAAAGTGGATCTTTCTTGGAGCTTCAGGGGCAGTTATGGAAGAATATCCACAAAAGCCCAACCCCCAGAGGGCTGAATACAGTTTGATAGGTTTGAGGAAATTTGCAGAATTGATCAAAAGCACCAATTCGGAGGACAAGTGGTGATGTGATTCCCCCAGGTCAAGCCCATTCTCTTCTCTGGAGCCCCCCAGCCCTGTTACTAGTTGGACTTGTTGATGACAACGTGTCTTGAAGATTTTGCTCTCCACCTTGGTTCCCGGGAAGAACCAGGATAGGAGAGGCGCTTCATGCTCTGCAATGGCTTTGGTCTTTCTAGCTGGAGAAAGGGCAGGCAAAAGTGCTGGGAAGACTACAAAAGCATTAAAGAAAAAGGCAAAAATCACTGTGGCATCATCCCCAGGAGCCAGGGAAAGCACCTACCCCAGTTGCAGGCAGCAGCCCCAGAGCCCAGCCTGGACTGCAGTTATCACCTCCCAGCAAGATTTAAGAGCTTCGTGCTTGGCTGTCTCACAAAAAATTATGCAAAATATCCAGCTGCTTCCTGCAGTGTTCAGGAGCTATAAAACTTTGGGATTTTTGCTGGTAAACAACAGCAAAGAACTCCTTCTGAAGCAGTAAAAACCCTGTGCTGTTGATTGGTGACTGGTGCTGACACTAAACTTTCCAAGGCACTTTGTAATAATTAGAAGTTTCTACAGCGTTAAGCATTTTTGCTAAATGATCTTTGGCAAAGTAGTTGCCAGTTTTTCTCTGAGAGGGGTCCTTTGTCTATGTGTGCATTGCTGTTTAGACATCACTGTCACAGGCTGTGGGTACTGATAGGAGATAATGAGTGTGGCCAAAGCCTGGGCAGGTTCTCCTTAGGTGCCTGTGAGTGAGACTTTTGTCTGTGAATCTCCAGGAACTGGGTATTATTATTATTATTATTATCATCATCATCATCATCATCAATTTTGTTGATGGGGTGTTGCAACCTTTTTGCTCTCACATAAGCAGAGGATGTTTTTCAAGAAACTATTTAGTTTATTTTGAATATTATTTTCTATTTCTGGCTACATATTGATAGCAAAGCCTTTCTTTTTGTGCTGCTTAATTTTTTTATCTCAACCCTTCTGTGGCCATTAAACTCCTTCTAGATATTGCTGCAGTTTTTTGCCTCTGATAGCCTTGGTGGCACTATGAAGAAAATACTACGTTTTTCAAAATATTTTTTGCCTGTATCTTCTGGCAGGTCATTGAGTATTTGCTGTTAAGGAAAAAATGAAATGGTCTGAGGTGAATTTACAGAATCTAGGTTAAATAATGATTACTTGGCCCAGTTTAAATTGTGTCCCAGATTTGAACAATATGCCATATAGTCAATTCAGATAAATTAATGGTGAATATGTTTTGTGGATGATTATTAGTTTCCCCCGAGATGATACTCTATTAATTTTTTTGATCTTCTACACTTTCATGTATGTTTCTGTTTTTAGATTTTTTTTTCACTAGCTATGGGAAAAAAGGTGAAAATGTTACTTTGCTTAAGGAAGATGTAGTTCTGAATAATTTTTGAGTACTTTGAAATATTTTTACATTCATGGCAGTATAACACACCTTCATAAGTAGAATTGGGAAATTGGAAATTTCTGGGCCACCATTTTGAAAACACCTGGATGCAAAAGTGATATGTTTCCCACAATTATCATCCTTTTTATTCTTGAATAAAGGCTGAGGAGCCAGGCTCCCCATCCAGCAGGATTTGTGTGCCTCTGGTAGGGAAGCACTGCCCGGGCAGAGTTTACCTGTCCCACAACATCCACTGGCAGGACTCCCAGCAGCTCGCAGAAATAATGGAGTGCCAAAGAGATGCACCCTGCCCTGGCAAATGGGACAGCAATTTCAGTCACTGGCTGTGTGCCAAGCAGAATGCATTTGGTTAGGATCACCTGAACTAATATTTTTATTGGAAGGAGAAGGGTTGATGGAAATTGCCCAGGAAGGTACTTAAGGTTAAGGTCATAGATGTGCTCAGTCTCACTGCGGTGTTGAACGTTTGTAACACACTACATCACAACTAGACAAACTTAAAGCAATAATAATCTGAGTGACTGGGTGTGGTGAAGGGAGAGGTGAAAAGAAGCAGAAGAGTCAATGAGGTCATAAAGTCTTTGAGTTCTGAGTTTAATATCTGGAAATTTCCCTGGATCTTGAAAGTGCTGAGGGCACAGGTGGCTGTAGAAGACTCAAGCCCTGAGGTTCCCCCAATGAGTGCAATGACAGCACTCTGGGCTCCCAGCCTTGGGCTGCAGTCCCTGTGCTCTCATCAGCCCTGCTCAGGTGAAATACATCTCCCTGCTGTCCAGAGCTCTCTGTAATGAGGGCTCAGGGAGCACAGAGGCTCCAGCTTTGCAGAACAGATCTGTTTCAATGTGTTTGATGTACAAGTGGCAGCAAAGGTGTATCCTCATCAGTGGGTTGATGTCGTAATGAAATTAATTGAAGATATGTTTGTGCATTTGGAGCAATGGTCAAATAGACTGCTAAAATAAGCTTTGCTTTTTCAAGAAAGGCACCAATCAATGCAGTATTTTGGAAAGAACCAATATGATTGGAATACTGTAACTATAACAGAAAAAGTAGTTTGAGTGCACTGAACGAAAAAGGGTTTTTTTCAACACCTTGGTGTGGATCTTTCTGTCTTTGGTCTAGTAAATAGCATTTCCATGGCCTTGTAGGTTATTATCTTGTTAACAGGAAAAATACTTAATGGAAAGATGAAAGTCTACCCCAGACATAACCGACATTGAAACCTGATATAAAGATGAATCAGACAAACCCCAGTGTTTACTTACAAAGTTGGGATTTTTTTTTTTTTTTTTTAAATTTTGGTTGTTGTGGGAAGTACAAATTCACCTTGACTGTACTGCAGACAGTTTGGTGTGAGTGAACCTGCACTGGAAGCACGGCGAGTCCTTCCACTCTCCAGTCATTAAATAAAAGACAAGATGGTGGAATCAAAGGAAGGCGCTGAGGTGACAGTGACCTACTTTGCTAAATCAGAATAACTGCTTTAAGGTCCAACACTGCAGGAGCTAACCTTGAAAGCGCTGAAAACCTCAGCTTTGCGACAGTAGCAGAGTAGAAATTAAAAAGCCATGAATCACTGTTAGAACAAGCTTATGCATCATTTCATGGTGATAAATTAAAGAAGTGTCTCCAGCAATCTGCGTGTGAGAGACGCCCTGTGCACTGTTTAGATAATGTAATAAACAACAACCACCGCCACAGATTTGAACACTGCTTGCAAATTGCCCAGAGGAGGGAGATAACACAGGGACAAAATGGGTTGTGCTGACACTTCTGGGTTTGTTATTTTTTTCCCGTTGGTCTTGGGCAGGACCTTTTCAGATGCATTCACTGATAAATGATGTATTCATGACAGCATCATTTTCCCTTTTATTGATTCTTGTTACCTAAATTGCCAGTTCAGACATGATTTTATATGTGTCTATTCAGAACAATATTGTGCCTGAGCTAAGCTGCAGGTTGTGAAGGTGCCAGCTGATGCAGTTTCATTGATAGGAAGGAAACACAGTCAATTAACACAGAGTGGAGCTTTCATCTGCTATCTCTAACCTGCACCTAAAACTATTAAAACTGTATTTTTTTTTTTTTTGTTGTTAAGTTTTCAGATACCTCAATTGCTCTGTTTACGTTGGTTGATGGTATGTTGGAGAAAAGCGGAATAAAAGGAAAGGGGAAAATATTGCTTTTGGCTTAATAAGTATCTCACTGTGCATACTTCCTTTTATCTCTTCTCTGTGGTAAATAACAATGAAATTCTAAATACCAACAAAGAGAAAACAAACAACACCACCCCAGCACCCCCAGATTAGAACCAGGGGCAGAGTTGAGCTTTCTCTGGTGAAGCTGCCCTATTGTTTGTACCTGAAAGATGCACCTGAATTTTGGAAGCACTGATAGCCATGAGACACAAACAGGACGTGGTAGCTGAGGATGATCCTGCTCAGTGCTGCAGCTGATGGCTCTGCCCTGCCTGGTGGTGATCATTGATAAGAACAATCATTAATGAGATAGATAATCATCATTAATGAACCTGCAGAGGCTGCACCCAGGCCATTTGTAGTGAGGTGACTGAAATACTGGTGTTGGATCCCACAGCTTATGATTTCCTGCTGCTATTTGTCTGATTGGATTGTCTGCTCCTTATTAACAGTGTGGGGAGGATGGGAATTGACTGAATGTGGCAGAAAGTTGTCTTAGATTTTGTAGTTCACAAATGGGTGAACACCTTCAGTTTTATCATGGTAAGAAAGAAATGATTGTGTTGTTTGTAAGGAATACTTTTGGAATTCTGTCTGGCACTGCAAAGTTTTCATAGGTGACAGTAGCAATAGCTGTTGGTCTAATGGGTTGTCATTATGAGAAGGAATTAAGTTGTTCTTTGCAGTAAAATTATCCAAGGGGAAATTGCAGCATCAAAGCTGTTGCTTGGAGTTATTTGCCTTTCCACTGATTGAGTTTCATTGCACTCTTTCATGATGCTGAGCTTTCTTTATTCACTTGTTTTCACTAATAGCCAGCTCTGCTGCTGTTACCTTACATTGTTCTGAGGACGTGACCCTCGACTCTTTTGAAAGTTTCTTTTTTGCATTTTTCTACACACTCTTTGGTTTTTCTTTCTTCTAAGCCATCTTATATGTATTTTATCAAAATACAGTCTCATTTTAGTCATGTTGTCAGCACCCTGCTCTCCCTGTACAGCCTGTGGAACACTGCACAGCGTTGGCATTTGGTACATTCCAGTCACATCAATTCCTCTAATCTCTCTGCTTTCTTTCCCTCTTGAATCTGTCCTCCCCTTATTTGTTTCATCTGTTAGTTATGTTTCATCCTATGGTATATTTCAATTTAAAACTCTTTGCAACAAAATTATAGTTTTGTCTGAAGGCTTTACAGTGCAGTTTGCAATGCATTCCATTCTTTAGAATCAGATTCTTTGATTTCCTTTTTCCCTTTTAGTTGTTTGACTAACAATCAAAAATCCATCTGGGAAAGCTGGGAATAACCTCATGATAGATCTGATTCCTAATGGATACCTGTGAAGCACATCTGTGGTTTATCACAGCCATCCTTCCTGGATGCTAAAGAGCAGAGAGCACCCAGATCTTTGGGTTTTTATGGCATTTCTGTGTGGAAGTGAATGGCCAGGCCACTTTGGAGACTACTTCACAGAGCACAGGTTTTCCTTTGGAACACTTTCCAGGCTTGTATCCAGCCCAGGGCACATCCCAGCAGTTATTTCAGATGTTCTCAGGCCAGAAGTGCTGGCTGATGCCTTTGGGCTGCAGCAGGGCTGGGAAGGGCTCTGGGTTCATCACTCTGAAATCAGGTTGTATGGTGACATTCCCTTCACAAACACAAGCTGATAAAGAGAACTTTTCCTTAAGTTCTGAAGAAGAAACAAGGTGTGGTCTGTCTTGGGCTGCAGAAAATCAGTATGCTTGAGAGGCTTCCACTGCTCCTGACCTTGTGGTTTATTTGAAGGTAATACTCAAAACACCAGACTGGCAAATGAATTGCGTGGTGAAATTATAGAAGAGAGGATATGAAAGAAACTTAGTGTGGACACTGGATTGAAGCTTAGTTTTCCTCATCAAGATGCTTATATTTACTGGCATAAGTGCCAGTTGCTTTGGGCCCTGTAGTGATTCAATAATATTTTAGACCAATATGTGGAAAAACTGAAAATTGAGCCGAGTTAGGTCATAGATAAAAATACTTTGGGTCATGGATTTGCTTCTATCCACACAGCATTTGTTTAAAAAGACTGCAAGCACTACTCAGGATGGGGAGCTGCCAAAAGGGGAGCTACTTCTGCTGTAATAAATGTAAAATACTCTAGCACAATGGGGTTATAGTGAGCAGCAAAATCCAGGAGTCAGCCCAGGGAATGCAGGCTGGGCTGGGAGCAGGGGGAGCCTGGGGACTCCCTGCAGAGCGACTGAAGTTCCCAGAAAAGATGTGGAGCAGCCTGCTTCAGGTTGTGAGTGAGCCCTGCTGATGGCAGGGTGGGGATGGAGCCCTCAAACGCTCCCTCCCACCCCAGTCACTCATTCATTGAGTCAAATATTAATTCCCAGGGGCAGCTGCAGGGTTGAAGGTGCTGTGGCATTCCTGTGTGGCTGGAATTTTGTCTGACTGCCCAGACAGCAAATGCTGTCCTTCCAGATCATCCCATCCTGAAGGGCTGTTCTTTTCCTGATTTTTTTTTTTTTTTTTTTTGATAACTTGTTTAACAGGTTTTCTATTCCTTCTCAGCTGTTCTGATGTATTTAAGGAAAATCAAATCTCTTCAGTCAATTTTATTTCCATATTGTGTTTAGAATAAGTACCATGAGATTCAATTGTCTTCAGTAACAATATTTGTTTTGTTAGACTGTCGAGTAATTTTTATGTTTTTTTCTCTTTCCCTTCTTTTTTCTTTGTAGTGGTTGGCTTTAGGAAAACTGTTTCATTCTATTATTTAGAGAATGACCTTCAGTACTGAAAACATTTTGTTGTAGTGCATTTTTTTTCCTTGTGCATTGTTTAAATAATGAGTTGTAAATCAACACAGTTAAATGAGATATGACTGCATAGATTTCTGTATAAATTGGGAAACTTCGCCACCTGCTCTGCAAGGACAACCTATTTACCAGTTGTGGATATTCTTCTGTTTCAGAAAACCTTTCCAGAGGAATTCCAAATCTCTCACATTCCCAGATCATTAAGCTGCAGGAGCAGATAATTCTTGTACTGCAGAGTGGTTGAGTAGCACAAGAATGTTTGATGTGTTTACTTTTTCTAAGCCATTGCTTTGGAAAGGTTTGAAGGAACAAAATACATGAGAAATTACAGACAGATCAATCCGTGGTTCAAAATACATAGAAAAAAGTAAAAAAGAAAAAGGTAGTTTTTCTTTTTTGTGTCTGTAACATGGTAGTTTTTATATGGAATTTAGACAGTATTAATATTAAATAACTCCACATATTTATTAAGTTTTAAAAGCAGCTTAATTTTTTTTCTTAAGAAGGATGAGAACTTTTTTTTAAATTTAGATTTGGCTAAAATTATCTGTCATATGCAGATGATTATGCAATATCTGCCAGCATCCTACCCTAAGACAGTTTTACCAGATGGTCAAGCGTGTTTCATGTGGCACTAGTTTAAATGCGACTATATCTAATTTTTCTTGTAATTATTAACATCATCTTGCTTCTAAGGACTTGATCTGCTCTGAGTTAACTACTTCTAGACTTATTTCTGCCAAATTTTGTAGTGAAAAGGTGGTATTTCAACCTTTATAGTTTGCAGGAAAAGTATTTTGCTTTAATATCTAAGAGATATATATTATCCCTTGGAAAATTTACAGTAGGGATTACAAATATTTTATCCAGTGCTGACTGTGCTGCCGGGTAAAGAAAATAGGAGTTGTTATTTAATTTGTGTGTCTCCAAGTGTTGTTTGGAAGCAAAATGAGAATATGGCAACGAGATTTACTAAACCAACTCTGAGTACTGAAGCAGTAATTTGAGGCACATATGACAAATATAAACAAAGTGTCCTCAAGATGCATTTGCTTGAATAAAGCCTAAAAATTGGGATATAGGCAGGCTTGCATTCACAGAAGTGATGGAAGGTGATGATGAAAAAATATCTTAGCTGGGGGGATGGATAATTTCACAGTTTATAACGTGATTATTAGGACACATTTCTTGTTAATTAAACTTCATCAAACCTCTGTAAAAGTTTGTATAGTGCTTGTATAAATTACCAGGTGTTAGTGTGTGTGTGTGTGCATGCAGACACAGTATCTGTGTGAACCTAAATGTTTGGGTAATTTGCTGCACCTGCAAATCCTCCTGAGTTCTGGACATCAGTTTTCTCAAGGGAATTATTCCTGCACATTTTACATAAGTCTCTATTTTAACTAACATCCCATGATCCCAAAACTCCAAACCATCACCAAAAGGAATTAAAGTTCTGTTCATCAGCAAAGACCTTAACTTCTTCAGCATTCAAGCTTCTGTGTCACTTTCTCCTAAATCACAATCTCTCTCTCTTGAATAAACCTGTGCAGCTTGTGGTGGCTAAAGCAGCTGCTCTGCTGAGCCTGAGCAGTGATCCCCCTGCCCAGCCTTCCCACTGCCCAGCTGCCCCACAAACCCCATCCTGTGTTTCCTGTGTTTTGGCACAGAGTTCCACATGTACACGGCACTACTGTGCTGCTCTCCCTAGTCCCTTACTCTCAATTTTTGCTTACAGTTTCCCTGCAATGCTTCTTTAGAATATTCTGGGGTTTGAGCTGGTTTTCCTGCTGCGCTCCTCTGTAGACATGCTGGTGAAAGGTTAGGTGATATTCTCTGCATTAAATCCTAGTTTGTAGCATTAATTACCATTGCATGGAGATAAAACCCAGTAACATGGGTAGTGATGTCAGCCCAATGTGCATTTTGGGCTTTTCAGGTTTATTTCTGAGATCCAGGCTGCGATTTTGCCTTGGCTGCCATAGTTGGCAGTTTCTCATTTTTTATTGGGCATAAAAAGTAATAATATGGTAGTGTTGTTAGCTACAGAACAAAGCAGTGTTAGCACTCACTTTCTATGTTAAATCCAAATACTGTATTGATTTTGCAGTAGGAAGACATGCAAGTCAGAAATGCAGTAAACAATCAGCCATCAGCAAAGCATTGGTTCAGGATGTGATAGAGAATTGCAGAGCTCCAGTCAGAAATAACAGAAGGAAGGAAATCAAAGAAGGCAGTAAAATGAGAAAGCAAGAATAAATATAACTAAAATGATATTGAAAGCACATTCAGTTGCTGAGAGGATTTTTACTGCACTCACTGTTTGCTATGGAGCATTATCCTCTGTGTTTCAGGACCAGCGTTTTTGAGAGCAGGAACTGGAAGGTTTGGCTTTTATTTTTAGGAGGCTTCCAACAAAAGTGATAAATACATCCCAGAGTCTGCTTGCATCTCTTGTTAATGGCCTTAATCGCCAGCAGTTACAGTCTGACAGCCTTGCTTTGTAGGGAAGGAACTGACCCTGTAACCACTCACACAGTCATCAAAACTCCTGCAGCAGCAGAGGGAGAAAAGTTTAAATTGTCAGACATGAAGCGCAAACCAACCTGGCTGGGCAGCCCTGGGTCAGCCAGGATGAAATTCCACATCACTTGCAATGAACTGTGCCTCAGAATCTACAGTTTATAGCACTGAAAGTACATTAAAACGTAACCTAAGTGACAGAAAAATAACATTTTCAGCATGATTCTTCTGGACAGCAGGACATGTGGGAGATATTTTAGCGCTGTAATTTATTCCTGGGTAATTGTGACAGACACCTGGGGAAAAAATGGCTGTGGAACATCTCTGATTTGTGGGTAAGCAGAATAGTTTGATGCCCGGGTTTAAACGTAGATATTTGCAATTCTATTTGTTACTTTAAGAAGGAAAAAACCTGAGCCAACTATCACTGATAGTTAAAGACTGTATTACCTCTTGTTTTGTATGAGATTAAGACTGTCCAGTTGCCCAGGGGTCCAGACTCCTGAGGCACAGGTGAGGATGGAGAGTTTTCATGGATTTCACCAGGTAAACTCCTCTCAGTCAGCTTGATTTTGAAGTGTTGTGTCCTGTCTTGGAGACACACATTTTGTGCACCAAAACATTTGTTATCAAATGTATTTTTAGGCTAAAGGACAAGTTTTTCTTTCACTCAGGTGATGAGTTCCTGTGTACTTGCCAATTGGCTTAGGATTTTTGTTTTCAAAATACATTGCAGCATGCCATTATCCAGCATGTTGCACATTTATTAAAACCCCTTTATTTTACAGGGTTTGGATTTTGCCATATTCTCCATGATTTAGAAGGTTTTATTTTACAACCCTAACACTCTACACTTATAATAACTAAAAAGAGCTATTAGGATGGGACATCAGCAAACCCTGGAAGTGCTGTAAGGTATCAGGACTGATCCAGGAGTAATTTGCATCCAGCTGGGGGTGGGTTAGGATGTTGTGTGGGCAGCAATAATGGGAGGAATGGGTGCATTGCATCTCTGCTGGCAAGAGGTGGGTGTCAGTTTGTCAATGTTGCTCCCCCGTGGCTCACAGTTACTTATTTCCCTAATAAAGCTGCATGTTAAATTTCTCCTTTAAGGCTGCAGGTGTTTAAAGAGACTGAATGTAGTGTGCTACAGATGCTGGTCATAAATCAAAATACTGATGGAAAGTGGTGATAATGATGGAATATTCCATCAACTCCTTGTTGGTTTTTCTTTTCATTTTAAGGCTTTACAACTGGTTTGTGATGAGAGCTTTTAACCATCCCAGCTGCAGCACTAGGAGTTTGGTGTTAAGCTGGTGGGCTGCAGGGGTTGGGATGGGGTGAACGATGGCCTGTGCTCTTCAGGATGACACAAACAAGCACTGAGGGAGCTTTTTCCCATTCAATAGCCTTGCTGCTGCTCGTGGCTGTCTGTAATAAAGCACCTGCAGCTCCTTGTGGCTGCACAGCCCTGGAACAGGTATGTTCTGTCCCTGCTGAGCAGGGAGGGTCTGCACTGAATGTTTGAACCTCGTTGTTCCTGACCTACAGAGATGATCTGAACTCTCCCCAGGGCTCTCACGCCAGAAACACGCAGAGCCAAAAGTTCCTACCTGGGTAAGGCATTGGCAGAGCCTGAAGGGAAGCAAAACTGCAGTGTTTGAGTTGATCCCCAGCCACCTCTTTGACTGAATAGCAGAGATGGTCATTAATGTCAGGGAAACATTACTGAGATCATGTATTCAAGGGAAAATAATGAGCTGGTTTTCAATAATTCAAATATTTCTCTTTCCTAGCCACTGGTTTTTTCCACCTTTCCTGTACACAGCCCTTCCCTCTTCTCTAACCCATCTGATCTTTTCCTGGGGAGAACTCTAATAAATGTAGGTGTTCATCCTTTCTGCTAACAGACAATCATGTGTGGAGCTTGAAGCTCTGCACTGATTCCAAGGAACTGCTGTCATTTATTGTGGACACCCTCCTCTGTCAATCTGTTACCTCTCTTGCTTTTTGTAGTGTCAGTTACCCGTTTTTATTTTTTTTCCTTCCTCCCTCAGCCTGCTAGGTTTTTTTCCCCTTTGTTTCCTTCCCTTTCCTCTTTGCCTTTTTTTCTTCTCCCCTCTGCCTTTTTTCTTTCCAGCTTCAGTTATGTCAGACCAGGATGTTGTGGATCCATTTTAATCTCATGGCAGCATCTCCACCCTCACCAAAGATCCCATCAGCTAAAACCAGATTCTGTACTCACACCGACAAAAACCCACCCAAATTCTCTGATGTTGGTGTGAAGGGCTCAGACACATTGTCCTTGTGGGAAGAAGGAGAACAGTGGGAAAGGAAGGAGGGGGTTACTGCTGGAGATTCTCTTAATTTCCTCCAGGTTAAAAGTGATCTTTTGGCTACGCTGCCACTGCCACTCAGCTTCTGGGCCTTTCTTAGCCAGCTGCACTTGTCTTCTCCCAGCCCTTTTCACCTGCACAGAGTTTCCTGCTCTGTCAGGAAACAGAGTTAAATAGTTTGCTTCCTAAAGAAAGGGAATGCACTCGAATTTGTTCTTTCTTCCCCTTGCTTTTTTGCTTCTATTGCCCCTTTCATACCTTTGCTTCATCCTTAAGTGGTGCTTTGTGTCAGATGAGGGACAATCATTTTTCTGAAAGATAAAGACTCTCCTTAGCCATCAAACAGTCCTGGGCTTGTTACTCTGTGGAAGGAAAAACCAACAAAAGCTGGGATGAGAAAGAGCTGCTCCATGACAGAAACAACCCATAACTTCCAGTGTGTTTGTCTTGGAGTAAAAGCAATGCTTGCCCTCGACTGAAACCTATCGATTCCAGCCCAACCAGTGCACTCTCAAATCCCTACCAGACTTTTCCCTCCAATGGATATTAATATCTCCAGCTTTTCTCATGTTGCTTTTGAGAAATACTGAGGGTTACAGCCAGTGTAACAAAGAACTGCTTAACAGTGCTGGTATCTTCTGACTTTAAGAGCCACTTTATCAACTTTGCAGTTGTCTGAGGATACTGATTAATTTGCATTCGTGTTATGTAATTTAAAGATAAAATGATTCATGTTTCATCTATTTAAAAAAAAAAAAAAAAAAGGAAAATTCTGCAGAGGCTTCCTTCTAGTGTCTGAAGAGGGATTACATAAAGAAATGTGCTACTGAATGCATTTATCAAGTAGAAAAAGGCTCCCCTTTTATCTGAGTAGCTTTTCTAAGTGTTTCTGTTTCCTTTTCCCACTGTGTTTTATAGAAATTCGTGAACATCAGGAATATAATTCCTGACACATCACTGGGGAGAGATCTTGAGGGATGAACACTGTTGCCCTTGCACATTAGTGAAAGGCTGGGGATGTTGAGTCTTCAACAAGGCAGCTGTTCCCAAAATGTTCAATCATTCTCATTAAATAAGCTAACAAAAAGGAATTGCTCCAAACAGAGCAGGTATCTCATCTAGTCTCTTCCTTGTTCAGTTTGATTTCTCCTTTCTCATGTATATCTACTGTCATGGTAGTTTTTCAGTTACCACAGAATGATACATATTGATTAACATGCATACTTCCTACAAACACATGCATGTATACATGTAAGTACATATATATATAAAAGAGAAGGAATCATATCATAGATATAAAAGAAGGTTATTGCAGTACATTTCAGCTCCTTATATTACCAAAGTCAAGTGGAAAAGGTTAAATGTCCTCTGCAGGTGATTATGCGTCATGAAAAACAAAAAGAATTTAATTACTCAGGTGTTTATATCAAAGTTCAACAGACAATCTTTCCTCTGAACACAATTCCTGGGAGCTCTGTCTCAGTTTGCATTGCTTCTGCTGGCAGACTTAGTTGGTCAAGAACATTCAGCTTCGCTTTTTTGGACAAACCCCTCTGACTTCCTCCCAAACAGTGCCTTATTTTGGTACAGCCTTTTTATTTCTTTGTTCCCCAAAGTTTCAGCAGCCTCCACGTCCTCTTTTACCTCTTTGCTGCCTAGTTGTGTTCCCCAAGAAATCTCCTCTTGCACACTGTGTGTCCCTGCCAAGGCTCACAGGCACTTTTGTTTTCCAGCTTCTGAACAGTGATCAAAGCTGTCACATCACTCTGTTTTATTTCATCCATGTGAAACTTCTTCCTTGCTCTCACCATTCTTTTATCTTTGTTTCAATTACCAGCAGCTCCAAAAGTTAGTTTCACTTTATGAATATGCATCAAGTGTGTGTTTGGCTGCTCTGTTCCAGCAGGACCTTTGTCCGTCCATGCTTAAAGCCCTCCAGAAGTTGGGAAGTCAGGGGGAATTTGAATTATTCTCTCCAGAGGCTTCTCCTCACAGAGGCTGAAGGGTCCTGCATCCCTCTGCAGTGCAGGGGTGTTTGTGGCTCTCTGAAGGGTTTTCTTCACCTTCTGCCGTTCTTGAAACTGCTGCTCAGGGATTTCCTTCACCCAGTGCCTCCACAGGACCACAGTCAGGTTCTGTATGTCTGTGTTTTCTCATTGTCTTTGCTTTGGTTATGAAGTTATGCTTTTTGATCTTGTTCAGTTATCTGGGTGTTTTAAAGCCATTTTAATGTCATTCTTACCATCACACAGAATAACAAGTCTAGTTTTAGTATTGCTCAATTAGATTATTTTTGGCTGTTTTTTTGAATTCTGCTGAAATTGAGGTTTAACTGAGTCAATATGATGTCAAAATTTGTTATTTTTCAGCAACTTGTTTTTATTTACAAAATAAGAAGTTGGAAATTTAAGCAATTTGATTTCGTAATATTAAAAGCTAATCAGTTCTGGTGTGTTTTGAGTGTGCGTGGAAAGAAGACTTTCATTATTTGATGTTTTGTCTGCAACTGTAAAGCCAGAGGCCAAACATTCAGAGGAAAAGCTTTCTAAAACCAGTTTACTTTATTAACTCACAGCTAATATACAGGGGTTTGATTAGAGTTAAATCACAGAATCATGCAGCCACAGAAAGGTTTGGGTTAGAAGGGATCTTGTTCCACCCCCTGCCATGGGCAGGGACACCTTCCACCATCCCAGGTTGCTCCAAGCCCCATCCAGCCTGGCCTTGGGCACTGCCAGGGATCCAGGGGCAGCCACAGCTTCTCTGGGCACCCTGTGCCAGGGCCTGCCCACCCTCACAGGGAACAATTCCTTCCCAATATCCCATCCAGCCCTGCTCCCTGTCACTGTGAAACCATTCCCTGTGTCCTGCCACGCCATGCCCTTGTCACAAGACTCTCTCCAGCTCTCTTATAGGCACTGGAAAACTGCTTTAAGTTCTCCCCATAGCTTTCTAATAATTTGGAAGTTCTGGTTCTGCCAGACCCGTGCCTGTGTTTGTGTGTGACACCCCATGGGGCAGAAAAAGCCAGCTGGGGGTTTGGGATGTGTGGAACAGAAGGGGAAGGGCAGTGAGGGCTTGCTTTAGGCTGGATCATGTGCATTAAACATATCTCAAAAATTCATCTACTCTCCCATTAATGCTGCTGTCCATTGTCATTACAGGACGCCCTGAGCTTTCTCACATAGTGCGTTGAGGTTTGGTGAGTGACACTGCTTTTCTCAGAATATTGCTCCAATCCTTGCTTGCTGAATGCAATCCACAAGCCGTGGGTGTCAGTCTGGAGGAAAAAAAATACATGTCTGAGCAGCAACATTTGTCTCCTTGACGTTTAAAAGAGGCAGTTGAGGTAGTGGCTCTCGGTTCAGTTCTCGCTTTTATCCTGCACTTAAACTTCTGATTAAGGTCACGCAGGACACCTTGTCATCTTTGCACCACTTAGCTTGACTTTTATCTGATGCTGAAGAACTCGCTAAGTTGTCTTTGAAGAATAATGTTCTGAGGAAAATGGGTCTAAATGGATATATTGGGTAAAATAAATTCACCTGCAGGCCTGTGGAAAAGCACTGTAAATCTTGCCATGACCCTGTTCACTAAGGAGGTTTGTTGATAGCATTATATTAAATCAGGAGCAGCCGAGGAAGCCATAGAGATATTCAGCAGCAACTGAAGAGGGAGAATTGCACGGCTTGTGGGATTACAGAATATGGAATTTTGTACTTCCAGGTCATTACTTTGAATTCAAATGCACTCCTGGTAGTAATAAAAATCTGTTACCAGATGACAGCTCTCCAGTTTCATGTATGAGATGAGCTGAGCTTTTCCCTCCACCTGGTAATGGACAGATGCCTGCTACAGAAACAGTGTCACCACTGACACTGTCAGCTGCTTTTATTGACATCTCAGGGGGTGGCCAGCAGATAAATACCTCATAGCAGAGTCACCTCTTTGACCTTAGATTAGATTCTTCTTTGGTGTTCAGCAGGGAGCTCTGTGCAGAGAAAAGTTTAACAGATAATATATTTTCCTCCTTTGGATAGCATTGTTGAGCATTGCTTCAGCGAACAGTAAGTAAAAATTGAGGGCAATTTCTAAATTATTGCTTAGTGTCATAAACACCTTATTAGAGACTTCGTGTTGCTCCTTATTTCATGTGGCACCAAACAGCCTTTCAACAAGGGAGGCATCTGAAAGAAGGGGTAATTAATAAGTATTTTGGCATAGGCTAGCATTACTCTTTCTCCCTTATTCTCTGGGGCTCACCACTGTTGACACCACTGAATAGGAAAGCTAATTTATTCTGGATGTGTAGGTGTTACAGAATGTAGCTGCTTTTGAAGAGAAGATGTAGTGCATTTAACATGTCTGATTTAAAGACAGTCGTCCTTTGGTGCTTGCAGAAGTGAATTCTGTGACAAGTCCCTGTGACTGCTGTGTGACTCATGAAGTGGGAAGTCCTACAGGAGCTCCCACCAAGTGGCTTTTCTCTGTTGACACCAAATCATCTCCCTCAGGCCTTCCTGAGGTTTGTTTTGCTCTCAATGTGAGGAAGTTCCTTGTGAAGCTCTTGTTACACAGGAATAATGCAAAGAACCAGCAGCCTCGTGATCCCTGAGACAGAAGCTGCTGGGACAATCCTCCTCAGTCTCCAAATCAGTGTGATTGCTGATAACCCAGCTGCCAGGGGGAAGAAAGATGTGGATTTACAGAGGAACACTGTGTGGATGTGTAAGGGAGGAGGAGGAGGAGCAGTTCCAGGTATAAACACCTCTGTGCCACCCTATGGACACCATTCCCACCTGCAGCCCTGGAGCCAAGCCTTGCCCAAAGGTGCTCCCCAGCCCTTTGCCCGTGTTTCACCATCACAGCAAAGAGAGGGAGGTGACATTTCAAGCCCAACAAATTGATCTTGGTGATTGGAGATCATTCAGACCCTCTTTGTGAAATGCTGTGGCAGGTTGCACTGGATGTGAACCCTCCCTTTGGCTGGAGGCAGTGTCAGTAGGGTTTGAGGATGTAGAGAAGGGAAACCTATGGAAAACTCCCTGCAATTATCTAGGGGTTTAAAAGAGAAACAATATTCCTTCTTTTGCTCATGATCTTGATTTTCATCTTAAATGGAAGTGTATTATGCTTTTGTCTGGCTCACATCTTAAATATGCTTCAGAAAAGCAACTCTACTTCTGCCACTCTTACAGTATAACCTGTTATATGCAGCATTTTTGAAAAATGTAATAATTTATAAACAATTATGAAAATCAGTTTATAAACACAGCAGAGGATATTAATTGCCCTGAAGACACTAAGGTTAGCCAAAACTTCCAGTGGTTTTTTGGTTTTTTTTGTTAGGGGTTTTTGGTATTATTGTGAGAAGTTTTAAATAGAAATGCTGATAGATTTTTAGCATTGGAACTAATAGGAGCCAATAAAACCAGACTTGGCTCGGAGTGGCAATCTTAATGCTGATGAACATGGCAAACATGCCCAGCTTCCACCTGGGGACAGCTGACACAGATGGCAGAACTGATTTTACCATGTGCTATATGTCTTAATAATTGCCATGCCAATTACTGTAAACTCCAGAGCCTCCTTCTTTGTTCCACTATTGTGGACAGTTTGCCTGGTGTATGTTTGCTGCAAACTATCAGATTTTTGTATTTATTTTATGGGAATTGTGGCTTTTCTTCTCCTCTCTCTCCCTGCTCTCCTCCTCTCCCCCTGGGCCTGTGCATGTGACTTGTTTTGGGAAAGAAGATCAAATCCTCCTCATTTCAGAGGAGGCTTAGCATTGCAGGCAGGGAATCGTTGGAGTGACATTCTAGAAACAAGTAGAGTGTTGCAGATTCCTTAGCAACATTTGAACCCATGTAATATGGACAATTACAGCTTTGAGTCCACTGTTTCAGTTTGTAAAGATTTGGATGGACCAGAGATTGTAGCTGATTCCTCTGGGTGAGCTCCTGCAAAACCATTAAAATCATTGTGTGGAAAAGCAGATGGACTGAACTAATTGAAATCCCAAAACTGTAAACTCTAGAGGGACTCTGCCCCTGTTGCTATCTGGTGGGAACCAGACAAAGAAAGCTTTGAAATTAAGAGTGAAGCATTGCATAAAATATTCTGGGTAAAGTGAGGATATTAAACCACGAAATTACATGAAACAAAAACCACAAACAGTGGCTTTTGATAGCATAGATAGCAACAAATAGTGTGTTAACTGGTAGTTTTTCTGGGTCTGACAGCATTATATAAGCAGACAGGGGGTAGTATGAGGTAAACACTGGAGAACAGTGTGAGTTAAATGTTTCTTAGTCCTGGGCTTGTCCTAAAGAGCTGGTGCTGTTCTGGGGAAGTTGGCTGAGTTGCTATTGCCAGTCAACAGCCTTCCTCAGTGGAGAATCTCAAATGCTGAACCAGTGTCAGGTTTGCTGTGGTAGCAAAAGTTGTAATCAAATCCCCTCTGCTGGGAGAGAGCTTAACAATGGTTATGGTTGGGGGTATGAAATGTGAGTGGGCTGCCTCTCGAGGCTCCCAAGGAGCCAGGAAAGTCCTGGAGCTGTGACAATTAAATTAGGACGTGAAATCTTTCATAAACCCATAAAACCTCTGTGTCTGAACTCCCCAGGGAG
The DNA here is from genome assembly GCA_024500445.1 of Entomyzon cyanotis. Classification (NCBI taxonomy): domain Eukaryota; kingdom Metazoa; phylum Chordata; class Aves; order Passeriformes; family Meliphagidae; genus Entomyzon; species Entomyzon cyanotis. The sequence continues at coordinate 3,794,728 of JAKEPQ010001023.1, forward strand.
CAAGCAGGCTGTGCTACCCCCAGCCCAGCTCAGGGCAGGGAGGATGTGCAGCACATTTCACCTCCTAACTCACACTGATTTCATCTGGGGCACTGCCTGTGTCTGAGTGCTGCATTCAGCATTGCTAAAAGTTATGTTTTTAACAATTACAGGCTTGTCTATTAAATCGATGATGCAGCTGGAATTGCTGCATGGAAAATAACCTTCTTACAAGGCAGTTGCTGTAAAATGTTGTTCCTTCCTTGCGAGCACAACATAAACATGCTAATTGCTAAAAGTTTTTAGTCATTTCTATTAAATAGCTGTTCTTCAATTATTTAAGGGTTTTAATGAAAGATATTAGCAAAAAAACCAAAAAAACCAAACCAAACCAAAATCCCCCTAAGGTTACCAAAATAGCCTCTCACAGCTTTGTTAGCAACACTTTGCATTTCACTTTTCATGCCAGCTTTCACAACATCAGACTGTGGCACAATTACGAATTTTAAAAAATGCATAACGATTTTTGACACATTTCCCTCCCCCCCCCCCAATCTTTCCTGTTAGATCACACAGGTTTAACTCTCAACACATTTGAATTACAACATTGGAATGAGCTAATCAACAGCCCATTCTTTTCTACATGCTTTTTCTACATGCTTTTTGTATTCTTGGAATCACTAAGGTTGGAAAATTCCTCCAACACAGAGTCCCAGCTGTGCCCTGTGCCCACCTTGTCCCCCAGCTCAGAGCACTGAGTGCCACCTGCAGTGGCTCCTTGGACACCTGCAGGGATGGAGAACCAAACCTCCTGGGCAGCTCCTGCCAGTATTGACAGCCCTTTCCAGGGGGAGGAATGTTCTTTGATGGAACAATAAAAACCATCACTTGGGCAAAAAAGGGTTTGTTTTTTCCTTTTGTTTCACAGACATCACATTATTTTGCAGTGTGTCGATTTGTTCCTATTCATGTACAAGGTTGTTTTGTTTTGTTTTTTTAAGAATTCTTGCGGGTGAAGTAGTTGTAAACCAGAGTTAGAACTATTGTTGTAGTCATTTAAAAAATGGCTAGAAGGTACGTAGTGGCTAGCTAATTCTTTCTCTCAAATTGGCTTATTCCATTTTATACAGGTTTTTATTGCAACAGCAATAAAAGCACCACCTACACATTTTGGGTTTTAATCCCAGGAGAATTGTATGTGTTGTACCAGGTTATATGGTTTAAATTCTGTCTACCAGGACTTAAAGTAATATGATAAATATTAAAGCAATAAGTTACAGACAACCAGGATATTCATAAATTGATTTTGGGGGGGTTAAGGTAATTCAGAAAATGGTTTAAGTTTTACAAAAACATGTTTTTGGTTACTGAAACAGACTCCAGGAGTGTCTGCTGTGGAGATTGGTCTAGCTGTGGTTAATTTATGTTATTAGTGGGATGAATGTTGTTTATGAATGTTATTTATGTGGTTAATTTATGTTATGTAATATTCCATGTGCTTTGAAGATGGTTCTGATGAGATTAGAAGTAAGAAAATCAATATCTATTTTGTTGTTTCATGTTATTTTCTTTTTGACTCATTTCAGAGAAAATATTAATTTCTTAACAAATATTATTCCAGGGGTGCAGAAAGACAATTGTTTCCTTAGCCACAGGGAGCAGATTTGAATTCCTGGCCTGAACAGGTGCTTCAGAAGGTTCCCATGTCTCATTGTGCTTTGCAATGTATTTTGGATGTGTATCTACTCTCCCTCTCTGTACAGGAGACTGCTGCATGGGCTGATGTGAGCTGGGGCTGTTTCCAGTGACAGTGAAATACAATAGAATTAGATTTCTAAAGGACAATATTATCATAGCAAAAGTCTAGCCAAAACAAGTGGGATATGTTGCAATATGTCTTTAATCCACCCGTGCTTATTCAAGGAAAATTTGATGAAACAAGGTAAACCCTTACATTACTTGTTTTCATCTTTTTTTTTTTTAATAATTTATTGATCCTCAAAGCTTTTAAAGATACACTTTTGCATTTATTTCAATTTTAAAATTAAAGTAGTAGCACTAGAAAAGTTCAGGTTGTGAGTATCAGGTTCAGAAACATCCAATGGTTTCACTTTAGCACCTTCACACATGTGACCTTTTTATGGACCATCCAGGCACTAGAAAATCAAACCCAACATATATGAGACAAAACCCATTTTAACTCCAGCTCTAGGCTGCTTGTTATGATGCATCACAGGCTTTTAAGGCTGTACCAGCAAGGGTGTGGAAGGCATCAGTCTTACAAGTTTTTAAAGTAATCCCATCTTGATAAGGAATTTCTTTTTCCTGGAAACGGAGCTATTATTTTAAATGATTTCTTTTTTTTCTATTGTGCTGTGTGAGGAATTTAGAATTTCTCATTTGTCTCTCCAAGACTTTTATGTTGCTTGGCCTTCAGTGCAGCACATTAATATTTTCTGGAAGATGTTGATAGAATTCTCTCAAAGCCCTTCATTGTCTTAATTTGAGAGACGGTGGATTTGCTAGAAAAGTGAACTCCTCTCCTTTGCTGGCTGATGGGTGTGACAGGTGGCAGCAGATCAGTAATGGCTGCACTGTGCAATTTGATGTGAAGGACATTTAATATTGCTTACAAACATGTCATCCATTCTCAGAAAATCAGCATCAGCGGGACTAATAGGACAAATCAGAATATCTCAACCAGAGCTGCTTCTGCAGTCCAATGCAATTTTACAAGGCTTGAATTCAGCATTGTGACAATGGGTCACTCAGTGGGAGAACGGGGATGATTGCACATTGTACACAAGAAAGCCAAAGTAATGAAAAGCCATCTCCATCAGAGGAAATTTACTGTTTGTTCATGGAGAGAGATGATTTGTTTGATTAATAATAACTCAGGGACACAACTGAGGTGCTGCATACACAGAAGACCTCGCAGTGAAGTAATAGGAAAAAGGCATTTTAGAAAAGAGCTGTTTTGGATACAGGGAAGTGACAATAATTGCCTGCTTACGAATACTGCATAAATACTTGAGAACTTCTGAGCCATGATTGACTATGATTTACATGCTTCATGTGTCCTAGTGAGCTCCTGATTGTTGGGGCTTTTATTGCTTCTTAAGATGGAAATGTTGTTCTTTTAAAAGATGAGTGTTTGAAACTCTAAATCAATTGTGTGTGAGAGGGTTGCTTTGGGTTTGGGATTTTTCTGTTTGCTTGTTTTCTAAGATACCCTTTACATGACAAAAGAAAGAGTACAGAGAAAGTAATAAACTAGCAGATTTGACTTCAATTGAAGTTGTAAACAGAGAAATCAGACTCAGATTAGGGGGCCTTTTAAAGTTAATCAAGAAGAGAACTTTGTAATTGTGCAGGTGATGTGTGCTTGCAGTTGCACTATGTTCTCAAATCTATGGGATAACCATGAGCATTACATGGATGTTGGAGCTCAGGCTACCCATTGTCCCCATGGGATTACAGTGCATCTGCCTTTCAGCACTTACATCTTGTCCAGAACAATCTTCAGGAATATTATACAGAGTGAAAGAGATTAATTTAGGTGGGCTTTGCCCTTCTTCCAAGATGAGAGGAGGTGCAGAGTGTCACTTGTATTTTGAGATCAGCTGATAACATGCCCAGAAGAGAACACTCTACACAACATTCCCTTGGTCAGCAGGTGCCAGGCTGAATATCTAATAACTCTGTATAATATCTAATCTATACTCCAACAATTTCTTGACCATTCAGACTTGTTTAGTAATTCCTAAAGGATCCTTGGGTGTTTCATGGCAGAGAGCTGTGCTGGCTCCCTCTGCTAAGGGAAAGCTTTTCTTTCTCTTTTGGCACTTGTGATACCAATTCTCCAGCTGCATTATCTCTAGGGAAGCTGTTTTCTCTCCAAAGGTTTTGTTGGGTTTTTTGTTTGGGTTTTTTTTTGTTGGGTTGGGTTTTTTTTTTTTTTTTGTTTGGTTTTTTTGTTTGGTTTTTTTCTTTTAATTGTACTGGGGTTTTCGAATAGTTCCGTGATCCAGCAGGGCTGCCTGAGGAAGGCTGCTCCTTCTGGGAAGGTGCTTTGTGGAAATTGAGGTACTGTGTTCTCATTATTAACCCAAGGTGCATCAGTGCAAATAAACTGGAGCCTTCACTATAGTTAAAAATATTTATAGTGGTTAGAGCCAAAAGTTGAAAAAGGGAAAGAAGAGGAGAAACATCCCTAATTTGCTCATTTTGAGGCTGGAATGTTATTAAATTGCTGAGCCAATTTATCTGCAGTTGGGATAAAGGATCTGTTCCCTGAACTTTCCCTCACTTCTTGGGACTAAGAGGGGTGAAATTAGAGGCCCAAATACGTTTTCATTACAAAGTGATAAAGCTTTTCTTCCTTTTGTGATAGAATAAAACAAACTGAAAATGCTTCATAACTGAAGGTTTTCAGTTTCAAAACTGTAGCTTGAATTTATTGCCCTCTGTGGCTTAAAGGGTGTTCTCTGTCCTTTGCAAAAAGCATAATCTGACTTTGAAAATCAGTTGAGAAATACACTGATGGTATTTAAGTATTCTTCTAAATTCGCTTGTGAACTTTGCAATTAGAATTTAATGTGACAAGAATGTATTTGCATGCATGCTTTCACACACAGAATGAAAACATCTCCATAAATTAAGAGTTGTGGTAAATCCCATGGTAACCTGACAGAACAGACAGATATTTTTAAAACAATTCTCTGAAAAATTAGATTTTCAAACTGCTATTTTATTTAGGATGTGTTTCGATAGTTACATAGTCTGATTTTTTGTCATTGGGCATTGAAAAATTGATGGAAAAATTATTTACAGTGTTGCTCTCATAAACCCTGTCTTTTTATGAGCATGATCTCATCCTGTGATAAACACTAAGCACAAATAATCCTGCAGCTGCAATTCCTTATTAGCCCTCCTAATCGTGCATGGTTTATGATATGTAAGCATTAGATTTACTGCCGGCTGGATTCAGGAGGTTTCAATACCAGCTTCCCCAGCCCTCTCCCGAGGTGTCTTTTTTCTGTGTGTGATGTGCTTGGCTGTCAGGTTTGTGAAAAGAATGGTAGTAGCAAGGAGAAAACACATGTATTGAGGTGGTGTTTTCTGTGGAAGCTGAGCAGGAGCTGTGTCTCAGAGGCCTGGCACGTACTGGGGAGGTCAGGCAGGAAAAAACTGGTTTTTTTCCATGGTTTCACCACTATCCACACCAACAAGTGCATATCATTTTGAGAGCTAGAGGAGGAATGTTGCTCCGTAATTCATGAGGTGTAAGTTTTAATTATTGCAGTGACCTTTCTGGCTGTCCTTGTCTTTCTGCTTACGCACTGAACTGTGCTTTAGACCCCCTGACTGGAAAGTCAAATGGTTCTGTGACTTGTGAGAGAGCAGAGATCCCAGAGCAGGTTCAGCAGTGCTGAGTGTGTTCCTCAGTGGGAGCAGAACTCAGAGTGGGACAAAGATCAGCTCACAGGAGGACCCTCTGTGTGTTTGGTTTCCTCAGGAGGGCTTTTGGAGTTTATCCTTTCAGCTCCCAAAAAAGTCTTTATGTTGACTCGAGTGAATGTGGATTTTGGTTGCATCCTTCTGTTGGTCATTGAAATGCCCCCTGCTCTGGTTGCTTGTCCAGCTATAGACCTGTGCATAGAGGAGGTGCATCCTCCTGCATGGAAATGAGAGCTTTGGCACGAGGAGGCATTTTATCCCTTAGTGTGGGAGCTGACAAGGCAGGACTCATGAACAGCCACAAAACCACAGACAAAATGCAAGATTAAATTTGTTTTTGTTCCGTGGCAGCCCAGGGGATTCCCAAGGCAGGCCAGACACACAGGTGGGCAGGCAGGTCCTTGCTGCAGCAGCACTGACCCTGCACTGTCACCTGTCCCCCAGGGACTCTCACAGGTGGAGCTGTGCTCTTCCCCACAGCAGGGCAGGAATCCCAGGTGTGTTGGAAGGGTCTAGCCAGGCCTGTGCTGTCTAAACACAGATGTTCTGCTTGTCAAGCACTCAAGACTAAGCAACAATTAATGTGATGTATGTGTTCTTCTACAGCCCAGCTGCAAGTCACTTGAACGTGCCTGAAAACCTCCTCACCTGTCCTCTCTTTATTTTCCTACACCTATTAAAAGTGATTATGCAAAACACACTTTTTTCTGCTCCTCTAGCAAATTCCTGTCTTGCATTTTCACCTCCAGTTTATCAAAAACACGCCATGTGCAAAATGTCCCTTTATTAGATGTGTGAGGAGAAGAGCTGCCAGTGATTAGATTGGCTGTTCACCCTCTCTCTGCTGGTCCAGCATAACCAACACTTGCTTCCTGAACGTTAGCCAAAAATTATCTCCCCTCCAGCTGGATAGGGATGTTTCATCATCTTTGAGAGCTGAGGTGACCATTATGTTGTTATTGTTAGGCAATTATTTCCTGTTCTCATACAAATTTACCCTCTGACCAGCTCTGGCTGTGCTGTGTCTGGCACAGGAGCCAGTGCAGACTAATCAAGGCTTGTGAGAGCTCTGTCACCTTAATGCAATTTGTGCCTGCTGCCCCTGCTGCCTTTGCCATGCTCCTGCTCATGGAAGGCATCTGTCATCTTTATCAAGGCTTCCTATCCCTAGCTGATTGCCTGCAAAAGGGAAAAAGTACTGAAACCCCAGTGGCTGTCCCAGAGTGGAAGGGAGCATGGTTTTGTATTCCCCTTGTTGGCTGGGGGCTCAGAGCTGGCTCTCTGTGCATTTGCTCCTGGCTGAGGCACAGGAAGTTGGAGAGGTGCAGGTGGAACTGAGGCTGTTTAGAGGACCAAGCTGGTCCTTTATTAATTAGCTAAATGTACACAGAAGATGGAGCCAGGCTCCGTGGAAGTGCAGTGAAAGGACAATGGACACAGGAAATTCTTTCCAGGCATTAGGGAAAAACTGTTGACAAAGAGGTTACCTAAACCCCAGAGCAATGGTCTGGAGAGGCTGTGGAGTCTCTGCTTGTGGATGCACTGCTAGAGTGATGAGTTTTTTTAAAAAGACACTTTTCTTCTGCTCAGAAATACATTATGAGTGATTTTTCCTGTAAAGATTTATATAGATATTTAAGTACCTGTAAATAAGCACCTTGTGTCAGCAGTAGGTTAGCCATACCTGATTTTTAGAAATTAAACAGGTGTGGGGAACAGAGGCCAGTTTGTCTTGAAGCCCCAGAAGTGAGCCCAAGGAGGGATGAGGCACTGAGCTGAATGGGTCACTGCTCTGAGCCAACACTTCAAAGCACAAGCTCTGCTCAGACAAGTGACTGACTGAGTGTAAAACTGTTCTGTGTTTAGTGGCTGATCTCAGTGCTGTGCTTTAGAACTCTATTGCTCATACAAGTTTCCAAATTTTATTTTTATCCTGAAGTAGATTGGAAAGCTTTTCTCCCCCCTCCCAGCCCACTCCTCCTCCCAGCATCACTACCTTATGTTAGAAATGGTGCCACCAGTGGATGAGACTGTAGGGAGATCACCCTGTGAGAATTCAGTCTTGTCTGCCCTGTTATGTGACATGGAACATTTATTTTGAACCCTGAAAACCATAATGTTAATTTCACACAGAGTTGTGAGTTTAAAAATGCCTATTTGTACTGGTGAGCTTAGAAGGGAAGAAAGGGAGGCAGATAATTTTTCTTTTCTTTTTTAACATTTAAGCTGTATTCATTTAATTCTTTTTTTACTGTTTCCTAACTCTCCTGCTTTCCTCCTCTTCCATTTTCTAACACTGTTATGTAGATAAAGATTTATAACACATAAGCTTAATAGCACTAAACACTTGTTTAATTGGTAGAGATTTGGGAGGAGGCCCAGACTAATTAACACCAATTTCTACTCTATTGCCAGTGTTTAATGGATCTTAGGACCAAATCTTTTTGGAACTACAGTTATACTGAAGGCATGTTGAAAATAGGAAATAAAATCATATATGGCCACCTTGACAAACCATCTGTTCTCAGAATAATGCATGTTTTTTCGTAAGTAACAAGACAGATATGCAGTATAAACAGTGATTTTCCCCTTTGAAGCATTTATTTATAACTACACAAAGCCTCCTGGAATTCTCTCCAAGTATATACAGACATCTCGAATTTCACTTATTCTCTTACTCAAGAATTGAATATTTAGTGAATAATCACTAATTTTACTACAGGAAGTCCCAAGAGTGATCTTTAAGGAAGCTCATAACTGGTTGTTTATAGAAATACAAAAGCTAGAAAGATGTGCTAGAACTCTCTATAAATACTTAGTAAAACATCTAAAAGACCCCAGAAGAGGAAGGGATGATTAGAGTACCAGCAGGAAGATATTGAAGTTCAAGTGTGTGAAGGCTGTGGTGCTCTGCAGCTATTCCAGCTCTCTCTGGTGCCCCCAGAGGAGGATCCTGCTCAGGAAAGCCTCAGTGGGCAGCAGGGGATGCCCAGCCTGGCAGAGCTCATTTCCACACGCTGAAACCCAGCTCCGGTGAATCCATTCTGTAAGAAAAACAGTTCAGCATCTTGAGGGTCATTTTCTACAAAGGCTTTGAAGGAACAAGAGCACGAAGGAAGTTTTGTGTCATTAGAATTTTCTGCCTTTGGAGCCTTTTTATTGCTTGGCTTCCATTTCATTGATGGAGCTGGTATTAGTGGAATTCTCACCTTCTTCAGAGTGCCTGCTCGACCTTTGGTTGGGTTAGCACCCCAGTGCCCTGCTATTAAAGGATGCTGCCCTGGGATTTAATTCCCTATTTCTCGACGTTTCTCTCCCTTCCTCTTTGCTCTCAGCTCAGCAGTGTCTCAGCCAGCTGTGATTTTTGTATTCCCCTTGCCACTCTGGTGCATTGCTGCTCAGAAATCCCACCTGGAGTTGCCATGGTCTGCTTTTCAGGGTTATTTTGTAAAACAAGGTGCTCTGATTCCAGCCCTCTGGAGTGTGAAGCTGTCAGGGGAATGTGGGCTGAAGTGGCCTGTCACTAGATGCTAATGCAAATCCTTTGTTGTTAATCTTCTGGTAAGAAAAGAGAAAATTGGAATTACTTGACAGGATTCCACTGAAATCCTTGGCATTGGATGCCTTGCAGCTCCCACTAGTGTTTGAAATTTTGGTCCACTGGCATTCACCAGACAATGTTTCCTTTGAAATAAACTATCTAAAATGTCTGATGTATTTCTATACAATGATTTTCTTTTTTCCTAAATTAAAGTATCAAATACAGTCAAGCATTTGGACAGGGTAGCTGGAGAGGTGGTGGAATTCCTATTTAGGGCTCTTTTTAAGGAAAAGTTAATAAGAATGGATGGCTGTTATATGTTGGATGCAACTTCAGAAATACATTGTCCAGAGCACTTCCCGGCAGAACTGAGATTTGGTTATTTTTTTCTTCCGAATGAATGCTTTATTCCTATTTGTAGAAATTTAAATTGTGGTTTCTCAGGGAAGAAAACAAAGTTTTTCACCCAAGCTGCTGCAAGGTATAAATGCATTTAGCATGTCTTCATCTCAAATTCTTTAGTGTGAATTACATGAAAATGATTGGAGCAGAAGTCATTTTGGTTGTTGGCCAGATTTTAATTTTTCACTGCCCAAGTGTTTTTCACATGTTTATTTACCTGAAGATGAGAGAGCCCCAGCCAATTAACATATGGTTATAGGAAACACAGTGGATATTCCAGGTGGTAAAAAATCATTTCAGCGTGTTATTTGTCATCAAGGTGCATGATATGTGACTGGCCTTTTAATGGCTTTTAGAAATGTGCTTCACATAATTTGAAGCAAGCTTTCTTATCAGTATGTCGTGCAATTAATTTAATCTTGTTTCTGTTATTTCCACAGTATTTTTCAATTCAGTGAACCTCATTACATTTGCAAGTGCATTAAATTAGAGCCTGGATAGAAGAAGAGAGATGATTATCAGTTAATTTAATTATATTTCTAGGTTTGCCCATTTAATGATATGTCTGCCATTGTTGTTACAGCCTTTACAGCAATAGCACTGTGCAGGAATTAGTTCTTATTCCATGTAAAGTTGGTGTTATCTGATAACTCCTGACAACTGCTGGAGCCACATGTTCAGTCATTTAGGAGTCTAATCAAAAGTCATTTACTTTAAGCCCAAAGGCTCCAGGATGGAATACTTTCACTGTGCTCACTGTGTCATTTTTTGACTCTGCATGTGTGGGAATGTTTTTGCAGAGCTTGACATCCTGAATTAAGAAACACAACTTCACATTCCTGCAGTGACTGCAGGAGCAAGGAGATGTTCCACTGCTCAGGTCTCTTCCAGCCAGCTGAACACTGCAGCTGGGAATGTTCTTGTTTGTAAGGAGGAGACAAAAACTCACCCCCAAAATTCACCATTATGCTGTCCTTCATCTAAAATGGTCTTTACTTTTCCTAATAAAATCATGTGGTCATTCAGGGAGATGCTGCAATCTGAACTGTAGTGCTCAGTCTCTAATATGGTGCCTAGCAATGGTAATGCTTTCTGCAGGAAATCATATTTTTACATATCTTTTGCAACTCTGCATTTTTTCCCCTAAGTTTTGTGCCATATGTTTGAAATTTCAAGGTGCATGGCATTTGCCCTGGCATCTGGAAATCCTAAGGATGGAGCTGCTGAGAGTCCCCAAAGCTGCATTAAATGCAGCACTGCAGCCTGGATCAGTTGGTGCAGCTCATTAAAGGCAGATCTATGAAGGCAACAGTTTGGGGTTTTAGACAAGTAGAAATATCTGTTGTGAATGTGAGAGAAAAAGAAATTCAGCTCTGAAGTACAAAATGTTCCAAGTTCCAATGTTTTAAGATAGCTATTTCTGAGATTTTTAGTGATTTAAGCTTTGGAAGTAAATGCAAAAGGTATTTAAAAAATGATAGCAGAAATAACCCATAAATGAGAAAGAAAAGGATTAAGTCAAAATTTTACTAATCTCTGGGAACTGTTCTTCTATTCCTTGTATTTTGAAAGGTAAAACAAGTAGGTTTACATTCATATTTACTATTTGTATGTGATGAACCATTCTGTGGCTGCAATGTAAATAATGCACATAGACTGTGCACATTAAGTTGTTCCTTTTTCTGAAAGTATTTGCCATGAGAAGACTCTGTTGCCATGAGGTCCCATAGCCTGTTCTGTTAGTCTGGCAAAATGGAGAGCTGATGGAGTGTTTTGCAATGGAATAGATGTGTTAAGTTTTCCAGGACAAAGATATTTTAATATTTCTGGTGCATCAAATGGGAGGAGAAAAAAAAAAAAAAGCAACTTTAGTATATTTTTGAAACTGAGACCTGTGTGTGGGTGCAGAGTTGGAGAACCAGACTGAAGAAAGTCCATAAAGGCTGGATTTGTGAAGCTGCCCCTGCAGAAAATGTGATTTTCTCCCAGTTGTTCCCTTCAGCCATGGGGGTGATCTGCTACCAGGGCATTATTGCTTACTAGAGGTTAGTAAAGTTGTTGTAGAGCTTGGCAGCTGTGGAACAACACTTTGAGTGTTCAGATTAAGAGACAGAAAAAGGACTTCTCCTGGTTTTTGTGGTTCTGCCTTGCCTGATGGGATGAATCCTCTGTCCCATGATACCCCCTCACTTGTCTTTACACCTTTCTATTTTTTTTCTCACTTTTGCTTACTTTTACTGTGAAGTTACTTTTGGCAAGGCTGACTGATAGGCAGGCACTTATTTTTTATACAGCAAAGTGCAGGGATATGCCAATACTGGCTGGGTCCAACAGATCTGGTGAAAATTAAAAATACAACAATTACTACATAGCTTGTTTTTGTGTGAGGAGGAGTTGGGGGACAAACCTCCTTCTCTGTTTATCTTGTAGCTTTCCAGTTGGGCTTTGAGGATGAACCACGTTTGTTTTGAGTTGCAGATCATGATTTTGTAACAACTGACAGTTTTTTAACCTTATTATTTTTCTAAATCAGTCCAGTCTCTGTCCAGCTCCATTGGAAATGAGTGCTTTGAATTTCTGCCATTGCCCAGGGTCTCTGGCAGAGTCCCCTGCAACCTTGCATGGGCCAAAATGTAATGTTATGCTCCTTTATTCTGGCAAAATCCTCCCTTAGAGACTGCAGAGCAGGGATAAATCCAGCTGCTTGTCCAAACACAGAAATAAAGCAAGGACTCATTAGCTAGTTTTGACTGCAATTTTGTCTGATTGCTAGAGTCCTCAGCTGATGCTAAGGGCAGAAAAACAGACCTGCTCAGACTCTGGATTGCAGCCGGGAGAATTAAATAGGTTTAATTAATAGATCAGTGAAATTTTTGTTTCGCTGTTTGATATATGGGAGAATAAAACCTCTTCTTAAATGAGGATAAACTACTTGGTTGATCATCATCCAACATTACAACAGTTTTGTGTTCTCTACTTAATTTTTCTGTAGTGTTTGGTTTGGGTTTCTTGTTTGTTTGTATTGTGGTTTGTTTGTTTGTTTTGTGGATTTTTTTTTGTTTGGTTGTGGGGTTTTTTGTTTGCTGTTTGGTTTTTTTTGTTTGGTTGGTTTTTGGTTGGTTGTTTTGGTTTGGTTTTTTTTTGCTTTACTTTCTTTAAAACCAGTGGTAACTTGTTAATTGACTATGACTTATTTAATGATGCTTGCTGTAATGTGAGTAATTTCTGCTCTCCTTGTTCTTGTCAGTTCACTTTGGTATTTTCCCCCCAAACTGGTATTTTTGGAGGGACTGGAATGGAAAGATGACATGTTGTGTGTAGGAAAAGCTCTGTGCTTCCCTTTCTGTCAGGAAAAATGCTCCTAAATCCCTGCTTGCTCTGAGCTGCTGTGCTTGACATCTCATTATTTGACTCAGCTGTTTCTGTTTCACCTTCACTCAGCTAATGAAGTAACTCACTGAATGTATTATTCTCTATTTGATTCTGCTATCTGAGTTGGTGAGAGATGGAATTTTAAAAAAAAAGGAATAAAATCAAATCCTCTTGATGGGATTAGTGGGAGGATTGTTGCTCTGACATGGTGCACTGCAGTGAGCCTGAGCTAATGAAGCTGGCCATAAATGAATTTCTGCTCTGCTCAGGGTTTGGCTGCTGGGGAAGGGTTGGATTAGTGCTGCTCACTCCTTAAGTGCCCAGACAGTGACCTGGTCACTGCTGCAGGACATCTGGGCAGTGCAAGGCGTTCTCTGGCTTTATTTGCATTTTTGTTTGCTGCTCAGCTGTGGTCCTGCAGGGCATCCTATCGTTCTGGGGCAGCTCCACTTTTGGGCTTTAGCTACTCGTGGAACTTGGCTTTGCTCATCATTTGGGCTCCTCTGCCAACATGGATTAATTTCCAGGGCTTTTGGCAATTTGTAAATCATTTATTTCTTTTTCTTGGATTATAAATGTAAACAGGAGTGCTCTGCAAATGAGCAAAATCCCGTGTTGGGCTGTAAGTGATCCATTTTTCATTCCTGTCCCTCTGACTTTGACTGCCTTTGTGACTCATCTCTTGTATTAAAGAGAAGTGTTATTACAATTAAATTAATTCCCTTTCTGCTTTAGACTATTCTCTTAATATTTATATGAAGCTACTGAATTAAACATGACTGTAAATCATGTTCTCATCCATGTAAAACCTACATGTTTTTGTCATACCGGTTAAAGCATACCTTTTAGAAATATTTTTTCCTGAATGCAAATTAACACAAAAAATTAATGCCACTAGAGAAATTTATCCTAAGAGTGTGATATTAATTTTGGACCCAGAAGACTGAAGTGTATGAATTCACAGACTGATTCATACATTCACACAGTGTGTCAGTCAGGTACAGAAAGGATTTCAGTGTGTTCCTTTAGAATCCCAGAGAAGTTTTCTGGTCAATTTGCTGTTTATGGTTCTGCTGGAAGTGTCTCCCTCTCCTCCTCGCAGGGCTGGGTTGTCCTTTCAGCTTTGGTCACAGTTCTGGATCTGAGAAGCCTTAATTAGCACGAGTCCAGTGAGAACTCATCACTCCCAGTGTTCTGAAATTACTCTGGTGTTGTCCACCCAAAAGCCACTGGAAAAATCCTAATCAAGCCTTACAGAAAACATGGGATACTTTGTCTCTCAAATATTTCTTACCATGTGTGAAATGGTTTGACTGAATCACAGCGCAAAAACAAGCACTAGAAAATTGTTCTTGTTAAATGATCAATACTTTTTTTCTCCTGATGCAGCTCTGTTATATTTGAGAAGTGAGAACTCCATTCTGAAAGGTTTCATGGCAAAACAAAAAGCAAACTGTAGCAGGTTCTGCTTTTGTGTAATTAATGTTGCCTTTGTATTACATTTTGAATATTGGGATAGTTCCTCAAGCAAAATTCTAGAGCTTTTTGGATGTACATGCACTTTAAATTAAAGGTAAAAACCACAAATTCCAATACTTGTATTAGTTAAGCACATACCTAACATTTTTTATTTTGGAAGAAGAGAACATTTTGTCTTTAACTGAACCTGCTTTTGCTCCGAGCAGTCACATACTTTTGGATCTTGCTATGCCAAGGGAAAAGGTGCCTTTTGGCAGGAGTGCTGGCTTTGGAAGAGGCTCTGACCTCTCTGCATTGCTTTTGTACACACAGTTCTGTTGGCCCTGAAGGTTATGGTTTCCTGCTCAGAAAAATAAGTAGTTGGACTGGGATATCTCCAGATTAGTATTCTGGCAGGTATCTTTTCATACTCATCTTCTTGCTAACGAGAAGATACGTAAATATTTTATTAAGCTACTAAAGGACTGAGAACATTTTATGAGACATGAACTTTAATGAGACATGAAGTAGAAAAAATTAGACTCAGTCTTTCAATAATTTGGAACAGTGAAAAATGTTAACTGTCTTACCATACTAACAAGGGCTTAGAATATACACAATTGTATCAGCAAACTGAATTTGTATTCAGTTGTTTTCCTGGTTTAAACTTGTTTTGAATCTCTGCTTTTTACTTGCTTTCCTAGAGAAAGGCTCTAGCAGTGTTTCTTACTGCTTTATTCTAATGAGAAAAAGAAGTTAATACATAAATAAACTTAACTAAGTGTGGAGGCTCATTTAATGTACAAAACCTTAGCTAGAATTGTAGAAAATAAGTAATTAATCAAATCCTTTTTTAACCTATGATGGTCTTAGAGCTTACGACTGGTTTATATTTGCACATTTGCATTGCATAATAACATGTTCAATTGCACTGTACTTTTATGTAGTGATTTTATTAACTATTTGAATCAAAAAATAATCCATGAAATGTGACTTTTTCTTTCACTTCTTTGCTGTTTAAATAGGGAAATATTTTAATTATACTGTATAGGGTACTAAACAAGCTTCTCAAATTATTTTAGCTGTGAAATTTGAGCAATGAGTTGAAAATTGTCTTATGAACCTAATGAATACATGTGGGTTTAATTCCTTTTCAGTGGTGCAATATCTTCTTTTAGAACTGCAAATATTCTTCACGTAAACTTAGATATGATTTATTTCTTTTCAATTCCCCAAAAATCCTCAATTATGTTTCAAAACCTGTTTGTCCCCCAGATGGCAAGAGCAATGCTTGGCTTGTTTCTCATCCTGTGCTCCACCCAACCTCTTTGCTAAGGACAGCTGCTTTTCATAGATTTTAATTTTAACATCCAAGTACATTTCGAGACAGTTTTTCCTCACACAGTTCTATCTATAGCTAGAAAATGTCCCTGAGAGAAACCTGCTGCTCTAGATCTCCAAATTTACCGGCAGCAAGATGCTCTGGTGCCAACATCACCTCATTGATGGCCAAACCGAGGGAGGGATCAGCGAGGTGCAGGGAGCACTTCTTCCAGCCTGTTTGGGGTTGTGATGAGTCACAGCAATTATAAACACAAGAGGAGGTAAACATCCAGTTTGATAGTGTTTCCTCTGTGTTTTCATTGCTCTGCAAATCTCACATGATTATTTTTTAGTGTGCATGGCACATCAATTTCCAGTGCAATTCTGTGTTCTTATCTTAGAGTTCTGTGCTCACACTTGAAATATTAATGACTTTAGGCACAAGTTATATTAATGGAACAGTTATGTCTTTTGGGTTTAAGTGTCATTAATTTTAGGAAACTACTTCTCCTGAGAGTAATCAGAAGCAGCTGTTGGTTTTGCTGCAAAATATTAATGCATAATTAAAAAACACAGTGACTCTTAGAAAACAGATCTGTTTGCCAGAAATATACCTTTGCTCTGCCTTGCTGTGACCATATATTCCCAAATTCAAACACTGTGGTGGGTGCTCAGCATGTGCTGATTTTTTAGCTTTCTCTCTGCCTTTTTAATACACCACATTGAGGTTTGTTGCAAATGTGCATACTCACATTTTCTGAAATGTTTCTTCTTAAAATAAAAGACCTTAGAGGTATTATCCACATAATATTTCAAATACGTAATATTTCAAATTACAGCTAATTTAGTTCTCTGCTGTTTGACTGTTTTTCACATGCAAAGGGTAATTTTAGCCACCAAGCTGCTGTAAGTGATTTCCTTGCTGACTTGTTTGTCCCCTGCAAGATTTACTCTGCGTGCCTCTGGCTTGGAGCAAACCCTGCTGCAGCAAGCACTGTTAGGTTCTGGATTATACACCTTTCACTGCCTGGGGATGTGTTTTATCCCAGGGGGAAATCACTGCCTGCAGCTCTGCTGAGAAGCTGTTGGAGGGAGAGCATTGGCTGTCCCAGCCAGCCAGAGCAGAGCATCACCTGATGGAGATGAGGATTTTGCTGATGTGACCATCTGCAGTGCTCAGGAGCAACCCTGCACCTCTGAGAGCTCAGCAATGGCTGCAGAGTCCCCAGCTGGGCTGAATTCCTTCCAGGGTTGTGCCATTCCCGTTCTGGAGCAGTGAAAGGTGTTCTCTGGGGTGCTGTGCTGCTCTGGAGCTGTGGTGCCTCTCACCCCTGCAGTTACACTCACAGATCCTTGCATGTCCTTCTCACATTTTGTTAGCTTCTTGGAACCACAGCCTGTCTGACTATAAGTCTTTCTTTCCAGCGGCTATGCTGAAATCTTTGCAATATTTGGGAATTTCTCCAGAATTTCAGAAGAGAGTCACTCAAATCTCTTTCCTTCCCATACCATCAGCTGCCTCAAGCTGCAGCCTTGCAGCATTATTGAACAACCACACCTCTGGGTGCACCTTTTCCAGCTGAGGGACCCCTAAGATTCATGAAGCTGTTTTACCATTTAAACATCTGAGATTTTGCTTTGGTCCAGCTGGGAGCTGCACACCTGGGAATGTGTGCTGCTGAAGTGTGTGCTGGTTTTATTCTCCCCCAGAAACTGCATTTTCTGTTTTTCTCCTCTGGTGTCAGCTTTGCCTCTCACCAAGTGACCAGGCAGGGTTAAAAAAGAGTCATGGGATAAGCAAGGACTGTGGAGAAGCTTCACTAACCCAAGAAAGCGACCTTTTTATTATTATTTTTCTGAATTTGGTGAGTTCAGTTAATTCCTTTTGTCTGTCTTTTTAGCCGTTCAGGGTGATGTGTGAAATGTGAGCCCTTGGAGCACAGCCTTGGAGTGCCTCCTGTCCCGTGGTTTTGGTGCTTAGTGCACCATGACAGCAGGGGGAGATGAAAATAACAGCATTGCTGGGGTTTTGTTCTTATCAAAGTCCATTTGAAGGATATGGAAACGTTTCAGCTCTGGTTTTAGGTTATCACTCTTGAGCCAGGAGAGCAGTTTTCCCCTCTCTCCCAGCCTGTCTGAAGCTGTAGGGATCCCAGCTTATCCAATCCTCTACAGGGCTCTGTTATCTCCTCCTCTCCACTGACAATTTCCCTATCCAGACATAACCCAGCCTATCTTGCTTTTCCTCTTTTTGCTCTATGCCATTCAAACACAGCTTTGAAACTGCATTGTTACTACTCTGATATTGGTGCATATCCATTTGTTTTCCTCCCTGGAGCCCAGATCCAGATCTGTCTGCACACTGGGACAGCTCTTCTCATGGGTGAACATGCCCAGTTCTGCATCTCAGCTCAGGATATTTGTGTGTTATCACCAGTACTTCTCCATGTCCTTAATCTTCAACTACCAATTTTCTCAATCAGCCAAAATACCATTTTCTGAATAACTTCCCTTTGAGTCTACTTGCTCTCTCTACTTGCTCAATACCTGGTATTGCTGGATGTGGGCTTGGAAATATTTTTCCTAGTTTCAAATAAACAAATAATTTCTCTTTTGAAGTATGTAGTTGTAAAAATAGAACAGAATTTAACTAAGGTATCATCTCAGTGTCATGGCTGCTAAACTTTCAGTGAAGGATATAAAGCAGATGGCCTATTCTAAATTAGGTTAAAAAACCACTCCTTTTTAGTGTTGTAGATTTCCATTTCCCCAATTTCTTTTTCCTTGAGACATTTATATGTATGTCATATCTGTGGCTTTTTATTCAGTGTATTTTCTGTGATCATCAATAAGCCTGCAACTGACTTGTGAGTAAAAGGAAAGAACCCATGAAAATTGAACTTAAACAGTGATTTATTAACACACAAAGCAAATGATTTTTCATCATTGTAATGTTCAATTCCTACAAACATGGATTTCAAACTCTTCTTTAAGGCATCTAAGGCAGAAATGATAGTAAAGGAAAGCTGAGTATATGTATTTTTATATTTTCTAAAGATTCAAGACA
This sequence comes from Entomyzon cyanotis, assembly GCA_024500445.1. NCBI lineage: Eukaryota > Metazoa > Chordata > Aves > Passeriformes > Meliphagidae > Entomyzon > Entomyzon cyanotis. The sequence goes on from JAKEPQ010001023.1 coordinate 3,813,330, forward strand.
TCCACAAAAAGGCAGCATTGTCTGAATGCTGCAGCAAAGGAGGATGAATTAAGTAGTCATTGATGATAAGGAGTCATTGTGATTATTGTTTTTGGAATGAAGAGTTGTAATTTCGTCTTATTGAAAAACCTAATCGCCTTTATTTGGTCATAAAATAATGTGCAGAGAAAGAAGGTGATTAGAACAAGAAATGCTGTTTTGTAGAGTACAGAGTTGAGACCATGGGTGAACTGGTGGTGGATGGTGAAATTCCTGCTGGGGAGCTGGGCATGGAAAACCTCATCCAAAAGTCCTCTGGCAGCTTCAGAGTTAAGGTTATTTAATGTCTCCCTTAGCTTTTCCACTGCTGCCTTTTTATTATCTGGGGGTTTCAAAAGCACAAATGCAGTTTTTGAGGCTTTTTGTTTTTCAGCTGTCAGAAGTGCAGACTCAGATTTTGAGTGCCTTTTCTGCAAATGCAGTTCTATGGAGAGCACTTGAACTTGGAGCAGTCAGAAGTTAGACTGGGAGGTGTTTGGTAGATGTTGAGCTGCAGAAACCTTCTGTGTCTGTCCTGTTCAGTGCTGTGCTTTTGGCTCACAGGCAAAACCCCTGTGTGCTCCAAATTCAGGATATTGGAGTTCCTGTCTCTTTTGAAATACAGGAGGCTCTTACCACTCTTAGTGCTCTCATTGCCTCCTTCTACCCTGTCCTGTTTAAATATTTAAATATTTGGTTTCCATATTATAGATATTAAAGTGAGTTCTTATACATTTATAGAATTGTGCATGAATTACCCGTTATAATTTCCTGGTCAGGTTTAGACTCTGAACAACCTTTCATGATCTTGCCCAGTTTCACACATGAAGAAATCAACCTGCTGATCAGCAGCTCCCTCGGCTTTTGTTGTGGAGCTCCCTTTGCACTTCCCAATTCCTTGCAAACAGCAGATAAAGTATTTGCCGTGAATGATGAGACAATTGTGTTATTTTGGCTTTTGAGGATGCCAGGTGGGGATGATGGAAAGTACACTTGAACTGAAGCCTTGCAAAGACCTGCTCGTGTGGGGAGCTGATTCTGCAAGAGCTCTTTTGCTGTTGTTTTGTTCCTTCAGCATTGCAGGAGCTCTGAGGACAAGAGGAGATCACTGGGATTTGTCTGCTGTTGATTGCAGTCCTCCAGAGCCTGTGATCACCCTGCCTGGTCTTTTGAACCTTTAATTTCATGTGAAATGTTTGCATCCTGCAGTGGCCAGCACAGAGAATATTTCCTGTCGAATCTCAGTGTTCAGCTGGTGCCAAACCTTGTCCTGGGTCTGCTTTTCTGAAGCTCTGTTAGATCCCTTGAACATCAACTTCATGTTGGGTTTACTCTATTGTTATATATCACATTAAGAAATGGATTTTTCCCAGCCTGATGAGTGGAAAAAAATGTTGGTTGTGGGAGAATATCTGATGTGATCTGCTAAATATTATCATTTGATTATCATCACGTAATTTTATGGAATGAGTTTCTCTGGCTGCATCATGAATATCATTAGGCTCAGTAAGAGTGATTCCAGTGTAAAAGGACAATTTCCAACGTTTTTATTGTAAAATTAGCCACAGTTTTGGATGTTATTTTGAAAATATTATAAAAAATGATGGATGAAATTGCATGTTTCATAAGTTTAAGCAGTGAAATTCACTAGCAGCAAAAAGGAATGTTTTATATTTCTTGGGAATTTAAAGCTACAGAAACAAGGCAATAAAACTGTAGCAGATCTCAGAGTAATTTACTTCAAAATTCTTTATTATTGATCAATTTGGAGGCAGTTTTTAGCAGTTATGACTGCAACTCCCCAGCATTCCAGGGATTCCAAAGGGAAATAACTGTGTTTAGCAGGATTCCTTCACTTAGCATTGCTCACCTTAACAACTTGCTGATGCTATTTTTACTTTTGGATTTATAACACTTCTTTTATGAGATAATGGATTCTCAAAGGGAGAGTTTGTGTGACTCAGATGTTTTAAGGACAACCTTTAGAGACAAAACTGTCTTATGTTGGAACACAAAATGGAAAATAAGACTTCATAAAAACAGTGACTAAAAAAAAGCTCTTTTCCTAATTTTGTACTAATGCATTTTTCTAAAAAGTCAGAATTTCCAACCAAATACCTTATAAATTCATTTAATGTTTTCAATTTTGATGAAAATATGCTTCATTCTATCCACATAAAGGGATTTTTAGGATCCTTTCAGGCTTCAGTGAGTGCTGAAATGCAATTAATTATATTTGTGTTTAAGGATACATGTTTTACAGAACATCAGCTCTGTTTTAGTGGAAGATATGATTGTAATTCTTTTGTTTCTGTTCAGCTATGACAAAACATAACAATATTTTTCTTTTTGATTTAGAAGAGCTTATACAATGATTTTTTTTCTAGAAGATGATATATTAGTCCTGTTTTCCCTTGGTAAATGCATGGCCATACCTGAGTGGCTTAGTGCTGTTTTGAATGAATTTATTAAAATATCACTGTGTTTTATAATAGTAGATTAAAGTATATTTTTTTTAAATATCATTTGCTTTTGGTGAGGAAATTTAAATATTTGGTCTTAGTGTAACAAGGACATTAATCAGTCAAATGTATGAAATGCATTCATCTCAATTCCTTGTATTTTGGGTCAGCACCAAAATCAGCACATTTCAGTGATCCCTGTGATAAAATAACCCAGCACTGCCAGGGGATCTCTCATTTCCTGTTGGAAAATAGTGATGACACCATCTGATTTGCAACTCTTGTTATCATTTCAGTGTTACTGAAGATTATGCCCCTGAAATTTGCCTTTAGAGCAAGGAGAAATGCAGATTTTATGAGTGTAGCTGTTGGGAGAGTTTCCTTGTCATTTGATTCACTTGTATAAATGATATCAGGAGCTGCTTAAATGGCAGGAATCCAACTAAAAAAACTCTTTCTCTGTTTCGGCTGTAATTTGTTTTTCCCCCACTTTTTTTAGAGAGTGTGGTATCTTGGAAAAGCTACAGCCTGTTTACATTAAAACAGTGATTATTTTCACTTCGTCTTCTTCATCTTTGTCTTGTTCTTGTTCTCGCTGTTGTTCTTCATGTTCTTGTTCTTGTTGCTCTTGTTGTTCTTGTTCTTCTACTCCTTGTTCTTCTTCTACTTCTTGTTCTTGTTCTATTGTTATTCTTGTTGTTCTTTATCTTCTTGTTGTTCTTTTTCTTGTTGTTGTTGTTGTTCTTCTTCTTCTTCTTCTGGTTCTCCTGGTTCTCCTTGTTCTCCTTGTTCTTCTTGTCCTTGTTCTTCCTGTTCTTCTTGTTCTTGCTCTTCTTGTTCCTCTTTTGCTTCTCCTTCTTCTTCTTGTGCTTTTTCTTCTTGTTCTTCTTGTTTTTGTTGTTATTTTTATTACTGTTATTGTTTTTATTATAATTAGTAGTAGTACCCAAGGAAGACCCTTGCACTGATGAGAAATAAGAAAACCCTTTCTGGGCCCATCATTTACGAAGCTGGCACACTACATATTAGCTGAGGCACACATTTTTTAATAGATCCACCCCTACCCACCTTCACCTTGGTGAAGAATATTGGATTTCACAGTTCAGTGAGTGTCTGGTCGTTATCACTCATGTGCTCTATTGCAGTTATTGTTAATGGTTCTATGAACAGCAAAATAGGAAGCACATATCACCTGCCAGCCTGGGCTCTCCAGACCCATCTGGGGTTAAATTACAGTAGGATTGAGAGCAGAAGCTGCTAAAACTCAGTAACATGGAGAAGTTGTGGATTTTTTTTTTTTTCTCCTTCTAAGGTTTGGGATTTGTGTTCAGTCTTTAAGGAAAAAGTTTCAGTATATTAGGATCGTAAATTCTGAATTGGTCTTGCCAAAAAGTAATTTAGAAAATTTACCAGATCGAATAAAAGTGTATTAACCTGGTTTATAGAGAAAGAGGGAGAAATATATTTTTCTGCTATAATGTGATTCTAACAACTTTCTAGTTTAAGGGAAATGTGTGCAGTTCTAGTTACCATGGGCTGAAAATAATTCATCAAAGCAATGTTCTGAGCTCAGGAACAGTGCCATTTGTGCTCCATCAGAAAGGGGGCTTTATGTGATCAGTCTTTTAGCTTTGAAATTGATCTACTGTCACTATTTTACTTTGTTTTAAATTGTGCAGCTTAGATACTATCCTGTATTCATGCTTGGGTAACTTGATTGAACTGGAAGAAAAACTTCATCAAAAGCACAGCCTTGTGTATTTAGCCCATAATGTAGGAAGAACAGACAGAAAATGTCATGTGGAGGAAGCAGCTGGGGGTGATCCCACCTCTGATGGAAATTTGTCCCTCAGCTTCTTCTGGCCAAGCTGAGTTGGCATTTCTTAATATGCAACTCTTTATTTTCTGCAGATTTAGGTCTATTTTGAAAGCAATGCCATCAGATTTGGTGAGATAATCTTTTAAATGGAAGTTTGAAATGAGCATGACAATCTCTTTTTCCTGGGTCAACACATTGCCTCCTTCATTAATTAAACTGGAACATTCCCATTTTATCAAGTGTCAGATAGTTGAAGGTTACAGCAGAGAGATGAAGGATTCTCCTTAGGATGGAGAGAAATGCATTGGTGTGAATTCTAATATTTGAGAGAGACCTCTGATGCATTTTAAATACTGCTCTGGTGACTCACTTTTTCACTGGTGAAAAGATCTTTTGACATCCAATCAACTGTTGATGAACAAACTAAAAGCAAACAAAAGGGGTGTTTTTCCTTTTCATATTCAATTAAACGGTGGGATTGCACTGGGACATTTCAGTGCAGGGGAGGTGTTCAGGTAAAGGAGTCCTTGCCTAGTCTGGGATGGTCCAGAGTTCAGTCTTAAGGCTCAGCTCCTGGTTTTGGGGCATTTGAGTAGAAAAGCTTTGTGTTAGACAGGAGGGAAAATGAGGGTTATAGAGGTGCTCCTGAGGTTTCAGTCCTGGACAGCTCCTAAAAGTCACAGTATGAAACTTGATGCTTCATTCCTGCTGGATTTTCTCCTGTGAATAGATGATTTAACCTGTCTGGTGAGTGAGAAATTGCAGTTTATGAGACTTAGAAAGATAAAATACTTCGGAAAAAATGTGTTTAGATGGCTACTTTGTTCCTTTCATTTCTCTACTGGTTTATGAAAAAAGGAAGAAACTGGTTTTCTCAATGTTTTGATTTATCCAAATCCATTTATTCGTTATGTTCTTGTTACTCTGCTTTAAGGTTAATTGACACCTCTCTCTCCCAAATACATAGCTTGTTTTAGCATTTATCTTTCACTCACATCTATGGGGAAAAAAACCTCTGCCAGTCTATATATACAGTGAAATCAGCTATAAAGCAAATGCAGGAACTATTATATTTCAGTTATATACTGAAATGTCTACATATGCTGTACAGTATTACACAGAGATATTTATTATCTGCATTCCAATTAAAAATACTACATTGTTTTACGAGGTACAAAAAGGTGTTTACTACAACTAAGGAATCAATATTCCTTATTTACCAGGAAGGTTAATTCCTCGGTGCACATGGATCTATACACAAACCCATAAAATCCATGGTCACAATTGAAGACAGGGGTTTAGGGGACTGAAGGGGCCATGTGGTTTTATGGTTGGTTTGATGGGGGTTTTGTTCTGTTTTGTTTTGTTTTTTTTTCTATTCCATGATACATCTTTTGACCAATACTGAGACAGAGTAATCCTTTTGCAAGAAGATGCCAGGGATGTTTGTTCTCAGTGATCCTTTCCTAATCACTTTAGTGCTGATAGAGGGCAAAACACGTGTTTGGGGGGAAATAGCCAAGGAAAGAGGCAGGAGGAGCAATTCACCCTCTGCACACTGACTCCAGCAGCCCACGGATGTTGGTACTGAGGCACTTCAATAAAAACCAGATTGCAGCACAGTCTCTGGGAGAGGAGCGTGTGCTGGGGGTGCTGAGTGCTGCTCCTCTGTGAGCAGGAGCAAGGCTGTGCCACTGCCATGGGTGTGTTTGCCTTGGCAGGGCTCCCCTGGGCTGGCTGAGCCCCTGTCTGTGCCAGGGGAATGGCTCCTGTGCATTGGCTAGAACAGGATCAGTGTCTTTTTAGCCCTGTGGCCCTGGAGACGTTTGGGAAACCAAAGGGTTCTGCTGTCCTCACGCCAGTGCAGCTTGGCAGATGTTTCAGTGGAAGCTGGGCTTGTTCACCCTAAGTGGGCATGGAAGAAGGAATAGCATCTTGTTGCCAACAAGAACAAAAAGGTCTGACTGGTGGTTGATAAGAAAACAGCTCCAAGCTAAATTACACAATCTTGCTCCCTGAGGCTCCATTTCAATTCTTGACTTCTCTTGGATGTTAAAGCAATAGCTGTCATCATCAGAGCTCCTTTTTAATTTGTTCACGATGAGAATATTCCTTGGGATGCAGTGTTCACTCATGCCTGATGATTTTTGCCTTTTCTTTTTTTATATACCCCTTTATATATTTTCTGTACCCTTTATATACTCTCTGTACCCTTAGTTTACATGCTTGTAATTTTTGCAGTCTGATATTCTAGCTTAGTTTTTGGGGTTCTGCAAGGCAGAAAGACCAAACATTCACAATAAGAGGCCAGAGAGCTCTGTGCTATCAAAATCTCCAGGTTTCAACCTTGATTGAAAACATAAACTGTCAAATTAGATTTCTTTCTATAAAAGTTGTATCTGTACTCTGGATATTGCCAGTTGTCATCTAACCCTGTTTATGCAGTGTGTGGCTATGCTGAAATCACATCAGCAGATTGCTCAACAACTCCTGGAATTTATCAGGAATATATTGATCACCTAGATTTCAGATATTCAAAATATACTACAATTTATGGGGTTGTTGGGCTGCTTGACATCTAAGGCAATTTTATTAGATAAATGCAATTTAGCTTGAAAATCCAGTTTTAACTATTTTAATAGTTTAAAACTATTAAAATTTGTGGGTTTGGAAGTTCTTGTGTACTTTCAGCCTTGAAAGCAGAGGCACATATAGAAAAGGCATTTCAGATTTGACCTGTAGATTAAAATGATGCTACATTTAGGAATCTTAAGTGGTTTTGTACTGTCCAAACAGACACCTTTATCTAATGTCAGTTTCTATTGCCATCCCTGAAAATGAAATATTTACTAGCCCCAAATTAAGCCTTAACCTGATCTAGGCTTCAACAGCAAATACTTACAGGTACAGGTGGATGCTGCTACATGACTGATGCACGTCTTGAAATGACATATATCTGCTGAAAATGCTGTCTGTTCTTTGTGTGGTTTTGTGCAGTTGGGATATCTAAGGATGGAGGTGGAAGTTTTGCCCTGGGGTGACTCTGCATCACTGGGCTAATGAAACATCTCTGTGGAGAGAGGCTGTGTGAGGAGTTCTGGGCTGTGCAGACGTGGCTCTGCATCTCTGAGTACTTAGAGAGCACAGAGGAAAAGGACAAGGACCTCATGAAGGTGAGAGAAGGAAAAGAAAGAGGAGTGGGAAAGTTTTAGATACTCCGGTCCATAAAGCTTCAGCAACAACAGTAGCTGTTCTCTCTTTATTTATGAAAAACTCAAAGCTTACCTTGGGTGGGGGGAAAAAAAAAGTTTTAACTCTTGCTAGCTTGGAAAGTGTAAGTGAGCAGAAGCAGAAGTGTGGAAGCAGAGGAAGGCAGAGCTCAGTGCCACAGCCGGCTGGTGGGAGGCTGTGTGGGAGAGAACACACACGAGTCCTTTCAAACCCAGATTAAAAATACTGCAGTGTTTTTATAGGCAGTAATTCCGTTTTATTATCAAATGTGTCAGTTCGGTTTCCAAGAGTCTTGTAAACCTTCCTCTTACAGTCTGTCTACTTTTATCTAGAAACAAGAGAAGAGAGCTCCCTAAAACCTTTAGGAGTTTGATTTTCAATCCACCATCAGATGGGTTTCCTGGCTGACTGTGCTCAAACAGCCCCGAGGCTGCCCTGAGGCATCACAGAACGGTGCAGATGGCCCAGTTTCCTCCTGCTTTGTGCTTCTAGACACAAACCTCTTGGTCCACAAACGTTGGGAAATAGAGATGAAGCTCTTTCTTTCCAAATAAAGCTCCTCTCTCACAGCTTTGACATTGTAACAGGTGAAACCATTCAGGTCCTTGGCTTGGTTTGTTCATTGGATGAGGCTGCTGCCTGAGTCCTTCACTTTCTGGGGACAAACTTAGTGAAGACTTGAAAGTCACATGCTAAGGTTTCATTTTTCATTTATTTTCTTCTTCAGTAAGTATTACTGTGTGGTTAATTTGTTCTCTGGGACGGATGAAATAGAACTAATATGAAATTCAAATGAATTCTTCAGCTGGCAGCCTGTTTGTTAGCAGCAATAATGAAATATAATGGCCAACGGATAGAGAAAATCATTAACTATTTTCCTCAATAATTCAGGGCTTTGATATATTTAGACACTCAATAAAAATATCCTGAAACATCAATAACCTAGAACTTGACTGTGTGCTTTTAAATTTTATATATGCATATATATGTAGGTGTATATTTATTCTTATTTTGTTTAACATCATATTACCTTTATATATACTTTAGTCATTAAAGGGAGTCGATTTCAGTTGTATAAATTTTAAACTTAAACCCCCCAAAACAATACAAACCACGTTTTGTCTCTAAACTACTGGCTGTTTTATGAAACTGGAAATCAGTATTGTGAAGAAAAAAACCGTAATTTGTTGTCACTTGTTGGGGTGCCAAGGACAGGTGTGAAATACCTGATCAGCATCTTCCGTGGGAAGTTGAGCAGCATTTTACAAGGTTATTTGCTTCCACCTACTGCTCGTCCCTGATATTACACACAAAGCCAACCCAGGGAACGCTTGGCTATCTGGAATTCCAGAGGCTCGTCTCTCCTCCCTCTGGCCCGTGGGAGGGCTGTGTGTGCTCACAGGAATTCAGTTTGCTTTTCATGTTGCCTTACGTTCACGTGAGAAGGAAAACATGTTGGAAAGTCAGATAGCTTTTCTAAAGTTCCTTATTTTTTGTGGTTGTTCTGGTTGGTTGATTCCTGGTATTCTGTATGGCAGTGATAGGGAAACAGAGGAAATAGGGTTTGGATGGCAGGGAGAGAACAAACTGCACAGTGCATGGGAACGTGCACGGCTGTGTTAGCATGACTGATGGCTACTTCAGGGTATTGATTTTCACTATTCCTGTTCGCAATTCAAGGAGTAAAATTAAATGTAGAATTACAGAAATGTCATAAAATAAAGTATATGGAGGTTCCTACTGTGTCCTAAAGCCAAAATGTCATACAGAGTAATGCTACTGCTAATAATTACTTTTGCATTCTAGTGGTTTTATTTCACTCTCTTCAGTAACATTTTTATAATGAATGAAGGTGGTAGATATGTTTCCCAAGGGTGCAGTGTATCAAACTTTTAAAATCCCAGCTCTTAAACTTTGCTTGTCCTGATTGCTCCTGATGTTCTGCAGAAAACCTTCCTTTGTTTCCCTGCTGCTGCTACCCAACCAAACAGACCAAAAAGGCAATATATAAAATATAGAGCTCTTCAAAAGTTTATAATAATATTATTTAATTGGCTGTTATGCAGTGACACCTAGAGAAAAAAGGGATTGTGTTGGTTTTAAACTGAAATGCATGAGGGTTTTCTACTTAATTCCATATTTCCCATGAAATATTCTATGAAGTATTCTACCCTTACATAATTTGCCTAAAATAATTCTTGAGGAGGAACAGACTTCATGGGTTTTAACTTTTTTTTAAAATTTTTGTGACGTAGCAACGTTAAAGAAGGTGTCTGATACATTGTTCAGATCTCTAGGATTTTACAGTTGCTTCACAATCTCAAATAATTCATGGAGTTGGGGAATTTGCAATACACATCTCAAGTGACAGCACTTTGTCATTTTGCACTTAGAGAAAGTAGCACAGATGTCTCCCAGAGAAGAACATTCTCATTTCTTCCCTTCCTGCTCAGAGATTGACAGATGATTCATTTTGATGATTTTTAAAGCTCAGGGTCTGTGTACATTTTTTCTTTAAAAGAGGTATATCTAGGATGTAGACATATACTCAAATATTTCTATTTAAATGTAGACTTGATTAAGTCAGGAGCTTCACTGGCTTAAAGAATTACAACACTAATTGCTTCAGGAAATTAATTGGTTTTTATCTTGCCCTTGTGCAGAAGTCTGAATCCAGGTGTCTAGTTGTGAAGACATGCAGCTATTTCTTCAGCTAAATCTGCCTTTACATAATTTCAAAGATAACACATTCTTGCTGCCTTTGATATCCAGTCAGACTGAGCCCATAGAAATGTGGTTTTCATTGCTAATGATGCAGTGGTTAATTGGTAAGATTCACTTTCTGTACCTTTAGATAGAAAAGCAGACCCTGAGGGCTGGAATGGCTGTCTAATGTTCACAGAATAGGAACGATGGGATTTGGGGTTCAGCCTGCACCTCTGCTCAGGTTTGGCTCAGCTCCAGGTGGGTCTGGTTGTGCTTTAATTGCTGATTGAGCCCGGAGCTCAGTCTGAGCTGGGTTGGCCCTGAGTGACTCCAGCTGGGCTCAGGGCTGCCCTTGCTCCCTCTCCTCACTCTGCACACCCCTGGCAGTGAGCTGGGCTGGGACAGAGCTGCTTGCTGGTTTATCCAGGTAAAACTGCCTTTTTCATTGAGTAGGGAATGCTTAGGGCTTTGGGTTTCTCAGAAGCTGCTTTAATGGGAAGGGACAGTGGTGAACAGCAAACTGCGATGTTCCCTGGGCAGCAGGAGGACCTGAGTGCTGCTGGCTCTGAGGACATTGATCACCTGAGAGGCTGTAATAGCCATGGCTGCAGCCTGAGAGGAGCTGCTTCTTCCTGCCGGCAGTTCACTGAGGTCAGTGGGTGAGACAGAGCCACTCTTGTCCTTGGTAATGTGGGAAGATATGATTCATGTTTTGATTAACCAATAAATATGTTAAAGAACATTACATTCTTTCCAAAAGGTGACTCAGGGCATAGCTGGGACATGGAGAGCACTGGTGCTAATGAAGTTTGAATTCATTCCCCTGAGGCAGAAGACTTTTAAAAGCTGAACTTTTTTTTTTTTTTTTCCCCCTCCCTCCCTCACCAGAAAGAGCTGAATGTAAATATCCAAACAGGCTCAGGAAGTGAGGCTGTAGGCAGAGGGAGGATTTCCTTATCCTCCACATGGGAGACATGGGAGAGACTGGCTAGCTGCCAGTAAGACACACTTGAAGGAAAATTTTTGGGTGTTACATTGCACAACGTACAGTCTGGTTCCCCATGAAAAGTGATGGAATATGAGGAGTATTAGAGGTGCTGATTCATATATCAGACTGACTAGAGAAACAATGTTTTTTTTACTGCTTAAGAAGAGACACAGCTTGATATGCCTCATGAAACCATCTTTAATATTATTTGCTGTGAATTAATGTATTTTTTCTGGAAAACCTTGATTCATTTTGCTTGGCTAAATTATTTAATTTTTTAAAATCTTTTATAGGTGTAAATAAGAAGTCTTTGGCTTTAAAATAAAACCAGTCCCTCATTTAAGATGAATAGGCATGCTCTTGAAGAAGCATAAATTCTTTATTTTACTTTTGTTTTTATTCTTAATAGGAGCTGCTATTTGCTATCAGCCTTAAATTTGCAACTTGGAATTTATGTGGTAATTAACTAGTCAATAATCTAAAATCTCATTAGAGCAGTTCCAGCTTTGGTGAGAGGTTGGGGAAGGAAGTTCTTTTAACAAAAAGATTGTCCCTCATCCATGTGTTATTTTTTTTCCAGTAGAAATCTCTAAAGCTGCAATATGTAAGCAAAATTTGCTTCCAAGAATACCCTGACTAGAAAAGTTACGTTGAAAATGAAATTTGTAGGTGACTTGTCTACAGTTCAGTGACTTGAATTGGGTTTGGTTTACTCAGTTGCCAGTAGTAACTTGTAGTAAAAAGGGTGGATATGAAGCAATAAATACCTTTCAGAGTATAACTTTTCTGCTGACCATTATCTCTGCGTGTTTTCAGGATAAAAATCCAAAGGTTCAATGAGTCAAAATCCTTTAGGAACAGAAGGACCATATGTTGGTGTTATTAGGTTGATTGAGCTCATGATTTGTTTCATTCCCAAAGAAAACACATCCAAGATATCCAAGTGCATACAGCACACACACATTTACATGTTTATCTTCAACAGGTGTTTTGCTGTTCTTGCATGTTGCAGTGAGATTCAGACACAAATATCCATCAAATCCTTATTAGCACTCTTGATAACAGGCAGAAGGTTGAGCAGTTTTTCCTCTTTAGCTTACCTTTGTATTTCTTAAAGCTTCCATCACTAGTTTATTAAAAAAAAAAAGGAGAAAGAAATACATTTTCCTCAAGATGGAAGTAAAAAAGAAAATATATGCTATAAGATCATATTTTTTCCTAAGAGTTGGCTACATTATATTGAAATAGGTTTGGGTTTTTTCTGTGTTCTTTCAATCCTGTCTGTAACTTTATGCACAAAGTAAAGTTTAACAAACCTCACCTAAAGGCACAGTACTAAACACTGTATATTTAACTGTACTCTGTGCACAGAAGGAGCCTGAGTTATTCCCCAGTGCTGCTCAGTGACATGAGCTTCTCTCTTTGTGCTTTCAGGACACTAAAGCAGAGTGCAGTTCTGCTGTAGAAACTGAGGACAGAAAAGTAAGTGCTTTGTTTTACTGTGATTTGTCAGGCAACTCCAGGAGGTGGGATTTTCTCTTTTCTTAATTCAACCGTGTGAAACTGCTTTCTGGTTCTTTATGTGTGGATGTTTTCATGCTGTAGTTTAACTTCAGTGGGGACAAAACCATCTTACTCTGTTGAATATACCTGTTAGAAATTTGAATAGCTGCTTTTTCAGAAGGGAATTATAGCCTTAATCTCTTTATGCTTAAAAGGCAGTTGCACTTCCTCTTCTTAATTTTCATTATTACCCAAGTTATTGTGTGTTTTTCATGATGAGGTTGGCATGCCATGTCAAATGTTTCTACGACAGCCAGATGAGGACTGCTTTTTCTTGCTTTATAAGTAGTATCTTTGATACTGATTTTTCTTTTTGTTTTGTTTAAAGGGTTGATTATAAAAAAAAGTGTTTCCAGTCTCATTGTCTCTGTCTAAATGTATACAAAATAGAAAATATGTTTTCAGTTGTGTTCTTCACTTTACTCATGGTAAAAACTAACCAAGAGACAAAGATTCACACAGGAGCCTTCAGTTTAAAAAAAATAAAATTGTCAGAAGTAAATATAAATTCAGTTTTAAAGAGAGTAATGTGGGTTTTTAAAAAAAAAATCTGTTGATACTGAAATGAGGAAATCTGGATTACCAGATCTGTGCAGTGAGTTTCTGTGTCAATCAACAGTGGAGTTTGTTTCTGTGTCAAATAATAATGGAGTGTTGAGCACATGATGTGATTTAGAGTCTGCCAGCAGCTGGTGCTCACTGTGTCCAGCTTGGGCTGCAGGGTCTGAGAATTGCATTTGTCAAACTCTCCAGGTGCTTCCATTTAGCTTCCTGTTGTTTTCAACTGTGCCAAAATCCAATCTGGAACCTTCTAAACCCCAAGTGCTGACTTGTTTTGGAGTGACTAGCAGCTACTAAACCTGCCCAACACAAAAGTTGGGGTTTTTCACATGAATTATAGGAAAAAAATTATGTCAGGAGCTTGACAAGCTTTGGACAAGAATTTATCAATATGTTCTTTTTTTTTTTTTTGTACTGCAACTTGCTTTTAATCTAGCAGAGTTTCCACCCTGTTGCCAGTAAACTGTGGGGTTTTTCATGGTTTATGAAATTATGCAATTATTTAGTGGAAGCACTTTGAAAGAGCAGAAATGTGATAAAGCCCTGTTGTTGTTATGTGGTTGGTTTCGTCTTTTCTCTGTGTTTGGTCCCTAAACTGAAGCTTCCAGCAAGTTAAGTTTACTTTACAGTTCAGGGAGAGTTACCAGTGAGCCTCAAATACAGAACCATCAATCTTGGTTAATCCTAATGCATTGTTTCATGTTTGTTGAAAGCATCAATTAAGAATGTAGTGTAATTCATAAACCTGAAACATTGTAAATAAATATTTTTATTTCATCTAACTTGAAATCAAGACAAACTACTGCAATTAGGGCATGCATCATTAGTATCTCATAATCTGCACTTCCATAATGAAATATACTACTAATGAACTATATCATTAGTAATTAATGGGAAATTTTCCCAGCTAACCACAGAATACAAACCTGCAAGGTGCCTTTTCTTGTGTTCCTTTTTTCTGAAGTTTCCTGATCTCTAACTTCTGAATCAGAAATTTATATAACCATGAAGAAAGCATCGCCTGAAGGCAAACTTGAATTTAATAACAGTATTTATTATTTTAAAATCCATTATTCTATAAATTACAAAATAGCAGTTAATTTTTCATAAGCACTTAATCACTGTGATCTGTCCCTCCTTCCGTTGTCTTCAGCTGACCTTTTCATCTCAGGTTTTTGTTTATTTTCTGCAAGGATAAAAGCTCCTAGGTCTGAGAACACCAGGTGACAAGGAAAGCCCAGTGTGCTCTGTCTGACGTGGATAATCATGCATTACTAAATTGCCTTTACCATTCCCAGAGGACCCACAAGTGCATGGCCAACTCATTTCCCACACACTGAACACTCTTCTCTGTGTTTGTCGTCCCAAACTTTCTTGTTTTGATCTCATACCACCATGCTGAACATCCCAATCTCGGATGTTTCATGAATTGTAATCACAGGAATGGCTCAGCTTTGCTTCTCAAAGAAATGTCTGTAGAAACATGACCCTTCAACTTTCATGAGAACAAACCTGGTAAAGCCGTACCAAGAGTGATTTTTGTAAAAATACATTGATATCTGCAGCTAGCCATGTGATGGTTTGGAATTTGAGTCATAATTGCAAAGCCTGTGGGATGTTGTGCTGTTGCAAGGACGATGACAGATGGTCAGGTTGTTTTTCCCTCTCCCCATGTTTTCTGATAAAACTGTGTGTGTTGGACACAAACAAAACGGTTGTGGTTGAAGGCAATTAATAAGGATATTGGTCATTTTGCCAAGAGGGAGAGCATGTGGATCCCTTTGAAACCCTTCCATTTGATATAACCAAACTATAGTCTGTCTCTAAGAGGACTTCTAGTATCTACAGCCTTTTTGTTGTTGCACTTACACAGCTCCATCATCTACCATTACCTGAAAAACCTGCCCTAAATAAATCTTCTTTGTTTTTATTTAATCTCAGTTCACATCTTTATTTGGTCCAATGAATTATCTTTTTTTTTTCCTCATATGCTTATACAGGACTTGCTTCAAACAGTAATCTAAAAGCAAAAGAAACTGTAAATAAGATTTCTCCCAGTCCTGCTCTGTCATTGAGGTCTGAGCAGAGCACAAAGGACACACTTTGTTTTACTCTGCAATTATCATATCTTCAGATGAATTCATAGCAATGCTGTGAAACCACAGCTGATCTGAAGTTATCTCCCCTGGCATCCCCTGTGTGACATTTCCCCCTGAAATGGAAAACTGACACTGCAAACTGAGAGTTAACTCCCAGTGACCTTTCTGTGCTGGTAAGCTTTGGCTCAGCTCATTGTCACTCTGCTGGGAATGTTTTATTCTTCAGCTTTGGCTGTGTCATTTGTGTTTTATTTTGGTTTATTCTTCCCCTAAGGGGCCTGGCTGGCTGGGATGTGCAGTGCACAGCAGCAGCTCAGCACCATCAGCCAGGGGCTCAAGGTCACCAGGGCATCCTACTTCACTTCCCCTGCTGGAAAGGGAAGTTTCTCTTGGAGAGCACGTTCTGGAGAAGCATCTTGACTTTAAAATGTCCCATTTTGGAGCTGGGAGCACAGAGGCTTTTTGAGAGCTGCAGAGTTTATGGGAGAACTGTCGCTGTTGAGCGGCTAGCTGAGGACTGACCCAAGTTCTCAGACAAGCGAAGAGAGGAGAAAAGGAACTTTATTGTTTTGAATTCCATATATATAGAGTCTACAGAAGTGCCCCAGATTGGTCAGCCCGAGACCTCCCCCTAGGCACAACTGGCCAAGCCCGAACTCACTCAATCCGGAGAAACTGTTTGCAAAACATCCAAACTTTATCTTGTTTATGAAATATAGCAAAATGTTCCCACGGGAAGAACCTGTGCTAGCCACAGGAGAACATTAGGGCAATAACCTGATGGGTCAGGACGTTGGGAAAGTTCCCTGCAGGGACATAATGATTCGTAATTCCCTATTACCTGCTGTGGGATATGGGGTAGGCAGCAATGCCTTTCCTTTCCTCTGCCTGCTGTGGAAAATATTCTATAATTTCTTTTTATTTTTTTTAGTGCCTTCTGTCAGTGGATCTCAAATTACTTTACAAACAAATTAAAAACACCTATGAGGAAAGTACTTAGAGTTATATGGCTCGAGTTACATATGGGGAAACAGAAGTGTGAAGGGCAGGTGTAGGCAAGGTTATAAACCCTGAGACAAAATGAGGACAAAAAACCAGCATCACAAATATATTTTGTTTTTTCTATTCAAAGGCTTGCAGTTTTTGTTTTTTGGTTTTTGGGTTTTTTTGTTCATTCATAGAGATCATATAAAGATGTTTCTTACGGAAGTTTAAGGGAACTTTTTTTTAGGAGAAAATATTTATCCAGTTTCTCTAATCTTCTTCAGATTACTGTAGAAGGGAATTAATGAGGGTATCAAATAGTGAGGAGCTGATAAACATAATGGAGAGAACTAAGTCAGCTATGGGTATCATAGATGTGGATTTATTATTTGGTTTCCTTCCATGGTAATCCTTTTTCTGCTGTTTAGGGGTTCTCTAGCCGTGAATAGGAATAAATGTCATTTTTATTCCCTTGTGAAGACATTGTGCAATCTGCATAACTTTGTAGATTACTGGGATGTGCTTTTATTCACATTAACAAAAATGAATTTTGTCAGGGGAGATGATTGACTCCAATGGATTGAGAAGGAAGTGTCTAAATTGTATTTGGGTGTAGATTCAGAGGAGTCTAAGGAAGTTTTGAACCTTAATGAGCCTCCTGGTGTCTAATGAGTGACCAAATGATTGCTGTTCCTTCAGCCTCTTTCACTGCTGTACACACATTCCCAGGGATTATTGAAGAGTGCAGGACAGGAGCACAGAGTGAGGGTTGAGCACAGAATTCAGGAGCCAGAGGAGGAACCAGCAGGGGAATAATGAGCTGTGCCAGGAATAGCATCCTCTGTCCTGTCACAGCTCAGCAGATTTCCCCTGACACCTCAGCTCCTGGATCAGATTTACATCAGGCTTCTCCAGCCTCCCTCAGTGCAGAGCTGGCAGTTTTCACAACTTCCACCAAAGGGGAAGATTATCTAAGGGGAGGATGTGTGTGGTGTGTGCTGTTTGGTTGTTTAGTAGCAGAAAAGTTATTGAAATTCGTGGCTGACTCATTCACAATTATTTGAAATCAAGATTTGGTGCACTCCAGGGATCCTAAAACTCAGAAAGTTGAATCAAACCCATAATCTGTATTGTTTAGGCCACCTTTATTGTTATTCATGCTACTTCCAGTGATATTTTTAAATCCAAGGGTTTTTTTTCCCCATTGTCTTAGTTTTATCTATTATTTTATCATTTCAAATAAAAGCAATACTTCTGGAAAAACAGGGAGCTGAAAGTTGCCCTGGAACTTAAGACACGGCATTAGTCAGCCTAATAAATATTGGCAATTCTAATGTGAGGAACTGCTCAGAAATCCAGTCCATTTCCTGGCATGTGGCTTGACAGAGCGCAAAGTCTCGCTGCAAAGTTTCCTGGTTTTTGAATGCTCATAATGTCACTCCTATTACTGCTCTCTTGTTCTGCTGTCACTGACATGCAATTATGGGATTTCACAAGTGAAGTGGTGACAGTTGCTCCTCTGTGTGTGTGTGTCTGTCTTCCCCCTTAATCCAACTCTATCTAGCAATCTGTAATTTGATAAAGTGGAATCGAAGTGACAGGCGTGACAGAAGTGCCAAAACAATAATTTGACCTCCCACTGAAGTGTCAACGTGTTCTGCTGCATGACTTTTACATATGCTGAATACACAGAAGGGACATGGATAGTATATTTTCTGTGCTGCAATACCTGCTAAGGCAGAGTGCTAAAAAAAGCTTTTACTACACCGAGTGTCTTTTTGCCAGTGTGTTCCATCTTGAACCATCACATCTCCTATCCCTGCATTACTATGTATGGACATGGTTGCTGCTGCAAATAAATTGTATTTTTGTTCGGAGGTTTTTGAATCTTCATTTGGAAGGCATTTTGGTAAATCTCAAGATTATAATTCTGTGATTGCCTACAGACTTTTTTATTTCACTTTTTTTTAATCTCTTCTACCTTGAAATAAATTTCATTAGGTATATGACACATTCCTGCTAATAACTTCTAAAAAGCTCACTGAGAGCATTCTTTTATATGCATGAATAAAATATTTTATTATCGCTGAATTAAATGTATGCACAAGTGACTTTGGCATATATTCATATGTGCTGTACCTGCATTGCATACAAGTAATTATGTTTCATCTGGGGACAAGGGAGGCAGCTGAAGAAAGAAACTTTTTGCTGTAATATTTGGTTAAATGTGAAGTTAAAATATTGAGATTCACAGGGAAAAAAAATCAGAGGGGAGAAGGAAAACTGAAGTCTGATTTGATGCTAATTACCTGTCAAAATTAACTGAAAAATAATTCATGGGAGGCTCAGGCCTTGCTGAAATTCTGATTACATCTGGCCATTAAGTTTTCAACAGGTATAAAAACACAGAGGAGAATTAGCTTTTGAAGTTACACAAAAAAAGGAAAAAAAACCCACCGATGTATAAATGTTGGTGTGCTGGGAATGGGAATGTCCTGGACCTCCTGTGTTTGTGAGCAAAGAACCTTCCCATGAGTGGGACAGAGCAGCTTTGGCTCCTGGGGTGGAACATTTCCTGTTAAACAGTTTGGGTAAAGGTTTAAAGGTTTTCCTAACCCAGACTCCACTCCTCAGGGTGTAGTTTTGTATTGTTTACCTGTGCCAGAGAGTTTCATGGTCAAGTTTCCAGCTGACATTTCCTTCCCTCTCTTTTTTCTCATTTTTTGTTTAATAAAGACGTGGGAAATTTGATAAGGAAGGAGTTAACAACATGTACCTCTGGCCCAACTTATTTCCAGGTGTTTTTGTGGTCACAGGGGGTTTTTGGTTACAGAGCACTGACAGGGGAGGGAAACCTTACACTGGTGTGAGGAAAATTATCTCTGTGCGGGCAGAACTGTGTCAAGTATTTAACTTACTGCCAACCTGTGCTTACTCATAGAAATGTTTTGTTCCTACATTTTCATTGTCCTTGCAGTAAGGAAAATAGCCACTAACAGGTCTGTTTTCATGAGCTATCCTTAAACTGATGAGGTGGAAATATAGAGATTATGTATTTCTCCAGGAGAAAAAGGATGGACATACGAATTCCTTTATGATTTCTTCTAAGTCCTTGTAGTAAAACTCCTGTGAAAACAAGCCCAGAAATGTGCTGCTCTAGAGGGGGTTGCAGTTGCTTCATTTTTATTTAACACCTGGCAGATAATCTGATCTCAGGCTACTTCTCTGTGCTGTAAAAGTTGTACAGTCCAGTATAATCTTCACTGAAACTACTGTAGGGGAAACTTGGAAATTATGCTTGAAATTTGTGAGAACTCGATGCAGGCCACTGTTCTACATCATAAAATGGAGAGAGATAAATGACATTCCTCCTTCTATATCAAAACCTGCATCTCTATGGAAGGTTGAATTTTGATGTTGAAAATTTGAATACTTTTAGGAACGAAACTGCTGCTTTTATTTTGCTTCTGTTCTCCTTATAACCAGTATTAAAAAGGTTCTTGTGGAGACGTTTAGGAACTTTAGGCATTAAAAATTCTCATATATATCTTTTTCTTGCTACTCAACATCTTCAGCATAACCATGGATGGGAGGAGAGGTTGTTCCCTGACCCTCTGTGCAGTGAGGTCATTTCTGTGCCTGCAGCAGTGTCTGAGTGTGTGGGACAGGCTTGGAATCCTACAGCAGGAATGTCTGGCTCCAGGGACTGGAGCTCTGGGTTTCCTCCTCTCTGTGAACCCCCAGGATTTCCCAGGATTTGGCTGCTGTGGGGATTTTTGGTGGGAATTGATGCTCTCTGAAAATAGGCATTCAAACAGAAGATTTGCTGATGCTGAGCAGCATTATCCCAGCAGGGGAGAAGGGAAAGGATGTCACCCCAAGGATTTAACACACCCCAACGACTGAACTCACCCCAAGGATTTAACAAGCCAAAGACTGAGCTGGCTGAAGCAGCAGCTGGGTTACCCTCAGCCACTCCTCACTCCCAGTGACAGTGACATTAAAGAGAGACAGCAAAGGCAAAAGCCAAAATAGTCATGAGCTGAGATAGACAGTTTATGAAGTGAAGAGATAAAAGAACCTAAAAAATCCCAACCCCCAGGAGATGCAAGTGTTTCCAGCAAGGGATCCCAGCAGCAGCACAGGATTGCTCTGGCCAGGGAGGCAGTGATGCTTTCTTCTCCTCCTGAGCCAGCAGTCCTTTGCTCACACACAGTATTAGTTCATCTGGAGTATTTATTTGTTTGTAGCTGAAATGAGTTCCTAACTCTGAGCTGCCTCCCTTCACTGTGCACTTCCCAGGAAGCAGAGGCCACATTCCCACACTGGTCATGGATAGCGAAAGCCTATGGTGTTTGTATGGGAATTCAGATTTCTTCCATCATCTCGGCAGAAATTGATCAGATGGCTCTCCAGGAGTGCAGGCAGGGCTAGATTATCAGTGGCAGATTGTTTCCAGCATATTTGAAGGGGACAGACTGAATCAGATGATTGTTTGGTTTGCCAAATTAATATCTGGGATGGAATCCAAGCTGATTAACAGCATGGCTGTGATTGGATCATGAAAGGGGAAGCAGACATTTGGAAAGCTTTTTTTTTTTTAATACCTGCTGGCTCTGTTACTTTCCCAGTAGCTTGAACACACACAAGAATATGCTTCTGTCCAGTAATCCAATTCATTTCTCATTGATTCCAGTTTGTCTTTTTATGTTGTATTGGATCTCTTGCCAGGTAAATCTTTTCTCTGTAGCAACAGAAGTCTTTTTATGGCTGCTTGGTGTTGGGCAATATGATCAAAACTGCCTAATTCCATCATTTCAGAACTGATTTCTTCAGCAGTGATGCAGAGAGTCTTTCTCTCTAATGAAGCCTGTTATTATAAGAGCATTTATGTTTGAATTTTTTATTTATGTAAATCCATATTTAGAAACCTGAATATGTGTGCATGCTTGTGTAGTCTTTGAAACATTGTTGAGGATTCTTATGGGGTAAAATAAGGGTTAATGGATTTTTTTCCATTTTTTTCTCCAGAGGTATGTTTTATTGTCTTTCAGTTTGATGGATGAGACAGAGACCATGGTTTATATATGAACCATGTGCTTTCCAGATTAGATTGATGTAATCATAGCAGTTTTGCACAGTTCAGCTAAAAATTTCTTCTTCTTGATCAAGGTCAGGAAAATCCAGGGCTTCTGCCATTTCTCTCATCTCTTCAGGACTGAACTAGGACACCCAGGGCAATATGAGTAGGATTGGTGTACAGGCATGTCTCACTGTGCTGTGCTTGATGTCTCACAACTCTTTTTGAAAAAATCAGGGATTATTTCTGAAAAAAACCCAAACAAAACAACAAAACCCCAGTATAAATGTTGCATAATGAATGCTTGTATTCAAAGTCTAGTAAAAAAAGTAAGGCTTCTTTTATCCTTCCTTTTATCCCTCCCTACCAGCAGAATGAAGTACAAAATAAAGTTAATTTAGCTTTTTTTACTCAATAATGGCAATATGCATACTATGCAAGGAGCAAACGTTTTTGTTTCAAAACAATGTCATTAAAAAAAAAAAAAAAATCCGATCTCTTCCTGTCTTTCACTCTCAGGACTTGATAAAGGTTGAAGGCTAAGGAACAGGGCAGCTTTTTTACAAGTGTGAATTGTCTGAAATCGAGCAGAGAACATCTGTTTCAGGGAATTTGTCTGATGTGTTCTTTAAAGCTTTGGTTTGCTGTGGCCTTTTGCTGAACAGGAAATTGGTTAATGAGTGATGTAAGACAAAATTTGCAGGGAGGGTAAAACCTTATTGCACCAACTGAGGTCCTGTCACTCCAACTCGATGGAAAACGTCCTTGGTGCCTTAGGTGATCACAGTTATGGCTCTGTTACTGCTTCCTCCTGAACATTTCTGCCATTGCATCCATTTTGAGGTTGTTTTATTGGATTTCTGACTTGTGTTTTCTTTGTGCTCACTGGCTTGTATTACTGTATTTCTGCTGAGCAGATTCCAGTGTTTCTTTGGTTCACAGCAATGCCCTGAATCAGACTTTGCTTTGAACTCTGAGTTAAAGTGTGGGAGCTCACATCTGGTCAAGAACAGATCACCTGGCTCTCCTGACCTTGGCAAGTCCATGTCTCCACCATTCTTTTCCACAGCAGTAAAACCCATTTCTAGATAGTTTAAAAGGCTTGATTTGAGATCTACTTTGATCCCTTCCCACTGCTATTGATAATGCAAAATGCTTACTCAATTTATTTCTAACTGACATTGGGATGAAATTTCTCTTGACAGTATTTGACTGATTTTGAAAAGCTGGAGAAACTGAAGAACTTTGCCTTTCTACATTTGTTATATTCTGTAAAGTGTCTTTTAAGATCTGTGATGCACTGTTTACTAAAATGTAACAAGTTTTGAATCTTTACTACACAGTCTAAGTAAAAAAGTGCAAAAGGTAAATTAGACTTTTAGAATGCCTATTGCATCAAATCTATGACAGTATTCAAATTCAATAGCATTCAGAAAAGTAACACCATGTCTTCAGTGAGGCTTCATTTGTATCAAAGTCAAAATCTCCTTAAAAGTGTGTGCCAGGTTAGAAACCTTATTAATTAAGAACATCTATTAATTGCTTCAGTTCTGGGAAGTATGAAGTTCTCCCTAATTTAGTGACCAAGATTTGTATATTAATTTATCTTGTCTTCTGCCACCCATACCACAGTCTTGGTTTTCAATGTGTTTTAGTCTACAACTTTGACATGGTAATTTCCCTGTTTATGGTATTATAAAGGGTTGAATCATTTCATATAAACACAGGTAACGTGATGTAGAAATTAATTTTTTCTGCAACTTGTTTTAGGGAGACATTTAATGTGCAAACTTGTTTTTCTGCTTTTCTGTTTCCATGTAGTTACAGAACCCTCATTGATTTGATACTTTAATTATGTAACACAATATCTATTTTTAAATTGTTTTATAATTTTGCTCCAGCTAGTGGAGTCTGAATCTGCCTTTACACTGTGTTTGCCTTCCTTTGGGATGTTTGGAACTGGAGCTTGTCTTCTTACTTCATGGAGTGCAAAAGGTGTCCATGTCCACTGTAAATCTAGCTTTGATCAGAGCACAAATTAGCGCATGTCCGTGTTTTCTAGCTGCTTTTATTTTCCAAATTCTGTTCCAACAAGTCGATTGTGTCTCAGCTGAGGTCTGGTTTCTTTAAGTGATGTATCCTATCCCAGCTTTCCCACACTGTGCAGAATAACCCCAAACACCCAGCAGGCTGCTGCAGCTCTGGCCATTTCTTGTTTGCAGTCAGAAGCAAATGCTTTCCAGGGACTTGGAAATTCATTCCTCAGATCAGCCCAGGTGACCTCATTTACAGTCACTATCATTTCCAAATGACTTTAAATGGAATATTGCTCTACGATTGAAACTCCTTTGAAGCATCTCCAAAAAGTTTTTCATTCTGGCCAGTCCCTCTGTACTTTCCATGGCCATTAAGATAATTAAGGCAGCTGGGTAAGGCTGCTCTCTTCACGCTGCAGCCTTGCAAGAGCTGTGCTTGCAGGGAGGCTCTGTCCCTCTGCACAAGGAAAAAGCATGCAGCAACATCTGGGGTGATGAAGGACAAGGTGGGCTCACTGCAGTGCTGCAGCCTCAGCTGGAGTGGATGCAAATATTGGTTGTTGCTGTGAGGTTTGGAGATTATTGGGTTATAGAACTTTCAGTGTTTGCTCCTAAAGCCAAGTCCTCAAAGAGAAGTGTCCCAGATTTCAGTTCTGCACGCTTTTGAAGGTTGTTAAGCAGCACAAAGTCTGTCAGGGTTCGTGTTTATTTTGGTGGCCCTGTAAGCTGAACTCCAGTGGGAAGTGATTAACTTTCTGCTTTCAAACCAAACAGCAGCATATTCAGATCTGATCTGCTGTAATCTGGCACAGAAGGCTGTGAATTGAGTCAGATTGGAACCTAAACTGAGTTATTCTGCATGCTAATGAATTTACCCTTCAAAACATTCCTTGTACTTATTTCTTTCACATCAGCCACTGTTTCAAAATCAATTTTAAAAGCTCTGAAACTTCACACTCACTGTAAAAAAGTTGTTGGTGTCAATGTCACAAACTGCTGTTGCCTTACCTCTGACTCTCCTCTGTATTTGAAACCTGTCCAGGCTTACTGTGAGTTTTCCAGGGATTTTTTTATCCTATATATAGGAACTTTGGGACCAGACTGGTGATCCTAACAGTCCTTGGTTAGCAAAAATGTCTCTCTGTTACTTTCTTTTGAGTTTTGTTTAAAACATCTGAAACATCCCTTAGGTTGGTTTGGTTTACCATTAAAGTTGGTAAATTGTAATTCCAGAAACTAGAGAGAGGTGCTGTAATAATCTTTATAAGAAAGAAAATGCTCTTTTTTCCCCCTCTGCCATAGAGAATCACAGAGCCAATTACATGTGGTTTATATGTTACAAGATACATACTTTAAAATATACTATTGTTGTAGTTTATTAATTAATGAAATATCACTTTGTGCATTTGCCTTTGAGGTGCCTAATAATAAACTATTTAGCAACGTTTTTCAAATTGCATAGTTTACCTTAAAGTTTAAACTGTTAACTCCATGCAGAAAGAGAAAACAAAAAACAGCAAGGCAAGCATGATTCTAGATTACATGGCATTTTTAGCCAGAGTTTTAATCAGTTCATTTGAATGTTCTGCTCTCACATTCTGTCTTTACTGGAGAATCATATTTTCATTTATATATGCACCGCTTTTCCATGTAAATACTACAGCTCCCCTCATGTGTTATTACACACCCAGGAAGAAGGTTTGTTCTTTTTTTTAGATTTAAATCTTTAACATCCCCACCCCATGATGATATAGCTCCCATAGCCAGACGATGGCACTGCAGGCTAAAGAACACACCTGCCAGTGAATCCCTTCTCCTTTAGAAATGGAATAGATGTTGGGTTTATTCCTCACCCCCAACCACTTCATTTCATCAGAACTTCTACATTATTTTAAGGGCTGTTCATCCTCAGCAGGAGCCATGCTTTGGATTCTCTGTTATTGCTCTGTCACTGCAGCTCTTCTGCATGTTTATTGTACTTGCTTTAGATCTGATACAACACCAAAATAAATTTTTCTACTACCTGTGTATTATTCTTTAATGTGGTGAATTCTCACTCTGCTAAAACTGTTTTTATGAGCATTTTGCACAACAAAATTAAGAGAAATGGCTTCTCTCAGGCCACTCTTCCTCTTTGTACTTCTTTTCTTCACTGTGGTTTGTTGTATGTAGTAAAACTGGAAGCATTCCGATGGCCACATCTCTGTCATACATTAAAATAGAACTGCAGCTCCATGTTTCTATGTTGCACCAAATCCATGGATGTGACAGCAGCTGCTTTTCTCTTGCAATCCCACAACAACCAGGCAATGAAGAGATGACATTAATTTAAGGCACTACAAAATGCACTTCACTTTTCATGCTGTCCTCTGGAAACTGGTCCTAAACACTGCTTTTGTGCACTTCAGCCTAAAATGAGAGCACTTTTGGTGACCAAGTGGCCTGAATGTGACAGAAGCCTCAGTGCTTTTCTTTTACTTTTTCACTTCCCTCTTCTTCTCTCTGAATTCTTGATGTCATTTAGGCATTATTTGTATTAGATTATTTTATTAGAGGGAGAGGATTAGTGCTGATAAGGAAAATCTTGACAAGGATTTCCTTTTTATTTATTTATTTCTGTTCATAATGAGCAGAGAAGAGCTGGGGTAGCCAATTCTCAAAGCAGGAATATGAATGATATAATACAAAACCAGCTTGAAGGATTTGGTGATAAGTAGGTGAATTGTTCTGGGATGATGCTTTTGAAAACAGAGTTTATTTTATTTATTTTTCTAATAGCCATGATGAAATTCTTTCATAAAAGCAATTCTGTTAATTTGTTCAAAACACAAGTGAATACATCACTACACTGAGAAGTACACCACAAACCCCTCCATTTCTAAAGCATTTGATTTTCCTGAGATTTGCTTTGCTCTGTAATACGATTGTTCTGCGTAACCATATTTATCTGAGCAGCTTTATTACGTGTAATAGTGGAGTTTATTTATTTAGCTTTACTTATTGCAGTGTGTGTGATTGCCAAACAACTTGTGCTTTCAGGATGAGGTTGTTACAATGTTGTTCACAAAAACCATTTTCACCTGAGTCCCTATGGGATGAGCTAATACAGCATGGTTGACATTTCTATAGGGGAGGTGAAATTAGCAGTGGATTCTTTTACTGTGAAACTGAGATGTGAAACTGCTGGGGATGAAGCAGAGAGCCACAACTATTAACTTGCCTTTTCCAGCCCTTTGATTAAAGCCTGGCTGGTGTGGCCTGCAGGGCACAGCACAGGACCTGACTCCTTAGCCAGGCAGTTCTTCACAGCAGCTTGGGGAGCTGGAGGGGAAGTTTTGACTGGCAAGCCTAAAAGCAGATGGGGGCATAAGTGCCATGGCTGTGTGTAGGGAAAGCTGCTTTTTTTCCTAGGGTATTATAATAAAGCAGTTTTTAGTAATAAATCCGAACTTGCCTGACCTGTGTCACTCCCTGTAACCTTTCTGTGCCATGATAATGTGCATTGTCTCAGAGAGTATTTGATCTCCTCACTTGCTAATACAATTCCATCTGCCCCAGGAGCTCATTCTAAATCGAAAATTCAGTTGCCATGGCTGGCATTAAACTTTTTCAGAATTTTCACATCTTCTGTTATAATTATTTACACACAGCAGTTTATAGTCTATGGAAAGGGAAATTCGAGTTGTGAGACCCATTAATGACATCCAAGTATGTTCTGCCCACAACTGAGAATAAATTCTTACAGCAGCTGGAAGTTGTGACTTTACTTGGTTGAGTATTTTGTGTGCTTACCTACAGTCCTTGTGTATGGCTCAAGCTAACTACAGTAGCATTAATATTTGCCTGTCTAGAGAGCTGATTAACCCCAATGGATCTGTGACTCTGTCCTTGGAAATCTCTAAACTCGTGCAACAAAGCTCAGAATTTGCAAATTCTGTAATGACGTTTTCCTCAGTTGTTGGGGTTTTGATTTTTGTTTATTTGTTCCATTTTCATACTGGGTTTTCTAATCTCCCCTTTTCTCAGTAGCTAATGTAAAGTCTTTGACAACAGTCTTTTTCATTCAGTTTCTACCTGTTGCTTTTGTCTCATCAGGCTGACTTTCACTTTTCATTTGAACTTAGGAATCTGTTAAAAAGTAAGGTTGAATTTAGTATGTCTCATCCCTTTTGTAACAGTGCTCTTTGAAGGAATAAGGTACACATTTATGGTGTTTTCTAATTATTCAATAAAATGTTTAAAGTTTAATGATGTTGGAATCAATGACATTTTAATATGGATTCGGTGCTTAAGGAATTTTTGTGTCTGGATGTTGTATTTTGAATGTGTCTTTGAGCTGAGCCTGTGCAGCTGGGAGTGGAGGTGTGTGTGCACTGTGCAGTTACGATTTAGAGCTTTTAACTCAATTATTCTTAATTGCATTTCTATTAGTACACTGAGTACTTGAGAATCCTGAAAGATCTTTCACCATGAATAAGTCATCCAGTGATATTAAATATTTACCTGTCATGAAGTGGCAAATTGAGAAAATAAACAAGCTGACAGAGATTCAGTGTTACATCAGGGACTTTATCTTGTAGAAAAAGTAATAAACTCTATTTTACTAGAGATTACCTTCTAACTTAATATTTCATGCTCAGTACTAGTCAGTGAAAAGAGGTTCCTAAAGTATCTCACCACTTTTTCTTCTTAGTAATTAAGACAGTTTAATTCCTTTTGAAAATGCTGAAATGACTGTGCAGTGTGAGGACTGGATATTGCCTGAAGGGAGCTAATTACCTGGGTAGTGAATTGCATGGAGAATTTGGCTGTTTGAGGGAGAATTCCTGTTCTGTTCTACTTAGGAAAAGTTTTTAGAATTTCCTGCTGGCTTCCCTGGCACAGATTGCCCAGAGAAGCTGTGGCTGCTCCTGGATCCCTGGAAATGTCCAAGGCCAGGCTGGACATTGGAGCTTGGAGCAACCTGGGATAGTGGAAGGTGTTGGGGATGGACTGGATGGGTTTTAAGGTCTCTTCCAACCCAAACCATTCTGGGATTTCTTGATGCTCTGATTTTTCTCTGTAGATTTCTATGCATGACTTGTCTTGTTCCTTTTCCTCCATAACTTCCAAGTACAGTTTATTGCTGTAAAGCCTCGGGACAGGTGGAACTGTTTATTAGGTCACAGGACAGTTTTGTTTATTTATTTATTATTACTCTAGGACATAAAAATGGTAATTTTGAACTGTCTTAATTTTTCAGGCACATACAAATCTCCTTGAGAATGATCCCTAGGATGTTTTTTTTTTTAATTTGAGGCAGACAAATGATGATATTGTTGATGTGAGATGTGTGTAATTCTCAGTTTAGGAACTTCTCTGTATTCAAACAGAACCTTCTGTCACTGGTCACTAATTTAAGTTAGTGTTTTCTGTGTGATGATAATGTGAAGATGATGGTTCAGCCTTGTACTCTTGGTGTATATATATAATATATATATATAGTACATTTGGTAAATCTGTTGTACATTTAGTAAATCTGTTGGTGAGGTGTTTCTTTGCAGCAAATAACAAACCAGCAATGCTGTTCTTCAAACATCTGAGAGCTGGGAGGGGTGGGAAATCAATTCTTCTTATCTTTACCAATTTCTTAAAGGAGATAAGAATCTCGTTGAGTTGACATAGATTAATTACACAGATTATGTCAGTTGTCTTCATCAGAATCCCTTGATGGTAAATCAGTCTTGGTAAAATGGTAAATATACCATCCTTTTGGGCAACTCATAATTTCTTTGACAAAACAGTATTTCATTTGTCTCTTTTCACTTTTTTTAATTAATGTTTTATTATTGGAAGTTTTTGTAAAGCAGATCCACTAAATTCAAACTTGAAAATGGGAAATCAATCCTGACATTTAATTAGCTGTTCCAGGTTCTCTTCACTATGAACATGAAAAAGCAACTAATACTCTGAGGTCGTGTGATTTGAAAATTCTCTGTGGCTGTCCTTTAAAGATTTTGTTTTATTTAGATATACATATGCACTTATGGAAATGTGCAGCTGCCTTAAAAATTCTCCATAATTCTTATATATGCAGTTCTTTAGATTATTTCTTTAATAGTCTGCTTTTTGAAATTTCTTGTTATCTCAGTGTTAAGTCTTATATACTGAATAGAAGGCACAGGGCAACAAAACTGTTTCCATTTATATGTGGTGATAGTGAAAATCTTGAAAACACAATGCAAGCAGTAAAAAATGCAAAAGGGATAAAAGTACCCTATCGTTTCTGGGGTGGTTTGGAGAGTTACTGACTTTGTATTAAATGAGAACATTAATTTCATGTTAATTAACAGAGAATAGTTCTCTTGGTGCCTCCCTTTCCCACCCTAAGTTGTTTTCTGCCTGCACCCAGCTCTGTGCTCCTGCTGAGGTTGTGTTTGCAGCAGGGAGCTCTTCCTGGTGAGACACTTTC
Organism: Entomyzon cyanotis; assembly: GCA_024500445.1. Classification (NCBI taxonomy): domain Eukaryota; kingdom Metazoa; phylum Chordata; class Aves; order Passeriformes; family Meliphagidae; genus Entomyzon; species Entomyzon cyanotis. The sequence continues at coordinate 3,843,328 of JAKEPQ010001023.1, forward strand.
CCCTCTTGCACAGATCATCAATTGCTTGGCCAGAAAGTGAAATATTCCATGCAGAGGGTTGGTGTTTAGGGACCTGATCCTTGGGAATAAATGGTCTTTTTTGTCTGTTCTGATCCTTGACAAGCACTTGGGGTCAGGTTTTGTGGCTGCTGCTCTTGGACAGGTTGCTGTTGGTGTCTTCAGCTCCTCCCTATTGGAACTGTACATTTGAATATTTGAATTTTTTCTCCAAGATGTAGAAGATGTTTTTGGGAAGGAGCTGCATGGATGAGTGGGAAGGAGCCTGGATACAGACTGGGATGGTGTCAATACAATCTTTTAACCATGTGCTAGGGCTTCTCTGGCCATCTTTAGGGTGCTATGGGTTATCTGGATGCTGGAGGTAGTTTCTGGGACAATTATAACACTGTACTGGGTTATTTACACATTAAGGGTACCAGTGGTTTTAGGGTTTTTTGTTCGTTTGTGTTTAATTAAGATGCTGTAAAGTGGAATTTCATTTTTAGTGTAATTGGTGTTCTTAAAAGGGAAAAGTCAAACACCTTCAGTGTTCTATAGAACGTGGTGGATTTTTTTTACCAAGAACATATTTCTTTATGCTTTCCCAAGCACATTATTCCAGACATATATAGGAAGAGCGAGAGTAATGATGAGTCTGTACCAAGAGTTTGATTCCAAGTGCCCAGTGACTCTCTGGGTGTTGTGATCCTGGAACTTCCTCTGTATGAGAGGTGGGAAACTCATCCATTGCAAACACAGAGGAGGAAATGGGGACATTTCCAAGGAACTCTGAGCTCTGAAATCATTCTTGTATTGACTTGATGTGGAACATTCTTAGCTGGCTTTCAGTGTTTGTATGGCTGCGTTGTTTTCTAAAATAATAATGATAATTGTCTATAATGATAATCAGAGGGCTCTCCTTTTGTCCTGGCATTTGGGTGATGGGCAGAGGGCTGGGTGTCACTGAGAAAACTCTTCTCTGAAACACTTCCAGGTTTTCAAACAGAACTGCTGCCCTTCAATATTCTCTGCAAAAATACCTGTTTCAGTATGGGGAATGTTGGAGCTGGTTGAGGAAAGAAATGTGTTTATTATCAGTATGCAGGTTTTTTTATGGTATCTGATTCCTGTGCATTGAGGCAAAATAAAAAAGAAAAGGTAAAGTTTACTTATGTTTTGCTCTAAAGTTTTCCTATATGTGAGCTTTTACTCTCTTTCTGTTTGCTAAATTGATGAGACATGCATAGTTCCAGATAAAACATGCAAAATACTTCAGTGCATGGAAGAAAGAAAACAATATTTTCACAATCGGTTTTCCCCTTCTAAAGCACCAAGTTGATATGGTTTAACTGTAATTTTTCCAGCTAATTCAATATAGAAAGCATCACTTGCTATTAAAAAACACTGGGGAAAAAAGCTTCCTAAGTTTTTGAAAAAATTTTGTTTAATAGGGAAAACTGATTTCTGGGAACTGATAAAAATATCTGCACAAGTTTATTTTGCTGCTTATTATATACAGTTTTCTTATTACAGTGTCAACTGAGGTTAATGTACATGTGTAGGAATAAATGTATTTACACTGTAAAGATTTTACCCTGCTAGATGCTGGAAATAACCACCAAGACTGAGGTAAGTGTGGTAAGAGTGTTTTCAGTTTTTTGTTGTTGTCTGTTAATAAAACATAAAATATGTAAAGTGTTATTTTCTAATGACTCCCTTTATAAACTACAAGGTCTACCAATGCATTGTTAGCTGTTGATTATAATTCCATGCTAAATCCAAAATTGCTGCATAAAAACCCCTCCATAAAGCCAGCTCAGTCTTTGTAAACGATGGTCTGGAAACCACAGATCCTTTATTCTTTCCCCCCCTTGTTTTCCCTTGGAGTCATGAAAAATGAAAAATGTAGTGTAAATGTCAAAAACGTCGTCAGGAGTAAATCCTGGGGGTTGGCTAATGAAAGCTCAGTGCCTGGTGCTGAGCAGCAGGGTGCTGGGGGCACTAATATCTCAGGAGCTGGGGACCACATACCATTCCATCTCTGATCCCTCATTCTGGAATCTCCCAGGCTGCAGCAGGAGCCCAGCTATTACCAGCAGATTTGTAGCTGTCTGTAGCATGTATTAAAAACCATGAGATTTGCATGAGTTCTGCTGTTTGCTCTCTGCCACAGTTTCAATGTGTAATGGGTTATGTAAACAACACGTGTGTGCTGTGTTTTAAAGGGAGGTTTTTGTTTGTTTTGGTGATGTCAGACGTGAACTCTGCGCTGGCTCAGTTGCAGTGAGACACAGCCTGTGTTAATGGAATGAGAATAACCAGAAACTGAATGGAAAAGTGGAAAATAAAGTGTGTGAGATACCCAAACAGGACAGCTTATAGTTCATGAAACTCATTGCTTTCTGTTGTAAAATTGAAAGTACTTATGTTGGGAAGTATGTCCCTAATGAGGAAATGTAAATTTCTCCTGAAAACCTTGGCTAGTCAGTAATCCTGCTGTCAGATGGATCACTGGTGTTCTCAATGGGCATGAGCTGGTGAGAGAAATCTCATCACCTCTCAATGAGTACATTTATTGAGGGTGTGTTCATGGATTTAATGATTGGAATGACAGGATTTATTTAGGAAGGAAAAGGAGTGTTTGCAAGCCCTCAAATACTGGTTAAATCTGTGCTCAGTAAGTGCAGAGAGAAGTGGAAATGGGTAACCACAACTCTGTCTGCAACCAAATGTAAGTTTTTCAGCCACTGTGACCTGGCCAGTTGCTATAAGGGAAAAAAACCCAAAAAACAAAAACCAAACCAAAACAAAAAAGCTGGACTTGTTGAAACAGTGGAAGCAGTGGAAAGGCTTCTGAGTGACCCAGCAGTGCTCCTTGTGTGTTAATGATCTCCTGGGCTGTGCTGTGCTGTATTGCTAAGAGTGTGTATATATGTGTGTATATATATCTATATATCCATATATCTGTATATGGGTTTTAGGGGAACATCTAGAAACTTACAGTTAGCTTTTGGGAGGAGCGCTGACTCAGTTAAAGAATGTGCATTGTTTTAAAGCAAAAGATAGCAAACTTCAGTCAAAAGAAATCAGCACTTTATTCTTTCCTCCTAGCAAATGGTAATCTCTCTTTACTGCAGTGTTAGATTTTTCAAAATTATTTTCGGTCTTTAAAATCCAGTGTGTTTTTGTTGCTCAATTTATACAGAACTCTTACCTCTGTACTACTGAGAAACCTAAGGATTTAATTAAATACTGAGCTAACTCATGTTCTCATATTTTCTAAGATGACCCATTATCTCTTCCTTCTTTTAGCTGGTGGATACAAATTTTTAATGTTTCAGTATGCTTTTATCAAAGGAGAACCTCTTTTGATCCCACATTAAAAAACCAGTTTGTGGTGTGAAATTACTGTATGCAAGGTGATCTCAATAGTAACACCTATTCCAATCTGTGTCATTATCCAGATAGAAGTCGAATTATTCATACAAGTTTATAAAAAAATATTTGAACCTTCTTATTTCCTCTGCAGCTTTCCATGTATAAAATACTACTTCTGGGCAATCACCTGAGTTATTAGAATTTATTTCTTTTAAACCTTGTCAGACCACATTTTCTGTGTTTTACATATGGTCCATCATGTATTTTACTTTCTTGTCAGTAGAGAAGCATCTCGTCCTATTATAGATGCTGGAAAGTGTTAGATGGAGAGTTTCTATTCTTTTTTTCCAGCTGCTAGATGAGTAAAGTGGTTTCAGAGTCATTCAAATTTATTTTCTCAAACTTTTCTGTCTCAACAGCAATAAGGTCACATCCCTCTTGTTTTTCTCTAGCAAAAGAAATCAAGCCCTGCCATATACAACAGCACAAGATATGAGTTGATAATTGCTGGAAATAACCTATAATATTTAGTGTTTCTGACCTGGGGAGAGTGCTCTGTGAATGGATTGCTGGGTGGTGTGCTATTTCTTATATTTTGGCATGCTAATATCAATTATGCACGTAGTTTTATGTTTTTATGGGTATGTAAAACCAAGAGTAATATTTCAGCTGCCTGACAGACAGTTTGGAGCCCAGCAGTGATCTCGATGTTGGCACCTTTCGTGTGGGTGGAAGGGTGGTGGTTCTTCCCATTGAACTGGCAAAGAGCCAGACTGACTGGAGAGCAAAATCTGAGCCGTGGAAATTCAAAGAACACATTTTTAAATAAGTCAATTCGGTAATTACAAGGCGGTGTACCAGTAGATTTTCACAGCAGGGAGGACAGCAGGGAAAGCAAAGAGCGCTAATTTTATTTTAATTAAGCTTTGCTGTTAATGGGGATCAGAGGATTCTGCCAGGGAGGGAGAGGAGCTGTGGATGGCACAGACTTGCTCCACGCTCGACTCGCTGGAGTGGCTTCCATTTCCCTGTGTTACAGCATGAAGTGCTCTCAAGTGCTGCTCGAGGAGCTCTTCAGGCTGCAAGGAGCACATGAGGAGTAGGATACAACTCTCTTGATCTCTCTTTAGTTCTGCAGCTTTGATAACTCAGCAAGCTCACAGGGCTGCCAGCCTCTCCCTTCCCTAAGGAAAAAAAAAAAAGAGTACATAGAAGGGTCCTGTTTAGAAGGTGGATGGAGAAAACAGAGCAAAAGGTTATTTCTTGTTGTACAACAGATTATTTCCTTTTTTTTCAGTTTTGGTAATTAGAACTGTCTGCTTAAACTGAAGACTTTATGTGGTTTGCATCATGACATAGTTAGTGCTTTGTGGGAAAAATCACTGTGATTAGATATGAAAATCTTCAAATCTTCTGTAGCTGCCAGGTTCTCTTAAGTCATGGCTGTGGTTAGAAATTAAGCAGAGCTGTTTGCTTTGTATGAATAAAGGATTTTTTTCCCTATAAATAGACTAGGAAACAAAACCCCATTTTCTATAGGAAACAGCTTGTTTTAGGTAGCTGTTGATTGAGCTGTTCCATGTGAATGTGCCTGAACCTGAGCAGAAGCATTCCAAGAGAGCAGACCCCTGGGAATGAGCCTTTTCCAAGCTGCCACCACTGTCCCACTGCCACCAACACATCCCTTACACACGAGAGCAAAATCAGGTCCTGCTTTTAGCCTGGTTTGCAGTGTGGCTCTGTCCTGTCATCCCAACAGGCTCCCTTAAACTGATCAAGATTAATAGTAAAGCCAATGTTTATTTTTTATAGACCTCCTAAAGAAATCTTCTGTTCCAATAACTGGCTGTGGGCTCACTGTTCCCTTCTAAAATTTTCTGAACTGCCTTACCAAATACTTGAAAGGATAAGAATAGTAAATCTATTATCTGATAATTACCTGCTGCAGGCTGACTGCTCATTTGCATGTTCTGATTCTGGCTTTGCATTGTATAATTTTAATATTTTGATAATATCCCAGTGATGAAGGGACTTGGGTTTTTTCCTATTAACCACACTACTGAAAAGCTACTGCAAGACAATCCTGGATGGATCCAAATGGTCATGTTTGGTCTAAATATGCCAGGGAGCAAGTGGGTTTCAATATCCCAAGCTAAGCCTGAAGTTGTAGCACTCAAATAATTTTGATTGGAGTGGACTTGAAATCAGTGAACTCAGAATGAAAAAGAAGCATCAGAACTCTATTTTGGCAGATTCTTTAACCACTGCTTGAAAGATTGGATAAGGAAGCAATAGGGGTTCTTCAGTTACTCTAATTCATTGAAAACATAAAAACCAAGACTTATCTGGGATAATAATCTTTGCTAATAATTAATTGATTAATCATTTGTAATGTGAGCCTCTTCCAGAGGTTTCTAGACTTTCTGGACTTAGACTTTATTTGGATAACTGTACATATCTTCCTGTCCCCCAGTGTACCTCAGGAAGTCAGGAGGGCCCTTGTTTTAATGAGCAGTGTGAGGTGTTTGTGTTTTAAGTCCATGAATTCACTTCTTGTCAGAGTAGTTTGCTCACAGGTTTTAGTTTGTGTGCAAGAGTATCATTACATCAGATAATTCTGCACAGATAATTCATTTCCATGATTTAGGATGTTCTTAATTGCTTTACTGAAGGGAGATTGAGCACCTTTTAACCAAACAGCTGAACGATTTGCTATGACAATTCTGCCACTGTGCATTCACTTAATTTCCAATTAATCAAACATTCAATAAATCATTAGTATAATTACACCTGCTCAAATATTCCTACCCCAGCACATTAGCTATGCTCAGGCAGCCTCTTTTACCAGCTGTGTGAATGGATTCATTTGTCTGACCCAGTTGGTTGCACGTCCTTGCTTCTTATGAGCCTTGAGAAATGATAGGGCAGAAATTTTAATTATTTATAATCCCAGGCATTCTTTTGACTCGTTGTTCACGCTTTTTGCTTGGGTGCTCCTATAGCAACTCAAAGCAAACAGCAGTGCAATAGAGGCTGGGTAATTTCTGTAGATTTGGAAATCATTTTTATTCCCCTCCTGTGCCACTTTCCTAATTACTCCGTGTCCCCAAGTGCACGAGAATTCCCTCAGCACCATGTATCTAAAGCACAGCTGATGAAAACAGTCACGGAAATGGAACCAAAAGGGTGTCCTAAAAGTGCTTTACTGAAAGCTGCTAAGTTGGCCCAACAAACTAATTCTGGGAGCTGTTTTTAAAAAATGGCACAAATGGAAATCCTCTGACATGCCTTCAAAATATCAGTGTAGTTGCATTCAGTGTCTGAGGAAGACAGAAATATGAGCAAACTCTCCAAGAACTGGAGAAGGTAACTGAAGCACCTGTGCTGTGTAGAGGTGTGTGTTGCTATTTGCTCCCTCAGCACAGATGAGAAATCTGAATTTCCTCAGGTACAAGTGGGATTACTCAGTATTTGTATCTCCTGATCGTTGTAAGCTTTAAATCATACTTTGTGGTGCGACTTAAAGTAAACAAACCCGGCCATGCAATCTCAGTCTGTAATATTTTAAATATGAACTCTTGATGTGGGTGTAGACACGTTTTAAATTGTGCAGCGTAGGTTCTGTTGCTTCAAAAATAGATTTACTGGTTACAACTTGCCTGTGTTTTATCTTTGAGTTAGGAATTGGAGGAGATTCATAATGCTTTAATCCTTTGGTGCAAATAGGTAAGATTTTTTAAATTTAACTGAAGGCGTCGTGATCCATCCAGATAGTAAAATAGGTTAGCTTTCCTCCGGCAACCCATTCCATATTCTGTTTATTCTTTATTTTCTTTTTACCAAATATGCTTTGTGTAGTACTAAGGGGAAGTTCTTTAACCTGAAGGGAAAAGGCATCAAAGAAGCTATTTGGGGAAAAAAAAAAAAAAAAGGGAGATGAGAGAAAGATGCACTAATTGGACATTATTTTAATTACTTAAACATTTGTCAAGTTTCTTTCTCATCTGTTAAAAAGATTCTTGGTAGAGTGCATGAGCACATGGTTTCTCTGACCCTTTCATCCTGTGTGGGAGAAAAAGCATTGAGTGGGAAAAAAAATCTGCTCTGGATAAATGTTTTTGCCTCCCCATGGCATGGAGCATTACTGCTGTGGCTCCCAGAAATGTCTCAGTGCATAGAAAACAGAAAGATTTATTTGTCCATTAAGCTGCATTTGTGTTGGGATGTTCTGCCCGATGTTATTGAATAGGAGTTTCCTAATTGTTTGTTTACTTTTCTAAATGTGGCTCAGCATAGGATGTGCACAGTCTGCATGGTGGGGTGGAGTGGAACCCAGAAATCTCACTGTCAGGTGTGGTTTGAGCATTCTGTGGGATGCACAGAATCCTGACTGGAAGCTTTCATGCCTTGGTTTTAGTTTTTCTGGCTTTTCTGGAGCAGTGCAACTCAGTAGCATCACCAGATACACATCCCTACATTGACAACCTTAAGATTCCCTTTTGCTTTAGTCCTAAAAGCTTCAAATCAAAGCCATATTCTCCGAATTTCACTTCACCCATACATATTTTACAGTCAGTCATTACATTTGCTTTTACAATTTTCACCCTCTGGAGCTGACAGGATTCTTTGTCTAATCATTTGATTTTAGTTTCCCTCCTCCCAATCCTTTTCACACCTTCAAAAGGTCTTCCCAAGTCTGAGCTCATTTAGCTTTGCTGAAGTTTGTTGTAAATAATTTATTACCTTGAAACATAACAGTGTAGGAAATTAATCATCATAAACAACAGCCCAGCTTTTAGTTGCCTAGGGACAGGGTCAGAGTCTGAACAGAATCCTCTTCAGCAGTGAAAACATGGATATAAAACTCCACTTTACTTGCCATCACAAGGTCCTCTTCAGGAGTTTCCTTTCAGATTTGCCTTTGTTTCTTTTCTGGCTTATCAAGTACACTGTAATGTCTCTGTCCTTTTCCTGAAGCTCTTCAGCAATTCTGTGAAAGTATTACAAAGTAATTTTTTAAAAATTGTTAAGGCTTTTTTGACCAATATCGGGCAACAGATGTTCTCTTCCACAACATCTCTCATCCCTCTGGGTCTGGAGGAGAACAGTTGAATTCCAGGCTTACATTTCAGGAATACTCTGCCAGTTGTTGGTGAGAGTGGTGAGGGCTCAAAGATGGTAGCTTGGAAATGGTCTGCAGCAAAAGAACAACCCCTGGTGCCCACAAACTTTATTAAACAGCCAAAAAAATTTGGGCACCCTTGCTTGGGTACCCCAGACATGGAAAGGTGGCTTTGCTTGGGCATTGACCTTTCTATGGCACTTTCCCAGGGTCAGATGGATAAAATATCACCAAATGTGTTTTTTTCTCTCATCCATAAATACAAATTTTAATAAAGACTCAGCCAGAGGTTGTTGCCATGTGGTGGTTTTACATGGGGGAGAAAAGACTCTTGCACAGGTGTGTTTGGGGAGGGCTTAATCTCTTCTTTTAAAAAGTTATTTTTTTCTAAATAATGTTCTCTTAGACTTCTTCCCAAAATACTATTTATGCAGATGATAAAAAAAATTACTGAAAATGTTCATTACATAAAACTGCATCCCAGTGAAAGTCAAAGTATTTTGACGCTGACTCTTGACTGAACTGTAAAAGAAGTTTTTTTAAAGGAGCTTTGCCCCAAACTCCATGAGATGTTGTTTTTCTGTGAGCCTTTCCTTCTCTCATGGATGGATAGTGGAAATGCAAGGCCTGTGTCTCTCTGTGCCCCAAAGGCAAGGGAGCCTAAGGACAGACAGACAGCAGGAGGAAGAGGGAGATGAAATGTCTGCTCCAAAGCCTCACTTGCAAACCTCTGGCAGATGGTGGAACTCACCTCTGGGTCATCCTGAGCCTTGATCAAAATCTATTGACAGTCACAGGATAAACAATACTCTAGTTTGATGTCATCATTACCTGTACAGATATCTTCACATTCCAGTTCTTTTTCTATTCACCTCCATTCTATGCATGGCAATGTGAAATGACTTTGTAGTGTTAAATAAATAATATCACAGCATAAGAGTAGAAATGGTCAACACTTAGATACAGTGTTAGATAAAAGAAGCAGAAGTGAAAGTGAAAATGCTCCCAAAACATGCTTAGAAAAGATAGATAAAAGGCTAAATTTAAAAAGTTTAAATATGGGCATTCACATTTAGGAGAAAAGTCATCACTTGAACTCTAGAAGAGTAGGTGTAACTCTATCATCTTGATGAGGGCAAATCAGTGTCCATCATCCCAAACTGGATTTGAAAGAGCAGCTCCCATTTCTGCTCTTCATTATGCAGGAAAATGGCAATAATGTTGGGATTTTCTAGCAGCAGTTACACACCTAATGCATGCCACTGCACAGACAAATCCATTTAGTGCTACCTGCAATGTAAGATTTATTTCAAATGAAGGGGAATTAGCTTCTCAAACTGTCACATCTCCTTTTTATGGACAATTTCAACAAGCAAACAAACCACACTGGCAGCAGTCATCTGGGTGATGGAGGAATCAGAGATGTGCAGTGCCTCTCTGTGGATGTGTTTGTCCCCAAACACCTTCCTGCCTCTAACCCTCTCACCTGCAGGCAGACACCTCATACCTGTAAGGTCTTTCCACCAGCATTTGGAGAAGGGGAATGTTTAAAGGCAAAGTATGAACACAGAAGGCTGCTGTCTGCATGGGCTGAGCAAGGATTCCCATGGCTGCTGGTTTGTGTGACAAATTCTCCCAGCTCTTTGTTTGGAAATCTACAACAATTAGGATTTTTTTTTTTTTTTTTTTAATTTGATGTCAGATTCTGATACCAGCCAGATTTCTGTTTCTAAAGTCCCCTTTTTATGATTGTCATTGCTTTCAAGCTTGTATTATTTTCAGTATTCTTACTAAATATCCTTTCTAGAGTGAAACAGATCTGCATAGCACCTCTGAAATCATCATTTGTGTTATGTGGATGATTGTCTGAGGAATGAGTAGAATTATTTTGAGGACTACCTCCACCTCCCAATATATTGTCAGTAAAGACTTTTTTATGAGGTACTTATAAGACCTCCTAATTTCATATTAACACTTGATTAAACTTAATAATACAGTGAGTATCATATCAAAGCATATAATTGTAAAGTGCTTTTGCCTTTTGGAGCCCAGAGTTACTATGGTGATAACTTTAGAGGCTTACAAACGTTTTTATGTCTTTTTTCTCAGATTAATAATTTTTTTTTATTATTTTAGAACTATGTTTGGATACTCTACAATGACATGAGTTTTATGAGCAAACAAAATGAAAAGCCACAGCCATCGATGGCGAGTGAGTGATTTGGCCAGGGCTCCATTAGTGCTGGTGTTGTGTGTCCAGATGGGTGCTTTGCTTTAGCACATTCATCAGCAAGGAATCCCAGAGCATCCCAACACCTGTGGGAGGCCTGAGCACACACATCATTTCCAAACTGCCTGTTTTCTTCTCTCAGAAAGAGATGATGATCTTTGTGCTCCCTTTGGGAAGGGAGAGAGGCTTCACTGAGCCCAGGCTGACCAGGAGGAATCTGTGGGGAGAAGTGGGAGAAACAACTCAGTGATCTGCTGCTGCACATTCCCATGGCTTCAAATGGGCTCTCCTTTCAGAGGTGGTTTGGAAATAAATACAGGGCACACCTTACAGAGCTTGCTCTGCCAGGATGGAGTAGATTAAATTAAATTAGATCAAGTTAATTTCCATACCAAAAGGCAAAACTCTGTGCAGTGATCAGGAGTTGCTGCTTCTGCAGCTGCAGTGCTGTTCCCAGAGGAGGTGATATGTTTGTGCCAAGGCTGGGAATGGATTGAGGGATATTTCACCTGGGAGAAGTGCCCTGCAAAGGACAAACCCAGCGTGCAGGGCACAGCTTTGTGCCCCTGGGAGCAGCTCGGAGCTAATCCTGCCCTGGCACTGGGCTGGATGGAAATCTGCTCTTCTGGAAACAGCCCTGGCTGCGTTTGGCTTTCTGGGCTCTTCAGCTCATTCACTAAAATTGGAATTAGTGTTCATTGTCCTTCTTTGCTGTTGAGTGGCTGGGGGGTCCCCCACCTTCACAAAAAAAAAGAGGGGGGAAAAAGAATTTTTTTTTTTTTAATTCCAAATATAAAGAGATTAAAGAGCCCCCCCAGGGGTTCCCCCCCCCCCCCCCCCCCCACCAATCCACACAACAAAAAAAACAAAAAAAAAAAATAAAAAAAAAAAAAAAAAACTTTTTTTTTTTTTATATATAAAAAAAAAAAACCCCACCAAAAGAAACCCTTCTGAACTGCTGCTCTTCTGCTGCTGTCATTTCACAGGGATTTCTCCAGCCCTGCTCTAGTTTGTGCGAAGAAATGTTGATTTTAATGGAAGTCACTGTCTAAAAGTAGTTTGTAAATATAGTCATTTTAATTGTTTTCAGGTATAAAATCTTTTTATGAGTACTTTTAAAAGCTCATGTAACTCATTTCCTTCTACTTTCTGTGTTGGTTTTTATTGCAAGTTATATTTACCATGGGCTGCTTTTTCAAGTAGTTTTTAGGGTGAGGTAATACGGAGTTTCAGTTGGCAGGATCAGTTGGCATTTTATATTTGTGTCTTTAAGAAAAACAATGTTTTCTTAAGATCTAGAATATTATGGGATCACAGGCATACACACCATACCACTGCCATCCTGCAATGCAAAAATCAAAGCCATGGCCCAAACTGGACCAAAGCCCAGCACAAAAGCTCTGCCCAAGCAAACAGAAAAACTCCAAAACAATAAAACAAACAAACAAAACCACAACAAAACAACAACAACAAAAAAAAAAAAAACAAACCAAAGACCAACACAAGTTTAACTTAAAGAAACTCTGTGCTCCTTAGGACAAACAGATTTTCTCTTACACCATCACATTGCACTTTTCCCGTGTTTATGGAGCTAGATGTTGTTCTGCTGCACAATTTTGCCACAGTTAAAGATGATCCTGAGGGAATAATCCCAAAGTTCTTTGCCTCCTGTGTTGAACTTGCTGCTCTTAACTTCCAGGGTCCCCCAGAGTCATCACCTGCTCCCCCAGCTTTCCATGTGGATGGAGTCTGTGTTAACTGATAGAAGAAAATCATCCCTGGGATTTTGACTTCAGAGAAAATGGAACTTTATTTTACCAGTCCAGGAGGGGGCACTCCATTTCTTTTTATTGTCTTTGGAATCAAGCCCAACATTCTCTCACCATGAAAGGCTCTTCTCTTAAAAATAGCTTTTTTTTTTTTTTTTTAATTAGAAGCCAGCATTGTTACTCCACGGTTTCTTAGCACTCATTGTTTTTAACTCCCCTTTCCTGACAGTCTTTTTTATAAAATAAAAAATTACCAGAACTTTCAAAATCAGTCATTTGTAGCTTTGATCTTCAATATATTCAAAATCATCTGTAATATGATAGGCATTTTAAATATTAAAATTTCATGTCATTTATTCCAATCTTTTGTCAGTTTTGTTGAAAATACTTTTTTCAAAGAGCACTGATGAAATGGAGCAGACTTTCCCTCTGTGCTAAAATAATCTTGTTTTCTTTTCGAACCCCAACGTTCATGTGCATGCGTATACAGAGGAATCAAGCTGATTTTAAATACTCCCAAATTGCATGTTTGCATTTATCAGTATATTACAGTGACATAGAAATGAATAGAAGGCAAAAAAGTCCTGGTTTGTATGAATGCACTTTTTTGGTTTTTTGTTTTTGGGGTTTTTTTGGGTTTTGGGGTTTTTGGTAGTTTTTATGTTGCCAAGTTATTTTTCTCACTCGGCTCAGAGGTGAGATGGAAACGATTATTGGCTATGAAAAGGAAAAGAAACCAGAAGTACAGATCTGGTGCTTGTGACATTGGCTGGGGGAGGATAATAAGTTATTGCACTCAGTTGATTCTTTGGAGTTTTGTTTTTGCTGTTGGACAAAGTTATTAGCACAAAATTTCAGGGGCAATTAAGTGGCTTCATGATTCCAAATAATTTCCTACTTGAAAGTTTTCACTGTTTATAATTGCTGTAATTCTCAAGAAATTTCTGTGGAAAAAAATCCCATAAAACACAAGTGATAATACACTCATAACTGGTCCAGAAGTTCATCCCAGAGGGAGCAGAAATCACAAAATTACTTTGCATTTCACTGCTTGTACTACTACTATCATTATTGTGCACTATAATGATTATTTAGTGAAAAAAAAATCCCAAACTGTATCTTCTTAATGCTGTTTGTGGAGTTAGAGGGTGCTGATGGGAAAAGAAATTATTGCATATGGAAATGTGTCTGAAATAAATTCTAGCCTACAAATTTAGAATAGGAGTGGGCTGGAAGAATGTGGGAGGAACTTTGTGAGTGATTTGAATTAATAAATGAAGCAGAGATTTTGAGTGAGTGAGTACAATAGCTCTGTGTGGAGCTAAAACTCTCAGACCATAGTTATCAAAATCAGGTGCCTAAAGCTGCATATGTAAATAGGATTTGATTCCCAGAGTGTGAGTCAACCACAACTGGTGATGGGAGTTAATTGCTTATGGTTCCCAGCTATTAAAAATAGGTTGTTGGTAGATATTTTATTGTTCCCCAACAGGTTATGCCCAATATATGATAGATCCCTGTGTATCCATTGATGAAATGGAACTTCAGTGACATTCATTCTCCTCCCCTATATTTTTTTTTTTTTTTAGGGCTAAGGACCCAAGCGCTTGATGACTTTATTTGCCTTTAACTTAGGGAAAAGCTAATAAACTTATTTAGAATATTTGTTTTATATTTAATAGCCGATAAGTTGCATATCTCTTTTCAGTGTTTCCTCAAAAGAGAAGGAAAACCTCTGGAGTCTTACAGCTGGGTATTAGCTAACTATTTATAGTAAACCTACAAACTAGTTATTGAGCTCAAGTTTTCCTGGGAGGTGCTCCAGTTGAGTAACAAAGCACATTCCTATGAAAAATCCCCTTTGTTTGTCTCATGAGGAGCTCTTGATTACTCTGTGCTTGTGTTTTCTAAATTATAGTTTTCCAAGCTGCCCTGTGCTTGTTGCTACCTGGAATTTGGAATGAGGGATCTCATGGTCTGCCTCTGCCTCTCTGTATTTTAGCTATCCTGAACTGGCAAGAATCATCAGGGAGGTTGATTTTATGAATTTTATTGCTTTATCATTCCTTACCCATTTTCTTTACTCTTCAGAAATGATGTATCCTTAAGCAGCAACACTGCTGAAGCTATTTTAAAATCACTGTTGAGAATTGTTACATACCAATATCATGCATTTTTCATTAATCGAATCTTTTCAAGATTTCTTTAATTCTTGCTTGACCTGAGATGTTTCCTGCCACATTTTGTGTGTGGAATCGCTAGTACTGTTTTACTGTCTCTGACTGGAGGCACACGATGGTACTGGAATACAAATTACATTCATCACAACTTGGAAAATGCAGTAGACAAAGTGGGGAAATGAGCTTAAGCACAACCTCATCAAAGATGAACTTCAGTCCATTTTTCTTTTTATAGCTTAGTGTTAAAAGAGCTAAAGATCCTGCATTCTGAAATAGTGATACATAGCAAATAAGCTGTTCCTTTCAAAACAATATGTCATTATTCTGTATTAAAAAAGGTCACTTTTAGGTCCTTCTGTCTTCATAAGCTTCCTAACTATAGCTAATGTCTGATATTGATTCTGAATAATTTAAATGGCAATAAAATTGGGTTTTCATGACAGTCAGTCAGAGACATTTTATATTTAATGTTCATTTAAAGAAACATAGTGCCTTCTTACCTTCTGAATTTCAAAGCCATTAAAGTAATTGCAGGTCGTTAAGCTAAATTTCTTTGAATAATCAGGACGGTTAATCTAATTCATACACCATTCAAACCAATGGGCAGGAAAGATTGGAATGCCAGGCATGGATTTTTGAGAGATTCACCAGGTGGATCTTCAGATGTGCTCACCAGCATTTCCTCAGAAATCACCCTCATGCCTCAAACTTTTGGAACTTGGAATTGCCTTCTGCTTTTCTCTTTTTAAAGGGAATAGTCCTCAGGAGAGAGGATGTTTAAGAGGATTGTTTTGCTTCCTTTGGAGTGACCACAGCACTGTGTAGTCATGGAGATCTTTATCGTGTGCTACTGTGTGTTTTAGCAGATCTTGCTTTATGGACACAGAAAGTGTCACAAACCCATCCCCAGATGATGCCCCATATTTAGCAAGTGTCATAATTCAGTGGGAAGGAAGTTGGAATGCAAATGCATAAACAAACAGCACCTGAAAATACAAGTGTCTCGGTGTTGTCAGGAGAATGGAGCCATGCCATCTCTGAAGGGTATTGCTCACTTATTTTGGGGTGGAAAATGAGGCAGCGAGTGGGTGTGGAACACACTGAGGGTAGCTGAGTTTGCAGGTAAATCAGTGTGTGCAGGTAGATCCGTGTGTGCAGGGAAATCAGTGTGTGCAGGTAGATCCGTGTGTGGGGGAAATCAGTGTGTGCAGGGAAATCAGCGTGTGCAGGTGTGTGTCTGTGGCTCTGCAGAGCTCTCTCACACACCCCAACATGAGGCAAGGACAGAGTGAAGCACTGACTGTCTCTGATTGCCTGGTTTGTTAGTGAGAGCCAGGAAATTGAGAGTTTGGGGTTTGGGACACTTGGGACACTGGTGTGTCTGCAGGAGGGCAGTGTGTATGATCCCTGTGGGTTGTGCTAATGAACTCAATCCATGAGGTGAAGGAGAGCAAAGCAAATCCTCCTGAAGGCCCAAAATGGCATGAGGGCCTGGTCCTTGTCACTGCTGTCCCACAGCAATGCTCTGGCTGGAGGGGCAATTCCATCAGCTGGAGTCTCAGCAAGCAGTGATGATTTGCAGTTGCACATCAGAGTGAGTATCTCCTGCTCTGTGCCACAGAGGGAGCTGGCAATGTCCTGAGCTCTAGGGTCCCTGGGCTTGGGGTGACATCTCCCCTCCCTGCCTCTCTTTTCCCTCCCAAGGTTCTCTCTCTGTAACCAGGAGAGCTCTTCCATCTGCCTACACCTTACAGCTGAGTTTCATAATTGGGGATTTGTACTCTTACACACTGCTTTAAATAAGTTCAAATTTTCATGACAATAGCCGATGATAAAATTAGGATTTTTAATTTTTTTTTTGTTCTCTTAGGAAAGCCATAAAGCAGCTGTGTTATTTTTGTTCTTTGTAGGAATTACAATGCACTTTAAAAATTTTTTTAAAAAAACCCTCCCACAGAGATTTAAAATTAAAAAAAGGCAAACCCCCATCTTTCCATACCTAAGGCACATGATCAGGAAAGATTTTAAGCTCGTTGTTGATCAGGCCTGTCTCTACTCTGTGGAGACCATGGAGATCATGCTGGGTGGGAGATTTTCACTCAAGATAACACTGGTGGTTTTGACTTCACTTTTGGCTTGATGTTATTTATAATTAATTAGTTTACCATGCTTTTTCATAAAAGGTATTAAAGGAACCCAAATTCCTTATTACTGTTCTACAGATCTAAATATCTCTTAGAAATGGAGATATTTTCCATAGGTGCCACATGTGCTCTGCAAAGAACTGATTTGTAGTCTTGCAGTATAAGCAAGTTGGAGGAGATGTTCCAAAAAATGTAAGTCTTGAATTTCAGTACCAACCATTTATATTTTGAGCTCTGATGACAGAACTTTCCTTTATGACTCTCCTCGTTTCTTAAGCAGACTCATGGGATATATATTTGGCTTTTCTTACTTAGAAAATGAATATGTCAGGTAATTTGAGTGAATTCAGTGAGACTTAGCTCCCAGCTTAGGCAAGATTTACAGCACTGATTTTAATGGAATTGGCTATTTTTGTATTATGGTATTTGAGATTTGAATCTATTTTTTCCAAGTTTAAAAATTAATACGAATTAATTATAAGAACCCCTGCTTTGAATTGCATGTGCTTTTGATAAATATTCAAAATTATTATTGGAATAGCATTCTGAAGCTGCTGTTATGTCTTTAGAAAGTGAGAGGATGCACTTAAAATGGAATGTTGTTATTTTTTATTTTGCTAATTATTTTTTCAATTGTTTTAATTTTTGTGTTATGTTCTTACTTTTACTGACAAAATGCCTGAAATACCCTCAAATGAATTTTGCAACACTTGGCTTAATTATCTTTATTTGACCACTTAAATAAGGCAGAATATTTTCTTCCTATTCTATGTCTTGTCAGTCAGGTACATTTTACTGTAAAAATGTTGAAGAAAAAAAAGCCAAACCACAAACAAAGGCACCATTCAAGAACTTTGAGCTAAATGCATGTTGGCATGTGGGTAAAATATATAAATTATTCCCTAGAGTTAAATAATGGATGTATTTATTGCCATGCTATGTAAGTGCCACAGTTCACATGTGATTTCTCTGGAATTACAGCAGTGATGTGTTGTACTTAAGCACATAGATTTTACTTATGCCTTTTGAATTCTTAGGAGTTCATTTTTCCCTTCTCTTCCCTTGCTCAAAGCTAATGAACATTTTTTTCAACTAAGCTGACTCACTGACCTGTTAGTTTTTGGTTTAATGTCAAAATTGTGCTAATTTTTCAAATTCCTCCTAAATTTTCCTTGATTTCAGTGACCAGTTGCCTCCAAGTTTCATTTGACCAAAATTAATAATTGCATTTCATTATGCTCAAAGTCTGACCTTTTTAATCTGCATATTTCTTGCAGGCAAAGCTGGCTTCTCTCCACCGCAATACATTAGAAGGGAAAACTATTAGAAATATTGATTTATCATTTATAATACCCAAGCGATATATTGAAATAAAATTTGGATGCTGTCCAGCTCTCAGATAACATTGGCATTGTTGGATGGAGCTGCATGATCTCATCCTAACTAATGTGCTGCTTCCATGTGAAAAGCACAGGGAAAATAGACTGGGAGCTGCTCAGAAGTGGGAGTTCAGTGCTGCAGGTTGGAATTGTTAAAACAAGCTACTTTTAATGTTTAATCTTCCATATACAGAGGAATCACCACTTGGCTCCCTTTCTCCTCTTTTTTTTTGTTTTTCCTTCCTGACTCAGCATTCCCTTGTTTGGGACACATTCCTGTGTAATAGGAATTTTCTGTGTAATAGGAATGTGCAGGTGGGGGTTTGTGCAGCTCTGTATTGATTGTGGGGCAAAGCTTCCTTCAGTCAGGTGAAGTTCAAATCAGAGGAATTCCAAAATATTTCTTTTAGTTTTTTATTGTTCTTATGCTAAATCTGTGGTCCCAGCCACCTCCTCCACTGCAGCACATTCCAGCAGCTCCTGTAATACAGAAACTTGAGAAAATAAGGTGTTTTCAGTCAGCATGTGCATGTTCCATATAGAGGGAGGTGTCTGTATTCATTGATTTTAGCCTTTATTCATTTATTTCACTTTTTTTTTTCCCTGCTACCAATCAATCCAACAGCCACTGGACTCACAGCTTGGTTTCCATGTTGGCTTTTTATTTAAAATGCTCTGCCCATTTTTCAGTGAGGTTCTGCCCCTCCCCTCCTGCCCCCTGTCCCCATGTGGGTGGAAGGCAGCAGAAGGAGCTGCCCATCCCAAATTCCTGGCTGGAGCTCCCCTCTGATTTCACATTGATTGAGCTGCCTGTGCTTCAGGGACTAGGGAAGGGCTGGGTTTTTATGCTTCATATGTTTTTGGTCATTTGTCATAAAATCATTCCAACCGAGCTGTTTACTGCTCTGAATACTTAATTACTGCAGTAGCAGGGAATGGCACGAGCTGGAGTTTGTGCTTGATATATTTGTGTGGAAATAGGAAAGAGGTGGTGCTTCTATTTTTTTTTACCTATAAATATCCATTTTATTTTTGAAATTACTCTCTGTCAGCACTTGTTAAATTTTTATCCTAATATATGACAGAATAGTAATAATTTTGCTGTCCTAATGCATATTTCAAAGTTAGATTGATTTATTTCTAATGGTCATCTGTTCATCACATGTTTTAGAGACCATCTGAATGTTCCTGCTTTTAAAAGGATTTAACAATTCTTTTCAAAATTTGAAAAATACAGGAGCAAGATGGAAAAAGTCAGTTTAATTTGTTTATGGTCAAAAGAAAGGAAACACAGAATTGTGTATGTTGTAAATGTAATAACTTTTTCCTTTTTTAAACACTTTAAATCTTCTAGGGGCTCATTTTATTTTTACGCTATTATTTAAAGAAAACCAACAAACCCACAGATTTTCATTTCCTAATTCTCACATTCTCACTTTACAAAGTCCTGGCTGCTGTTTTTTCCAGTCTTTATTTGGGTTCACTCAACCAGTTCAGAGTTTGTAACTGAAACTGTGTTAGTGACTCAGCTTCAAAAGAATTGTAAAGTCATTTTACTGATGCATCTTACAGAGGAGTTTACAGGGGGGGAGGAATGTGATTCTGTCTGACAGGGCAGGAGGCAAAGCAGAAATCTGGGAGATTTTTAAAGCCTCACCAAGAAGGCAGAGCTTGTAGCACTGTGTCTGAGTTTCCACCAGTCACCTACAACACGAGGAAAAAAACTGGGTGTTTTCCAAGGGTGGTGGTGGAGTGGGAAAGGTAATGAATAAACTGAAAGCAAGGCCATGTCCAGCAGGATGGAGAATAGGTTGTGTCGTTCTAATTCTACAAAGGGCTTGATCCAAAATGATTGTTCTGAGCAGCTGCAAAAGAGGGTGAGGACACCTGAGTTCTGGTGATTGGGATTATGCTCTCATGCAGATAAGAGATTATTGCTTTCTAGGTTCCAACCCAAGCTGTGTGATGTCGGTAGAGCCCATTGAGCAAAGTTTAGGTACCTAAAAATAGAATATGTGTTCTCCTTTCTTCCCATTTAATTTACTGTTCTGCTTTTCCCTGCTTCCCTCTCAGTAGAGATGGGTTCTGGACAGAGCTGGACAGCGTTATTCAGCGTTATTCAGCATTATTCAATATAATTCCAAGGCCAAGCAGATCATGCCTGCTCAGCAGCCAGGTACTCTCAGCAAGAGGCACGTGAAAGGTTCTATAAATATGGAGTTACTCAAGTTCCTTTCTAACTGTAGCTTCTAAATTGTAAAGTCCACCTGAACTCACAGTAAACCTTGCTAAATCTGGAAAGTTACATGAATAAACAGCAACGTCAACAACAAGACAAACCAATAAAAGAAGGGGCTTTTTCACTTCAAAAGGAAAAAAACTTTGTGTTTCATAAATGGGTCACATGGAATCTATGCCAACACTTAAGCATTGTCTACTAACTGCAGTGTATAGGAAATAAGTAACTTTTAATTCTATTTATTTTTGCTTTCACATCCTGGTGCTCTGAATAAAAAGCAAGGATATTTTTATTGTTCAGAGGCAAGTATTCCATATATAATGTATAATTCAGAAGCTTCTATGAATATTTGCTGAGTAAATTAAGGTTAATGTTCACCCTATTGCAGGGGGAGTTGGTATGCAACTTGTGGTTAATATATAATAATATATATAATTTCCTAGTGGAGAGCTGTCTCAGGGGTCAGGCTAGGTAATCATGAAACCAATCAGCTTTTGGAAGAATATATGAAGTGATGAGAAACAGAGAAGGTTATGAGAAATGCACAGGGAAATGGGCTGGGCAGTTTATATTGCACTGTGGCCTGGGACAGAAAACTTGGTCTTCCATAGCTGTGATGCTGAAAGCTTCTCATAGAAGCACAGAGAGGTTTGGGTTGGAAAGGACCTCAAGGATCACACAATTCCACCCCCCAACCTTCCCCTAGACCAGGGTGCTCCATGCATTTCCATTCTGTATAAAATTCACTATACCTTAAGCAGGAATTCTCAGCCATGGCTTGCATTTCCACCTTCAGAATGGTGGAGAATAATCCAACTGAGTAGGCTGGAGGGAGACCTTTACCTCCATCTCTTGCTGTGCCATGGAGTTCATGCATTTGCAGGTGAAATCATCCTGCCTTACAGCCTTCCTGCTGAAATGCCTCACACTGCTTTCCATTCATTTCAGGGAAACTCTGAAATACAAATAAAGCGTGTTATTTGGAAATAGTTCATGTGCAGCTCTGTGCAGTTTGAAATAAGAGATTTAGAGAGAGACAAATTCTAAGAGGGCTACAGGATTACAAATCACAATGTAATTTTAAAGTTGTAATGAAAGTAAGTTGCACGGGAAGGTCTCAGAACAATTATTGTCATGAAAATGAAGTAACACACTGTTAATGTTTCATGTAATCTGTGAAAGATCATAATAAACTGTACTGCTTTGACCTTATTAACGTTCTGTAATTTGACTTGGTGGCAATTCGCATTTTTCTTTGGTTATAGCCTTAGTAACCTCTGAAGAAGAGGTAGAACTGACAGTGAATCTAAACAGAACTGAATACTGAAAAGGTCAGAAATAGCAAGAATGATAATTCTGATACCTCCTTCTCGTGACAAAGGTAGTAGCAAAAAGGCACAAGGTGTGTATGTGTTGAAATAACAAAGCTTATTACAGGAATTTTTCTGTATTTATTGAGAAGTATAAACAAAAACAAACTTTTCCCTTGTAGCTCACTGAATAGTCAGGTGATGTTTATTTTTTCCCTTTTGTAGAATCATTGAATTGTTTTGGTTGGAAAAAAACCTTGCAACAAACCAAGCACTGCTAAAGCCACCACTAAGCCATGTCCCCAAGTGCCACATCCACACCTCTTTGAAATCCCTCCAGCCCTGGGCAGCTGTGCCAATACCTGACCACCCTTGCAGGGAAGAATTTTGTCCTAATAGCCAATTTAAATTGCCTTTGATCTTGTCCCTTGTTCCCTTGTAACCAGCATGAAAGTTTCAGTCTTTTTCCCTAAAACAAAAACTTCAGATTTTCCAGGAATTTACAGAACAAAGTTGTGGTATTGAACGTGAAGGGCAAAGGTCTGATTCACATCTTAACAACATTCTTTGATTTCTACTTACTTGACTGAGCACTGAATCAGGCAAGTACAACCCAGTACTTTCTGATACTCAGCAATGTCATTGATCAATTCATTCCTGCATCATTGCAGAGGGAAATAAGTAATCAAATCTCCTGAAAAAATAGGCTTTGTTCTTGGGTTTTGGGGGTTTTTTTGAGGAGTATGTCAGGATGTTAATGCAGATAAAGAGATTTACACGTATCTTAATTTCCCTGTGCAAATGCACACATAAATAAAATCCACTGAATTATTTTTCTTTTAAGTCTTTCACTTGTTATAGTTTTGGGATAAGGAAGTAAAATATTTTGTGGTTTCCTGTTGGTAAACCTAATTTTTTCCTCCCCATTCCAGTGTACTTCTAAATGTAAAGAATGTAGGAAGCTTCTCAGAACGGTATGATGTGATATATTTGTCATAGTTGGTTTTATACAGATTGGCACAATGTACAGACTCATGGTGACAGTGGAGATGCCATGTAGAATGCTCTCGGATCCAAAAGTTTTGTTTAAAATTTAAAATTATATTCAGACTATTTCTGTGACGCCTTTTCAACTGTAGGTTAAGTTTTTTCCTGCAAGTGTGTGTGAATGAGGGTCTTAACAGTCTGAAAGTGTAATTTCATATATAGTCCTTCTCATGGAAAATTGAATCCATGAAAGAAAGCCAAGACAAATACCCACAGGAGCTGAGAATCTCACATTATTTTGCCAAGTGAGCTGAGCAGTACCTGTGTAGTTCCTTCTCCAGTAGCTGCCTCCTTGGTAAGCCAGGCATAGCTTTGGAAAATACCTTAAACAATTTTGAGATGCTGAAGTTTTCAGTTTCAGCAATATTTAATAAACTTACCTGTATAACTTGCATGGGATCAAAGTCTTCAGGGCAGTTCATGATGTGTTGAAGTTAAGGAAATAAGTGAACAGCAGTGAAATGAGTACCTGTCCAGGTGTTTACAGGGTGCTTATAGCTGAAGATATTTTTTTTACTGAGACCATATTCAAATTCTTCCCAGTGTCATATGTTGTACTTTTTATGGCTTCACAGTAGTTATGTAACATGATAGGAAATAATAGCAAAACACTTCAAGATTAACCAAACCAAGTAAAGGGTGATGACTCAAATTAGTATCTTTTAATAAAGACTGACCGTTTAGTAGAAGACAGAGTACATTTGTTCTTGGAATTGATTAACCAAAGGTGTTGGAAAATACAAATACTCTGAGCTTAGGAGATGGTGTGTGACCCCTGTATTATGGACAGGGCTTTTGGTCCTTTCTACTCTAGAACGCACAACTTTGTAATATTTGCCAAAATTAACTTTGAACACAATTTTCTGGTTTTATGAGAAGGCTTTTTCAGAGTAGTCTGCACTTAGAAGTACTGGTGTTCATGCTTTTGCCTTTGCAGCTCTGCATCCATCTCCTGTCAGTCCTGTTTGATGCCCAAACACACCTCTAGCCCACACAAACCAGCGGTTACATGATTTTTATTGTTGAGCATCGTTCACAATTAAATGCTGAATTGAGAAACTGAGGCTGTAGGAGATGTTGTATGTGCTGAAGAAATGAGCCCCACAGCAGTTGAAGGTGTCTCACTTGGCTGGTTCTTTATCTCACCTTGTTCTGAGGTTTGGCAAGTTGAAGGAGTCTCTCACTGCTGGGAGGTTTCCCCTCTAACTCCAGGTATCTCCCAGCCTTGAATGTAGACCTTGAGAGTGATTTCAAATATGTGAGGAAGATACACGTAGAAAAAGGGAAGTTAATTGGCTCTTAAAATATTTTTATCAAAATGGTCTGCAATTCACTTTCAAAGGGATGTCTTGTGCTGTTGTCATTTGCTCTGTGTTCCTAATAAATTCTTAATTTGGAATAGTATGATGAGGTTTTACTTAGCTAAATATGTATTACAACAATTTTCGAGGATGTCTTGCTTGGAAGCTACTGTTATTTTCTACAGTGTTCAAATGACAAATTAGATTACCACATAAATTATACCATTAGTTTTTTATTAGTTTGTAATTAAAAATGACTTAATCTCTACATTACAGTTTTTACAGATGGAAAAAAACAGTCTCAGTGAGAGCTTCCTCTAGTCACATGGCAATGGGTTTGGAATAAAGAAGAAGAGCAGTGTGGTTGATAAATGAATTAAATACAAATGTACATAGCTGCGATTGCTTGGAATTTATAAACAGATAAGCAGCTCACAGTGCACAGGAGCACATGGGTGCTAATTCCAGCACTGTATAAAGTTCCATTGCAAGGCTGTGTGTGTTGATTTGTACTTTTCAGAGAACACAACTGTAAATCTAAAAGAAGTGTTGGGTTTGTGTCAAATATTACCTAATGCGTTTTCCATGGGGGATTCTCACCTGGCTCTGAAACTGAGGATATGAACTGCTGCATTTCCATGTTAGTCTGGGTGAGCAGGAGCTCATCTCCCATGTTTATTCATAAATCCTCTTTATGTCAGTGCAGTCTGGGTCCTAAAAACTGTCAAAAATGTGTTTAATGAAGGAGAGGAAAGGAGCTGAAGGGTTTGTGGAGGATATTTAAAGCCCACTGGCATTCATAAAGCAGATACAGGTGGGACATAAACTGCACAACTAGATAGGTGAGGAACTTGCTTATAAAATCAAAATGTGTGTTATACTGCTGCATCTGAAAAGTTTGAACAGCAGCTTTTAAAGGTAAAGGCAAACTCCAAGAATATCCTTTGGTTTAGTGTGCATTATAAACCCATTTATGTCATCCAAGCCTAGACTGTTGTTATGGAAGCCTCTGTGGGCTGTTTTGTCTCTCGTGGTACTGAATGGGGCTGCAGACCTTGAACATCTGCTTTGTACTCCTCTCACTAAAAACCAGGGTGGCAAAATGGAGAATTCACGTGGTACTCAGGAAGAAGAAATCCAGTTTCTCAGGCTGGCAATTTCTTAAAGTTGTGAATCTTGATGTTTTAATCCCATGCATTTTGGTAGTGCTTGATATTCATAACTGGGAGATTTGATAAATTTTTAACAAGGAAGTAGAAGATGATGAGAAAACACAAGGGGAGTTTTGCATTTCTCACCTTATGCTCAAGCCTTCAAGTTTAATTTTCACTTTTTGCACCAAGAACATTCCTTGGAGGAAGACTGACTAATCTCAGGTTACCCTAAACTGTCTTTAATCCATTAAGGTGAAATAAAACCCCAAAATCTGCAGAGTTAGCTTTCAAAAACCCCAGTTTTAGTAAAGGCAACAATATCAGTGCTTGAGATTCAGAAGAGATCAACGTAAAACCAATATATGTTTTTACTCATAACCTATGGGATAAATCTGGTAATTTCTGCATAAGTAAAATAACAGATGTATCAAGATGGGAATACAGTTCAAATATATACATTGCCCTAGTTGTATTAGGGAAAGAAAAATCTCATAAAAATAGATTAAAAGAGAAGGCCGATAAAAATTGAAACTGAGACACTGGTTTGGAAGCACAATTCAATTTATTTTAATTTTTAGTATTGTAAATATTTTATTCATAATTCAGAAAATTATATTAATACAAGATTGGAGTTCCTGAGTTGATTTAAAGGAAATCATTATCTGCCTTTATGCAATTGTAACAATTTTCTTTCTGTTGCATGGGCCTATTTCAATTAATGCATATTAACTTCCACACAAGTATCACAATCATGAGTGTGCACAAGTCACTGGATTTACTCAGAGGTGCATGTGGGCTCAAACACATTCCTCTCATTAAGGATCAATTAGAACAGGTGACTGCAGGATGTTGACATGAGTTAATTGCTGAGGGGCAATGCTTATAACGCACCTTGGATTTACTGCCTTGATGAGAGGGGAGGAGGAGGGAGAAGCAGCAAAGTTATCTCTGACGATGTGTTGGATGCAGACTGTACACAGAATTCTGCTGCTGGGGCTGCTGTCACTGAATTCGCTCTGTGGAATAATCCAGGGTTGACATAACTTTGTACAAACTGACCTCAATGACTGCTGAGTGATGCTGCTGCCTCGTTATTCAGAATATCACTGGGATTAGATTTCTCATGCTTTTTCCACACCTTGGGAAGGGTCTCTAATGCTCTCATGCCACTTTTAGCTGCTCGATTCCCTGGAAAGATCTCTGCCTGGAATCTCATGATGTGTGGACATGGTGACTTGTTGAATGTCTCTGCAAATGATGGCAGCTGGTGCATGGCAATAGTGCAGGTTAAAGGAGCTAAGGCACACACAAACAGAAATGGAATTATTCTCTGTTCTTAGCAGTGCAGTTAATTTAAGATATTAAATTAAGAGTAACATTTAAACTGGTTTCTATGGCATATTATTGGAATTTGTGGATGGGAGAAGACAGTCTGTGAAACCACTAGTATTGGTACTGCTGCTGGGGATGGCTTTAAAAATAGGATACAAAGCATTTTTCTCTCTCCTGAGAAATAGGGTGGTGAAAATAAAAAAATCCCCCAGTGAAATAAACCTGAACAAGGGAGAATGGTGAGAATGGTATACAATTCCATAACAGCTCTGAATTGCTTTGCCAGCCAGCTCATGAAGCACAGAGCCAAACTGCATTGCTAGCCATCAGTCAGTGCACTGCCAGCCCCACTGCCAGCAGCAGGGCAGCCAAGGGACTGTGCCCTGGGAAGTGCTGCACAAGGGGCAAGCATGGAGCACGTGGCTTCCTGGGCTTGGATAATGCCAGGTTTCACCATTTTCACAATCTCTCACACCTGTTGTGCTGTCTGCAGAGTGCTGATGGGTTGTTGGTCACAAAGACATCAGCAGAGGCTTCACCAAAACCCGATTTTAAACCACAGCATTTACAGTCCTGTGGCAATACTTCTCTTAATGGATTTATGCTGTTCCAAAACTCACAAAGCCAGAATTATTGCTATTTTCTTATTTGAAATAGTTGCAATTCAAATTCTTAATGATGCAGTTCCATTTGTTCTAAGTGTTCTAATTGCATTGCTCCCCCACAGATCTTTTGGTTTCTTTGTGTGGAAATTTGCATTTCCATTTAATATCAATATCCTAATGACTGCAGATGGTCATTGTTTCAGTTGCTAATTATTTTTAATAGGTAATGTATAAACATGTCATTTGATTTTTAAAAATACCTATTTTAAACATGGCTTATAGCCAAGTACCAAGCTGCTAATTTTGCTTAATTTTGCCAGGGTTGTTTGAAATTACTTTTTGCTATCATCAAAATTTCAGTCTGAAATATTTTTATTTTGTTCATAAATCAAAACTGGTGGGCAAATGTGTAATAAGGATTTGGTAGCTATGAAAGATAGATGTATAGAAGATCAGAAAACAGATATCTGACTTAATCCAGTTTGAGAATAAATTGAATTTTTTACTGCTTATCAGTCCTGGAGAAAAAGAAGCAAATCCAGATGTCGCTGTTGAGGGCTAGCTGAGGACTGACCCAAGTTCTCAGACAAGGAAAGAGAGGAGAAAAGGAACTTTATTGTTTTGAATTCCATATATATAGAGTCTACAGAAGTGCCCCAGATTGGTCAGCCCGAGCCTCCCCTAGGCCCAATTGGCCAAGCCGAACTGACTCAATCCGGAGAAACTGTTTGCAAAACATCCAAACTTTATCTTGTTTATGAAATATAGCAAAATGTTCCCACGGGAAGAACTGTTAGCCACATCCATATTCTGCTTCGATACCAATAATACGCCAGAGACCATTTGTAATGAGTGAGATGCTTCTCTTCCTGGACTTCAGTAGTGAGAATATCAGCCTTTTGAATTCCTCAGATTATCCTCTGTCATGGAGAGAGGGGCAAAAGAGATGAAAAGAGGCCTGGGGTTGGCTGGGCTGTATTTAATCTGGCAGCATTCCATCAGTCCATCCTTCTGACTCGTGAGGAGCTGGCACTTCTCAGTTTCTCCAAGGCTAGGAGGACTCTGCTGCCTGCCCTCTCCAGCAGGTTTGACAGGATGGAGATACACAAACATGGTGGCCAAGCCTTCCTGGCTGCACAAAGCAATGGTTTACTAGGATAAAAATCCGATTTTGCAGTGATCACCAGGAGCTTAAAATCTGGTGAAGGAGATGAACATTAGCACGTCCCAGCCCACACCACTTGCTGTAATTCTGTTGTTTCCCTTCCCCTCCAAGGCAGGCACCTTCAGTGAAACAGCTGAAGTGCAGCAGTTTGTGGTCCCTCTGTCCTCTGCTGATCTCAGAGCCTGTTTGGGTTACCTGGCCTGCATCCCAGCAGTCTCTGCTGCAGTGGTATCCTGAAGTTATTTTGAAACCAAACCCAATCAGTTCAGAATGCTCTCCTAGTGTCTTGCAAACTCAAAGGAAATAAAAATAATCCTCCAGATATGTTTCATTCAGAGTTACAAATTAATGCATCCGATATATTTTGGTAATTTTCCTGACAAGCTTTTACAGGCCAGGCTATTGAAAGTTTCTGTGAAAACAGATGGTTTTCTTTCTCTGCAACCATAAATACTTTGTTTTTTCTTAGGTAATTTTAACTACAGTAATCAGGTTTTCCGGGTGATCTAGCATATTTATATGGATAAAATGATGAAAATAATCAATGGAGAATGGTAAGAGTAGAGTAAAAAAGAAACTAGATTTACTAGCACAATATGTTATTGACCTAATGAGATTAGATTGTACTCCCTATTGCACTTCAGGGAGTATAATTCAATCTGTACTCACTTGCAGTGGTTTAAAACACTCTTCTTGTTCATAATATAGTCAGTATCTATTCAAATGGCTTCTCCATCCTGAAAAGCTGAGTCTTTTCAAAGAGGCACTTCCAGCGAATCTGTCTCAGTTTCAGGGTGGGATGGGGAGTGCCTGGGTGAGTCCTGTTCCTACAATTCATGAAAGAATTGACTCAGTGGAACCTCAGGAGATGATCGAGTCTAATCCTTGGTTCACAGTGCCTCTAATGCCAGTGCTAAATCAGGTCAGTCGTGGATTTGCCTGGAAAAGTCTTGAAAACCTCTGAAAATGGAATTCATATAAAAACTGACACATCACCCGCCTGGCGCAGAGCTTTTCTGCAGTGTCCAGACTCAGCCTTTGCTTTGTTGTATTAATGAGGCTGAGAAGGCTTTGGCTTTGACACCTTGCAACTACTTTACAAGTCTTTGTAGGCTCCTGTTAATGGATAATTTCACAACAATCTGAAATCGGTTGTCTTCTCAGTCTTGCCTCTGCCACACTGTGCTGTCTGTCCCTTTTCCGTCTGAGCTTCAGTCCCTTCATCACCATGGCATCAGCAGGACCTTCTTCAGTTTTAACCTCTGAAACTGGAGGAGAACCACTCTGGGTGTGGTCACAGCCTTCACTTTCTGAGAACAAACTGCTTAAACAGCTGATCCAACAGAGCAATTACTCGTGAGAATACCTGAAAATATCTGCCTACAGATATTGCATTTTTATACCAGCTGTACTGCTGCTGGTGTTCCTGTCAAGTGTTAACAGCAGGCATGTGAAAAGGGTTGGGAGCTATAGGCTTTTTTCATTAATCAGTGATATTAAATTAGTCGGCTAAATATTGCTGTGCTGGCAGAAATTCAAGACAGTCTGAAAAGGATGCAAAAACTGATCTCAGCTTGAAAAAGTATACTGGTCTGAGTTCCCATGAGGGGATCTTTAATGAGGAGGCAACTGTGAGGAAGTGAAGCAGTTTTTGTGGAGATATTGGCAAATCTACTGGGTCAGGAGAATTGTTAGACTCCTTCTCAGAGCTGTGGTATCTGAGTTGGGAATGGTCTTGAGAATGGTTTCAGGTGTCCTCTACTGAGAACTGGACCTTCCCAGACACATGGCAGGATTTTGGGGTCCTGCAGAGAGATCCCTGTGGGTCCTTTCCAGCTCGGGCTGTTCTCTGATTCTGATTGATTTGCTGTTACAGGGACAGAACTTAAGGAAAGGGTCAGGGGAAAAAGCTATTTGTCAACCAGATCCTCTAGGGAGATGTGTTTTAAATCTTGGGGTTTAAAGTGCTTGCCTGTGTTCGAAGAAAAGTATTGATTGCTACTGTAATCAAAGAAAGATTTTATTGGTTCTCACAAGTACTTTCCAAGCAAACAAGGCGAGGGTTAGTGAAATGACTTTCCATGCTGCAATAGGAGTTATATTTATTGATGTTTCCCAGAGTCATCTGGACTTTGTGTGGGATAAAGGCTCTTCTCAATCAAATTTTATGCCGTGGCTTTATGTGACTAATGATTTTGAAATATACAGTTTGAAAATGATATTGTATATTGCTTTCATAACTGCATATATGTTAATATTTATTACACTTACGATTTTTAGCAGTGAGTTAATGGATATCCCAGCATTATTTGGTTTATTTTAATTTCCCTTCCTATTTTTTGAATCACAGAACTGTGATTAGTCTATACCTGTAAGCTAGGTAATAAGACAGTTTTAATAATCCCTTTCTTCTCAGAGCTCTGTTGATCATATAGCAATGTTTGTTCCAGGATTTACTCAACTTGGTAATAGTGAAGCAGAATTACCAAGCACTGGATCAATTGTTTTCCTTAATCAATAATCCGTCTCTGAATTAGCTTTAGGGTAAAATCATATTTATAGGCTGAAAGTCATAAGCAAACCTTGCCTGTAGTTTACCTGTTAATTGAAATGATTGTGCACAGCAGTGTTTATATTTTGTTGCCTCTGGTTTGTGCTGGTTTTTTTCACCTCCTGTATTCTGTAGTTGTGTGAAATATCACTGTACATCATGCAAAGAGGGTAATTCAGCCCCTTCTCATGCCACACTTGTTAGCATTGGAGCAATATTATCATTTTTCTAAGGCTGAGCCAGTGATTGCCAGTGGTTTGTGTCATCATCTCTATAACTTGGCAAATATGTCCAGTCCTTTCAACTCCAGAATTATCAGATGTTTTATGAGCAAATTTCTTTTTTTTTTTTTTTTTTTTTGGTGATGTATTTCACTGTAAGGAAATTATATTTAAGCTGAAGTCATTTGCCTGAATCCACACTATTGGTTATTGCCTGTGGTGACAGAGCAGAATTGCATTAGACTTTATGACTTTTCGTCTTGTTGAATAATGACATTTCTGTTTGAGAGAAACTGTGCTAGAGCTTTGATCCAAAATGCTGAGTACAAGATGAACTAGAGGGTTAATCAGAAATTCCTTGGAGAATGGTAAAGCAAACACGTTTTACATTTATGGACACTGAACCAGATCCATTTTTTTTAATGGTATGGATTTTTTTTCTTTATTAAATGATGGAGCTGGCCGTATATATTCTTGTCATTAATCAATAATTTCTACTGTTTTAATTTTATGTTATGAAAGGCAAGAAAGCTCAGCTGACTGAGAGAATACTAAGTTGACTCAGGTAAATGATTGCCAAGGGATGGCGATTTATTATGAAATCTGGGAACGATCAGAGTGAATCTTCCCACTCAGTCCTTTTTTTTTTTTTTTTTAAATCAAGCAGAATCGGATTTGCCAAGTAATGGAAACAAAAAGCCTCCACTTAAGTCAATTATTTCAATCTCAATTAAAAATAATGTTCTTGTCAGAAAGTTTTTAATCTAAGTACTTCTGCCGGTCTGAGTCTGCTGCTTTGGGTACTGAACACCTCCATTTCAATGGTATTAAGGATATGAAATTTTGAGTATCTTTAGGAAAGGCATAAATCTCTGCAGGATCAGAGTCCCATGTTGTACTTATATGTATTAAAGTTGTCTTCTGGGCTGGTACAAGTTAAACTGTACCCTCTATCATGTGATACAAAACACCATGATAAATTTTGGTTTTTTCTTAGTACTAAAGGTGATTGTTGTGAAATTATCCATTATATTATAAATGTATTTTTATTTTGGTAGCAAAGGCAAGCTATATTGTGGAGGTATATTTTAGTTTGATGGCTCAGCTGTAAATGTAATGTGTTTACCATTTTCAGGACTGTTTTTTGTTTATCAGCCTTCAAGGTTAATCTTTAGGTTTGTATTTGAGGAATGTGTCATTTACAAGGTCGTTTAAGTGGTAGCCATTGGTGCAGGATTACCATAATAAATAACAATGATTCCTAGTAGAGTGTTCCAGTGCTGAACTTTTTAATTTCAGTGTGCTTGAAGGTAAGGAAGAGAAGTAATCCTGTTAATTGCATTAATCAGAAAGTTCCCAGCTCTGTGGAAACAGCAGCTTAGCTGTGAGTCTCTTGCACTCTGGAAGTTCATCCAGACTGAACTCACTAATTTACTCCTACATCTGTTGAGAAGAAGGAAAGCTCTTACCCAGGAATAGTCTACAAGATGGGAATCCAGGCAGTTGTGTGGAATGAAAGGAAAATGAAAAGGGAACTCAGTAAATCCAGGTTATGTGCAGAGCAAGTGTTGGTTAAGCCACAGATTAGGGATTCAGTCACATTTTCCTTGCAGAGTGACTCTTGCTGTGCTTTAAAGTGAGTGCAAATGTGACGAGATCTGGGCAAATGCACCAGTCAACTTCAGTGTATGCAAGGGAACATGATGGGCTGTTCTTTTGGGAAGTCATGAACCAAAGCCCCTTGGCTTTGGCTGGAGCTCAGCAGAACTCTTAAAGATGATCCTGGCTGGCTGCATCTGATTCTTGACTGCACAGACTGGCTTGGTTTAGAGTTTTTTTAACCTTAAACCACAGGATGGGCACCCCCTGGGAAACTGCCCTCAGGGATGAAGGAATAGACAAGAGTTGGTGGCTTTTTAAAGATGTTTTCCTTACAGCACAGGAGCTCTTGATTCTCCTATGTGAGAAATGAGGCAGTAGAATAATATGAGGGAGTGAGAACCTCCTGGTGGAGGAGGTCACTCATATTATTCTACCCATAATAATAGAAGAATAATAAGAAAATCTGTGCTGGGAAGAATACAGCGACGTTGCCAGGATGTGTAAGGATGGGATCAGGAAAGGTGAGGCACATTTGGAGGTTGGAATTAATCAAGGAATTTGAAGAACAATGAGACGGACTTCTACAGGGACATCAGTCAGAAAAGGAGGAATTAAGAAAACAGACCCACTCACCCACCCCCAGAGAAATAGGAGAGGAAATCCAGCAGAGAAAAGGCTGGAGAATTTTCACTCACAGTCACTCTTCCCACATTTCTCACATCCCTGAGCCTCAAAGCAGGGAGAACCAAGTCCATCCCATCTAGGAGGAGATTGGGTTTGAGACCACCTGAGGAAGCTGAACCTAAACCAGTCCATGGGATCTGAACAAATGCATCCCAGAGTCCTGAGGGAATTGCCAGATGTAGTTGCTAGCACACCCTCTGTGATATTTGAGAAGTTGTGGCAGTGAAAATCCTCAGTGACTGGAGAAAAAAGAACATCACATGTATTTTTAGAAAGGGTAATAAGGAGATTCTGTGACTTGGAGATGCTTGACTTGGAGAATTTGAGGAGATACTTTCCATTTAAAATAATCAATGCATCCTAAAAGGAAGTTTTGATAGATTTTTCCTAGTCTTTGTCACATCAGAATGTGAATCAGAAAATAAATGTCAGGTGTTTGTAGGAAGACACAATTCAAGAGTGCAATCTGTAGAAAACCAATAATGCTGAAATACAGACTGATGTCCTAGGGCTGTGGAATGGTGTTTTTCAAGAACTTGAATCTCCTCAGATGAAACAGTTTGCATTTCACATCCAAGGAGCTCAGCCCAGCTCTTGGTGAGCAAACCTTTCAAACTTCTGGTGTTGGAATATTTGGGGTTTATACAGCCTGAAAGCTTCTGAGTGCTCATTGTAAATAGCTGAGTGTGCATGTGTGACCTGCTTAGTTCTCTTTGCCTGTTTTAGAGTGGATTTCCATCAGGATGCATACAGAGCCCTTTCTTGTGGAGCTCTAACGATATGTGAAAGTGTTGTGGCTAAGGAATAACTGAAAAGATTATGTTTTCTGGTCTTTTATTACTGTGAAACATAAAAAGCAGCTTTGTGGTCCTCCTTATAGCCAATAGCCTGGATAGATGTTTATTTATATATATATATATATATATATATTAAAATACTTAACTCCTCTACTTATAAATCATCATAAAGAGGTAGCAACTTTATGAAAGTCAAATCAATACAAATTGCATATGGCTCTTGGGATAGATTTTATAAACTGGGTGTTTTTCTTGTAGTAACATAAACATCTATGAATATTAAGCCACTTTTTTTGCAATTCAATTTTAATCTTTCAAATATAGAACAGGGACTGTTTTCCCCTCACTATGTAATTTCAATTCCCGTTTTTGCTGATGGCATTTATGATCATAAATAGAGATATTAAAAAATAGAGGCACAAAATTTGCTGAAGTGATTTGCTGAGCAGGCTTCATGTGCATAAGTAAGAGATGCTTAAGTAAACTTAGAACTTTAAAAAATAGTCTCCTTGATCAGTTCTTTTCATAGTGTGGATTGTGAAACTTTACTGGATTTTAGCAAATATAACTGAGATTGTGACCTTGGAACAGATTTAATTTGAAGGTGTTGTTTCTGTCATTTGGGACCTCATGAAATAATCAATCCAAAAGCAGTGTAACAATAGAGGAAATTTAGTAAATTTTACTATAAAGTGCTCAATTCTAGTAAGAATTTGTCTTGTGGGGTTGCTTCATTGTGTTCCTAATTTTACAGTTTGCTGCCTGTATGTGCCTGAACATCCAACTCAGTGTCACATGGGAAGGGAAAAGGTGTGCCCTGTAGGGATGGGAGCTGTTTGCAGCCAGTATTTTAGGAAATGTTTGAAAAACAATTATGGTGGAGTAATTGTGATTTTAATACCAGCACAGAAAAGAAATGTCAGGTGTTTCACACATTTTAAGTGTGCAATCTAAAGAAAACAAATATTGCTGAAATACAGACTGATTGCCTGGATAGAAAAGACATTTCCTATATGGTGAAGACATTTGATAAACTTCTTCTAACTCCTATACTGTACTTATACTATAACTTTATTCCTTTATAACACAGAATTTGTGCTCATGCAATTTTGCTGAGATTTGAAGGTCATTAATTTGCTTGTGAAGTTTCTGCATTTTTTAAATTACCCAGTGAATGCAGCTGACATTAATCACGAGGTGAAGAGCCACTGCTCAGAGTGACAACAGGGCTATGTGTCTTAGTCAAGAATTTTCCACCAGCTGAAGTGACTAGAGTGAAATAATTTTGGAAGATAAAACACAGAGGGCTCTAATCTTATTAAAACATGTCAGTAAATAATAGGTTTTTGTGACTGGTTTAATTTCCAAAATTTCTGAGGTATTTAGTTAAACACTTAGAGGGACTAATTGTAAATGATATATACCTATTGTTACTTTAGCTAATAAAAATGGTAATACCTGTGCAAAACAGAACTGCTTTCAATGCCATAATGTAATTACATCTTGGAAAACAGCATAATAAGGCGAGAAGAAAACCCTAGGTATATGTAATTTCAGATTCAATTTCCTTTGGATTGAGAAATACTGTCTGGGTGTGGGGATTGCTTCTAAACTGGACAGGAGAACTGCCTCTGTCTTACTGTACTATTCTCTTTGAGTAATTAATTCCAAGTGTAAAATTGTACCAGGTTTTTGTAGTTTTCACAGTCTGAAATCTGATTTTTTAAGCTGATTCTGGAGCTATAGTTACTTCTGAGCTTTTTCCTTGTACCTCTCTATAGTGATTATTCATGCCCTGAGTACATCCAAACAAAATTAAGGCAGAACTCAGAAGTGTCCTTGTGTGCTCTGGAATATCCTGTGCCATGCTTGATCTTTCTGTGCTTACAGTCATGACTAGAAATAATTGGTGGAGTCAGAACACATTTTCATCTTTGAGATTCATGTTTGAATTTGAAGAAATGATAGGAAAGAGCCTTAAACATGATCAGAAACCAATGGTCATATCTCTGAATTTACTACTTGCATTTGTTTTTCCATGTCTAATTTCCTTAGGAGCTTAGCTGGTGTGCTAGCACAGCCTGACCCTCTGCTTGCCCAGTATGTTCACACACTGAAAATGAAATCTGAAACTGTGCCTGTGTGAAACCTTTCGTGTGGCATTTATTTTCACTTTAGGCACAGGCTTTTGCTGTGTTAACATTGCCACTGTAGCTGTGGGAACATCATGTTTATTGATGTTAGATGCCTGCATTTTTAGGCTGTTGTCTTCTTTTTTTGTGGTAAATAATTTGTCTCATTTTGAGCATTTAGGCACCTAATTATGTGGTGTTTGGACATCAGTGAAGAACATTATTTGAAGAATTTTCCTTTTCTGACTGTTGTGGAAGTTGGAAAATAAAATAAAACAAAAATGCATTTGGTTAAACATAGCTGCATTAAATGATGTACTTAGAGACACATTCTCAGATTTCTACAGAGGTGTTTTGTTTTTTGGGTTTTTTCCTTGCAGGATAAAAATGTAACATTTAGGAAGCACAGCTAATTCAACCATCAAGTAAGATAGAAAATAGTAGCAAATGAAACAAACTCCTGCTTTAAATTCCCAAGACTAAGTCACAATCCTTCCAGATAGATCCTAATAAGTTCAATTCGTCTATAAAAGTTGAGAAAAGAGAATGATTTCAGAATTATTTTGTATTCCGCTGGTTTCCAAAGAAGAGGCTCTGGATGATAACAATAAGAACTTTGTAGCTTTGAAGTGTTTAAGTAGTTTTTCAGTGATTCCTCAGGTGCCTTGTTTGCAGACAGAAAATTAGTCTGGTTTTCAAGTCTAAGTTTATACCTTTTCTATTCATATGGTCATCAGTAATGATATTTGTTTGTCATTTGATTAAAGATATTTCAGATTAAATCTTCTGATGTTGTGAAGCTCTGCTGTGATGATCATTAAGATCATTGAGACATTTCTCTCTATAATAACCAGCAGGTAACAGCTGCTCTGAGCTGCAAGAGAGCTCTTCAGGCTTTTGGTTTAGATTTTCTAATATTTCCTAAGATATTGCAACATTAAAAAAAAATTCTCTGAACCTTAACTTCTAGATGAATGAATATAAACCATATTTCTGCACTGCTAGAAATTTCTTAGAAGGTGGTTTGTTTTTTTCAAATACTGAAAATATTCAAGAGCTTTAATTTTTTAATGAGAAATGGTGTTCTGAGAAAATTCAGCTTTCTAAGGTGTGGTAACCACCTCCACCTATCCTTTCATGACTTTTACATCACCAAAATTTTAATGCAGGCATATTTCAGCCTCCTGGTATGGGTGTTACTTAGGTCTGATGGTTCCAAGTTTTCCTGTTTTATCTTACACACATATCAATGAATGCTAATCTATTTTATCTGCTGCTAGTTAGGTGTTCTGTTGAAAAAATCCAACAAGAGGTTTTGTGCTAACTCAGTCACTCGTTACAGTAGGTATAATAACAGTATTTTTCTGCAATGTGTTTCATGTTTGTGGGTTTTTTGTGGGTTTTTTGTGTTTTGTTTTTTATTGTGATAGAGTTTACTCATAGAAATGAAATGATCTCTACTTCTCTTGTCCCTCTTTGGGTAACTATGGCCCAATTAAAAATGCCTAGAAATGTGAGATCACTGAGGAATCAACTTTATATTTCATTTCACTGCTGTTAGTTTCAGGTATCTCCACAGTACCTTTTTCCTACAATAAATAAAACTCTTGAATAGTCATAAAGTATGAAAAAGAAGAAATAAATTAGCAGCACAGCACAGAAATGTCATACAATCACTCCCTGCAGAAGATCATTCTGATTTTCCTGACCACAGGGAAATCTCCACTCACTCCTGAGGAGCTCTGATGAGTCAGGGTGGCTGTGAGGTGATGGGAAATGCTTGGAAAAGTCACCTGCAAGGCGTCTTTTTATGTAGATTCTCTCTAATAGTTTATTTAAAATTCAGTTGTGAAGTTTAAATCCTAAATAAACTTCCACCAGGTTTCTCACAGCTCTCCCTGCTGGCACACACAGAAACACTGCAGAGACAAATCCTACACCACCCACCTTGCAAGTTGTTCTGCACAGAACCATTTATCCTTGAATAACAATTTCTGTCGGAGATTTACTATGCTACAGGAATAGCTTTATGTGAGATCTTGGGAGTTTGGAATATTCATGTAAGATAAATGACTTTTAAATTGAATTTCAGGAATGCAATTGATTGTGTTTGCCTGGGAAGAATAAGGAATTATCCACACAGTTATCTATGACTTAGATATGCTGCTTCTGCAAAAGCAGGAGAATAATTTGGGAATATTTCTGATAAAGAGCAGTATATTTCAAGTTGCCTTAGATTACTTGAGAGTCAGAAAAGCAATGTTTTGGTAAAGTATATTTTCAATCCATCTTCTATAAGTAAGGTAAAGTTTGAATTTTCAAGTTATAAAAGCAGAAGTATCAAAAAGTTTCTACCTTCATCTCTTAGACTTTTCTTCTTAAAATCTTTGCACATCTTTTTTGTTGCAGGTTGTTGTTTTCTTTCATAGTCAGCATAGACTGGAATTTGCTTTGTTCCTTAGAAATTGCTCCAATATATGTTATTGAACAGAATTTTCCGATGGTTATGAAAAAAAAGGTCATAAGACATGAAATTAGATAAATGGCTTGATTTTATTCTGGCATTCAACATGCTTAGCTATAAAAGCTTTTCTACTTCTGTCAGCAGGGAATTCATTCTTGCAAATTCTTCAGTGGTGGCAAAAGGTAAAATCCATCCAGTAGGGACCAGAACATTGGAAGTTCTCCTAATTAGCTCTCTAATTTTCAGTGAAAAAAACTGGTTTTTTTAGTCATTAATAACTTGTGTTACTTGAAAAAAAAAATTGTTTTTGACTGCAAAGGAATTAGCTGCTTTCTGAATGCTGGGTTAACAACAAATATCTGGCTTATGAAGCAGAAGTTTACTTCTTCATCAAATGAGTGAAGAAAGAAACTCAAATGAACACAATAAACAAGATTTTCTGAAAAAAACCCAACACAGCTGGATTTGATTTGCAAAGAGGAATAGCAGGCATATGTCATGTGGCATTACAGGAGAGAGCTGGCGACAGTATTATTCATTATGTGGTTTCAGAGTGCCCTAAATTGGAGTATAAGATTATTGGAAGTGGTTGATTTCCCCAGATTACTGCTTAATAGTGACTAAAGGGCCCACATTACTCATATTTGCAAAGAAAATAGTGCCAAAACCCAGCAGTGGTTGACTGGAATGAAATGTGGAGCCCTGAGGGTTTTAGCTTGAGATGCAGCTTAATTGTGTGTCTCTTGCTTAATACAAACTTCCCTGAGCCTCTGAGGCTGCAGTGCTTTCAGCACTTGCAAATTGATCCAGCACTTCCCAGCTAGTTACTGGGGAGTTTTTCTGCACTGCTTTCTAAACAAATTATTGTAATGACTTCCCAGGCCGAAGGAGCTTTGCCTGGTTCTGCCTGTTTATTGTTACCAAGTTCCTTCAGCTTCATGCTAGTTTTTGTTTATTTCCTTGATTTGACTAAACGTGTGGGATGTGATGGTTGGGAGAGGGTTAGGGTTTGATGGCATCACTGGAACTTTGCTTTGGCACTTGGAGAACAGAGATGGAAGAGTGGCCCAGCTGGGATTTCGGGTGAATTTGCTGTCACACCGCTGATGTGTTGGCTCTTGAGAATGAAATAGAAGTGTGGGGAATTACTTTTAAACTAGAGCAATTCATATTTTCAAGCAGATTTGTAAAGTACTTTTAGAAAGGGTCTGAGCTGTGAAGTTTCTTATACTTTTAGGGGCAGATACTAGATCGATTTGCACAGTGTTTGCTTAATTGCTTGTGGGGTTTGCACAGAGCATCCTTGACAACAAGCTAAATTAGAAACAACCTGAAATTTCCATAAATTTTACCCCAAAAAACAAAGTAAACAAAAAGCCCAAAACAAACACAAAAAAGCAAACCACACCAAAACAAAAAACCCCACAAAACCAAAAAACCCAAAACCCAACCCAACCAACCAACCAAAACCAAAACAAAATAACCCAACCAAACAAATAAACCCCACCTGTGTTGTATTTATTTCCCAGTATTTAGAATTTTTCTGCCAGATGCTATGAAAATAAGCAAAAATACCACAATATTGTGAAAGAAAATTATTTTGCTGTGTGCAGGTGGTGGACTGAAGTGAAGAGGAATGAGTTTTAATTCAGTGCTCTGTTGAATTCCTGGTATGGCACACAATACTTTTAACTTCTGTACTTCTTTTCCCTGGTGATGAAAGGGAAATTAAAGTACTTTCTTTTTGCCTAGTGAAAATGTCAGGTCTGAGTAGGCAAGACTAACTTTTACATGGAAAATACCTTGGGAAAGAAGCAAAGAATTCCTCTTGTCCATCTGCTTTAATAAGCAATGCCTGGAACTAAAGTTTGCAATGCTCTTTTATAAATAGGGAGAGGAGCAAAGGAAAAAATTATTCCTCTATTGGGTCCTGTCTGGCAGTGATCCTGATTTCTACCTTTCCTGCAATACCTCATAAGTTTGAATAAGGTTTAGAAGAACCTCCAGATTCTGGAAAATTATGTTTCCAGCCTTGGAATTTAGAGGAATTGCTGAAGTCTTTGAGTCAACCCATTGCCTCAGGAATTTACTAGGACTAACTGCTAAAATCTGGAAATATTAATGAACTAAAAACAGGATCTTAAATATATTCAAAATAAACTGAACTGTTTACCTTTGGAGTTTCACTGATCCCAGAGTAGTGCATCTCTTAATACTAATCTCATTGCCATTTTCTTTGAAGAGAAAATTACTGATGAGGATTTTTAACTGTTATTTTTTCCTCTAGGTGTTATTTTTTTCAAAGATTAAATCACTGCCTTACACTGCTCAGCAAAATTTCCAGGGAATGTTTATAACTTCTATGGATCAGAGTTTTTTCTAATATTTATGAGAGACATTGCTCCTTGATTTCAGCCACTTACAGAAATAAAGTTATTTATTACATTGTTTTCATTGCAAATTTCTGCTTTTCAGAAATTACATTTGCAGTTCAAATTTCTGCAGTATAATAAAATAGTAACTGTGCAACAGGAAGTATTGATGCTGCAGAATCCCTCAAGTGTTATGCAATTAATACAATGGTTGAATATCAGAAAAGGTGTCTGAGGTGATTTAGTAGGAATGTTTTTAATGTACAGGAGAAATTCAAGATGCAGAATGAAATTGCTTTAGTTGATTTGAAGATGAAAACCCAAAATTTGGAAATAAGTGTTTTCTACACGGAGAAAAACTGCATCAAAAGTTACAAATGACATTTGAAAATCAGAAGGAATAGTTAAATCCAACACATGAATGATCACAGAGTAAGCTTTTTTATGATCATTATTTATATCTCCTGAATTTTTGAGATCCACTCTTAGGTGATGAAAGCTCCATTCCATTTTTCTGTGCAAAACCCCACTGAACAGATCTCATTCCTTCCACTTCCATGTAGTAAGAATTAATTTTTTTCAAGGTTATGTTTTCCCCCCCCTGTACAGTTTAATATTGTTCTTCCACCCCTTGGGCAAAGAAAGGACATCTTTGGTTATGTTTTTCCTAAAAACAATTTTAAAAAGAGCTCTGGTGTCTTGCTGTTGTGTCTGTAGTAACACTAACCAGTGTTAGTAACAACTGACCAAATACTGGACAGGAATTTTTTTGGGTTTTTTCTCAGATCATCTGGGATCTCTGTTTTCCTTTTGGGTCTTGTCTGCAGCAAAGCAAACAATTTGTGTAGCATGTAATCACCTCCCTGCCATTTTGGGAGTGACATTTCTGGACCCTACTCTGCCATCTCCCTTTTTGCTTTCTTCCCCCTCTTCCCTGCCCTCTGGGAGGTGTGCAGGGGCTGATTTGATGGCTGATCTCATGGATGGCATGGCAGACCTGATGATTTGGTCCCTTCAGCTGCTGGCTTCTGTGCAAGCTGACAAGTGCAGCTCTTCTGAACCTGACTGTGCTCGTTGGTCACTGGCACAAAAATCATTTAGGTGCTTTGTGCCTCAAAATTCCCAAACCTCAAAGCTTGGATATCATTTAGCAGCCTCAGACATCATATATATTGAACATGTGGGAAATTATTAGAAGGTTAATCTAATTAAAATACTCACGTCAAGAAAACAAACTATTTGGATTTGATCTTCCACATATTAGAGGAAGCTTGGAACTCAGATCAGGTGTTAATTACTGCTCAATTATTGCCCGTTTTTGTTGAGTGATTCCATGCCATTAATCTGTACGTTGCACAGTTGGTTGTCTCCCCCTTGTAATATTCTTCTGTTCCTTCATTTCCAGTGGATGTGGTGCTTTGGCCATTCCAGTTTCTGCAAGCTTCATGCTGTCAGTATTTCACATCTATTAAATGCTGTGTCCCAAAATGTCCCAAAATGCAGAGTACGTGGGGGAATGCTAATTGAAATTACTGCATTTGTTCCTCTTACAGAAGAAGTACCAGTGCAGGATAACAGTTTGTCTCAGGGCTGGAGAGGGTGGAATTCCCATTCTCAAGAGCAGCAATCCACTTTGTGCTGCAGATAATAGCAGACAGAACTTTGCTGGCAGCAAAGACTTTCAAGTCTGTTCTGCTGTGTGAAGCCAAAGCCTAAGGCGCTCAGATAACACATAATAATAGGGACAAAACTCCCAATATTCTGGGAGTAAATATCCACCACTTCCATGTTAATCCATCCTCTTTGATTGTTGGGTATGAAACCAAGTGGAGAAATATCTGCTGGTGTGTGGAGGGAATATTTGATAGTGGGAATGACTGCATCAAACTGTCAGAGCAGCAGTGCTGTGTGCAGGGAGCTGTGCAAGGGGAAGATCTTCATGTTACTGCATCTCTGAGAGTTATTGGAACACCTCCGTTGCATATGTCTCTGGAAAGAATCTGTACTTTCCCTTATTTTCCACAAAAAGTAGTCTGGATTTCAGGTTCACAAGAGAAGGTTTCTGCTCAGGGTTTGCACAACCTTTCCTTGCACAATATTCACAGTGCTTGTTATTCTGTTGGCTGAAAACCAATTTTTTTCCAAGAGCTGGAAACTTGCATTCTTTACCTAAATTCAAGTGTGTCCCTTTCATTATTGTGTAGGTTTATCAGCAATCACTTCAGTGTAGGAATGAGCTGGGTTTGCCATAAAAACAGACACAGCCAGGCAGAGCTTTGTTTTCATGTCTCAGACTTGTTCTACAATCAGTGTAAGCTGAACTTCTTATCATTTAATTTCATTAACAGCAG
Organism: Entomyzon cyanotis; assembly: GCA_024500445.1. Classification (NCBI taxonomy): domain Eukaryota; kingdom Metazoa; phylum Chordata; class Aves; order Passeriformes; family Meliphagidae; genus Entomyzon; species Entomyzon cyanotis. Next base: position 3,886,857 of record JAKEPQ010001023.1, read on the forward strand.
CTTTTGGTAATAAAAGCTTTTTGTGAGCCTCACTCTCCCCAAGAATACAGTGTTCACTGCTTTGTTCTTGTTCCCAGACTGTCCCAGAGCATGGAAATTGTGGTTTTTGTGGCAAATAACAGAGCATGGACCAGGGGAAAGAACAGCTCAAGCTGCTCCAGCACATAGATTTTGTGCCAAAAATGAAATAGTGTCCTAATGATGTTTCGTTAAGCTCTAATAATGATCTTAATGTAACCTATTGTGGCTGCTGTGGAGGTTTGGGTGTTTTACTAGCTGTAGAACAGCTCAAATCTAACAGTTGAGATGTGTGTGGTGTTACATAATCCAAGATACAGTCTGCAGCAGGGTTGATTTGCAGCTCTCTGTGTTTGCTGCAGAGTTATGCCCACTGACAGTAACTTTGCTAAAAGTTTTGGGAATATTTTAGCAATATTCAGTATCTGTTTGCATGTAATGCAGTTGTACACAAAATATGTGGGGTTTATATAAGAAATCTCTTGGATATCTTTTGAAAGAGGCACTGTCTAGAAAATTACAATCCCAAATGTTTCTGTGTTCTGTAGCAAATAATTTTGTTCATTTGAAAGAGAATGTGAAGCACCCCAAATGAAAGGATTTTAAATAATCATGTAAGATGCAGTGAGAAATCTGATAAAAAAACCCAGAGATAATTTGAAAGCCAAATATAATTCTGTTTTCTACATTTTAGCATGAAAAGCAGAAGCCTGTAGTGTGTGTGTTTCTAGCTCTGCTTTTGCTTGGCTTCCCCTGCAGTGTCAAACCCTTCAAACCCTGCGATAATTTTATTCCATTTCCTACTCAGTTTGCTACGAGACTAAAAGGATTTTAATTAGAGCCACTTCACAGGCTGCATGAGAGCATCAGCAGGGCCTGCTGAAGAAATGAGAGAGTCAATGAAGCACAAAGATGCTCGAGTCTCAGGCACGTTTGATTGGGGGTGACAGTGGTAACTTATTTAGCAGCAAACAGGCTCTTTGCTCAGGCCTGGAGTTACTGGGAGAATTCTGAGCTCTGTGCTATAGAGAGGTGGCATTAGAATGTCATAAATACTCTGCCTTTGCCTTTAAAGTTTCTTTGCAGCAGTATTTTGGCTAGCACACAGATTGCTGTAAAATGTGCTGTTTTGCTTTCTCTTCATTTTCCTCATTCAGGCTGCAATAACAGATAATAGTAACAGAGCAATGTGTCAATGTGGCACTCACAAACCTGTACACCATGGGGTAACATTAATTTGTTCACCTTCTTTTCAGGCTTTTCAGAGGGAACAACAGAGGGTTTTTTTTAAATAATTCAAAGTTTTCAACTGTGAGTAAAACTGGTTAAATTCCACTGAAATACCCAGATCTAGTGTGAAGTTGGCATCAGGCTGTAATGTAGCAAACAGAACAAGAACTGCCATCATTACAGCTCTGGAATGTTTTGTAAAAACCTATTGGGCCTCGTTTTGTAATTCACTAATTTGATATTCAAATTCTGTTTGATGTTGTTCTTGCAGCATCCCTACCTAAATTAACAGTACTGAATTGTAACCTAATAGACCTATCTTCCACCCACACTTTGATTTGTCAGACACTATGAAAAATTAGTCATTTATTATTTAGCAAAACATTATTGTCTATTTTCTCTGATCTGTAAGTAAAATTTTCAAGGCAGTAAAAAAATTTAGAAAATGGAGGTTGATTTTTTTTTTCCAAGTCATCATTTCCTAGCAATTAATAGCTGCATAAATGCATGAAGCCAAACAGACTTTTAAAACTTATTTTTAATTTTATTCTTGTCTTTGTTAGGTATTAAATGGCCTGTTTTTCTTGCTGAGTAGTTGTGTCTCTGCTGCCTTCCTTGGGAGGAAGGACACACATGGAAAAGGTGAATTTCTGCATTTCTGCATTGCCTCCCAGGGCTTGCTGGCTGCTCAGCTGAGCAAAATCTGTACAAAATTACAAAAGCAGAACTTTCCATTGCCTGGTTCTTTAACCCCTTTTTATATTAGACTTATTTTTGTAGTTGTGGTGTGGTCAAATCTGATGTCCATTCACTGGTCAGAACTTAGAAAATGCATTTTGCTTCCTTCTTCCTCACTCCTCCAAAGCAGACAGGTGGTGTGTCACCTGCTCCCTGCAGGGCACAGGAGGTGACATTCCCTGCTTGGTTCAGCTGGATTTATCTCAGGAAGTTTAGCTTGAGTTTTCCCCCAAGGTTCCAGTGATTAATATTCATTTAGTCCCTGTTTCCTAAGAAAGTCACAGGCTGAGATGCTCCTCAAACTTCCTGCAGTTTTTCTCCCTATCAGATATTGCACTCTAATAATAAACTAAGAAGTTTGTAGCTATTGCCAGACATTTCACACACACCCTTCCCAGGAAAATATTGTGTGGGCAGTGTAATATTTCATTACAGTCACTAAGCTTTGCCTTTTTAGAGCAGCAAAAGTGTCAAAGGACTTTATTTCAAGAATTATTTGCTTTTATTGGAGCAGGCAAGCCAACGAATTAATTTAGCTGCTGAAAGGAGCTGTGGTTTCATTAGTGGTGGTTTTTGCCCCATGTCTAATTGTCTCCCAGTCCCTAAACTGATCTCCTTAGCCCTGATGTGTGTAGGATGACTGCCACTGGTGACCCCTGCTTTAATCCTGGAGCTTCACATATCTCCTGGTCTCTTAAGATAACAAAAACTTTCCCCTGAGACAAAAGGTTTGCAGTTCTCACCTTGATACTCCAAAATAACTGATGCAGGGAACAGACAGTTACCTCCTCTTTTTATTTTTCCTTTTTATTTTAGTGCCACACAGCTTAATGGCAAACAGTTTAAAGGATCTGAGTCCAAGCTTTAGGGCTGGAAAAAGGGAAATATGAAGACCTGGTTAATGCTTGTAAGTTCAGAATTGTTCCAGTAAGGCAGAGACCCCGAGGTCAGACGGTGGCAGAGTCTGGATGTTTTGCTGATTTGATTGCTGAGGGTCACATTAGGAGTATTCTCTTGTCTCTGGAGGAGGATTTCCCAGGTTTTGGAATTGGTAGCTTGCACAATTCCTCACATCTCCTGGAGGGATTTATATTGCTATCATCTGCTTAAAGCCATTACTGGAGGAGCATGACCTGCTTTCCCTGAGTCCTGGGAACGTCACTGACTCTGTATCGAATTTTGGGTATTTAAGAGGCCTGGAGGGGGGGAGGAAAAAAAGTGTTTTAAGTGAATGAAAATAATTTAAAATGAAAAATGAGAAAGTTCTTCCTTTTTTTCCCCATCTTGGCAGTAACTCCCTGATATTGGTATTTTACAAATATTTAATATTTGTACACAAATGTTTACAAGACACACATAGAGAAATGCCTTACCATAAACCCAAATCAGGGGGTACTTTTCCAGCACATTATTCACCACCAGAAACATCCTACTCCTCTCCAAAGAGCAGCAGTCAGGTGCATTTTGTAAAGCTGAGCTGAACAGACTCTGTCTGACATCTGTTGCTAATGCTGCAATCAGATCGATTGCTACCCTTTGTGTCAGCTTGTCACAAAAGCTCCATTTTCAGGGGTTTTTTTTGTTTGTTGGTTTTTTGGGTTTTTTGTTTGTTTGTTTGTTTTGGGGTTTTTTTGTTTGTTTTGTTTTTTGTTTGTTTGTTGGTGTTGGTTTTGTTTGTTTGTTTGGGCTTTTTCCTTTCATTTACTTCCCAAAATAAATGCCAGAAAACCACTCCTGTTTTAGAGAAGAGTTTTATCCTCTTGGCAGTGAAAAATATATTTAATTTCCTTATTTGATTTATTTTCCTTTTTTTCAAATTCTGCCCACGTAGTCAGCTTAGTATGAGTTCATGTATTCTGGAGCAGTGCAAAGGGGTAATTGTAATATGATAAAAAGGCAAGAAATTTGCCATTACTCATTAAAAGTCAGTTGGAAGTAAACTGCTTAGGATGTGTGTAAAGGGGTTTTAATTCTGCGTATGGCTAGCAAATAAATAATTATAAAATCATCACCCTTTTCAAAATTAAATGCTTTCTCTTTTGTGTATTTAATTAAGATTTTTTTCCCTTTGAAACTCATTTTGTGCTGAGCAGTTTCTGTGAAACTGCACCCAAATCCTTAAGATTTGATTGCCTTTAACAGGTTTTAGTTAGCAAAATCTAAACTAAACCTTCATTTTATATTGTACAGAAATATCAGTTGGCAAAGCACATGTCATGTAGCAGTGAAGGGCAGAACTTGCATGCTCTGCTAGTGAACAGCCAAGGGATTTCATTTTCTTCAGTGTATTTCTTAATTTCATGTCCAAAGACCATGTGAAAAGAAAACTGCTTTTCAGGCAAGAGGAAAAAGTGTTCTTGTTCATCTAAGGTAATGCCAAAAACTGAATTTGAAGGAGGGGGAAAACATGGGAGTGAGAGAGGAATATCTTGAATTTATGGTAGCAGTTAGTGAATGATGGGATGTCGTGAGAGTTTCAGAAATCACCTTTTTTTGGAGGCCTATTTACTTTGTGTGAGTGTATGTATATATATAAATATATATAAACTGTAAATGAACCTTCTCAGCCTCTGCATAAACTGATTTGGAACCAATGGCAGTATTTTGGGATATATTTGGTGCCATAAGGACCTTGGGTTGCATCTTTCACCTCACAGGCACACTCAGGGCAAGCAGTCGTTATCCAACTGTGTTGTGATGGAGAAAGGAACTCTGAGGTGTACAAAGTTCCTGTAATTGTAGGAAAATACATCCCCAGCTGAAGAATGCAGGATTTCTGCTTGCCCCACAACATTTCTGGCTGCAATGTCAGCTGCCAGATCTGCACAACAACTCTGTGTTGTTGAATCAAATGCTTGGTTTTCCTTTCTTTCTCTGCCAGTGATTTCCTGGTGTCACCATGCAAGTCTCTCTTCATTCCCAGTCTAGAAGGATTTGCTGATTGCTGGTAATTCTTTGATCACTTCTTCAAACAACTGATCATAATAATTACCATGCTCTTATTTAATGAGGCAGCACTCCTCTAAGGACTAAGCAAATATTATTTATGGCTCAAGTAATTCAGGTACAGAGAAGTTTAAATCATTGTGTAGTACCCAAGGGAGGGCTGCACTATTTCTGTCTCAGATGTCTGAGAAGAAATATGAGTGCTTGCATCCTATAAGATTTGCTTAGTTGATCTGATGCTCCTCAAATTATGCAACTTTTTATGCATAAATATGAAGACATTGAGTAGATCTTTGCTGTGATAAAACAGGCAGTTCCTCCAAGATTTACTGCTAAGTATTCGTTCATCTATTTTTCAGTCCATAAGCTTTTATGCTTTTCAGCTCAACTATCCCTTCTTCACCAGAAAAAAATCCAGTTTTGTTAAGTTTGTGCATAGGGACAGTAGTTTTTACAAGGCCTTGGTTGTACCCAGTTTCTGTGTATTCTGTGTATAACCTCTTTTGGTTAGGAACAGGTGCAAAAAATCCTCCACTTTCCTAATTACAACCTCTTCACTCAAGTAGCTCTGCAAGCACAAAGCCCTAGGAGCAATACAGCCACAGGAGTAAGGATGGTCCTTGACCAGAAATAGCTCCTTTTGTTCCAAAAGCGGATTAAGCCCCACAGAAGGCTGTGCTGCAGACCTGTTAGAGGTGGGGCAGCTGCCCCCCGAGCAGCAGAGGGCAAGTTGCTCTTTCTTTGGCATTTTTCACACAAGAAAGTTTGAATTAACCTCTTGTACAGCCTCAGTGTTGTTCCTCCCCAGCCTCAGCTCCCTGTGGCATTGCAGGAGTGGAGCTAAATTCAAACTAACGCTTGGAGTGGGATGGGACAAGGAAAATGTGCAAAGAAATGCCTTGATTGTAATTCCTAGTTAGAATAAAGTTTATAAAGGCTAGCCACTTGGCTTTATTTGTTCACTTTAGTTTTTGTTCCTCCAAATACCCTTCTTTGATGTCTCCTGCAGGATCTCTGTGATGATGCTGGGCAGGCTTTGTCCAAGCAGCAGTAGGACATTGGTGGGAGATCTCCAGAGGCCTTGGGCACCAGCCAAGGCAAAGGAAAGCATTTGCAGGCAGCTCTTCCCAAAACCAACCAGCTGAGTGTGTTCCCAGGCTGCCCAGCGTCCTCCCTCTCTGGGAACATCTCCATCCCTGAAATTCTGTTTGCTGGTTCTCAGTCCGTGGAGGCTCTGCTGGTCCTTCCATGCATCATTCAGGAGGGCAAAGGTCTTTAGAAATTTCCACATCACCCTGAACTGTTTTCTGTCTCTTTTCATCTGCTGCTCCTTCCCCTCCTATCAGACCAGGCTGCTTTTCCTTCCACCACACAGCTCTCCCATAGTAATGTTCTTTTCCCTTGCATATTAACCTTATTTTCCTTTTTTCCTTATTGTATCCTCAGATTTCTTGGTGCATAGAGTGGAACTTGATCTCTTTCTTTCTAATGTCTGTGTTTGGATCAGGGACTGGCTGAATATGACAGGAATTTATACCAGGGACTGATTGTGTTCACTTGAAATAGAAGTGACCTATGGGAAAAAGGATTTATTGAAAGGTAATAACATTTGCTGCTAGTTCAGGACTGAAGGGAGCTGCAGGGTCACTCTGTTCAGTGGAAGGGGCAAAAGATTTAAAATGGATGCAGTAGATTAAGACCATCATGTTCAGATACCTATTTTTCCACTTGAAGCAAAGAAAATTCTAGTAGGACTAGGGGAAAAAAAAAACCCCAAAAAACTAAAAAACCCCAACAAAGACACAGCCAAAAGGGTAGAATGTTTAATGGTATCTTTAAAACTTCCAAATGACAATGAAATGGGGATTGCAAATCTTACAAAAATTACTCTGCAATATTTTCCATCAACCAAGTAAATAAATCATTCACTTGCTTTCATTTTTAAGTGCAACAGAATAATAGTCAAAATAATCAGCTGGAGAGAAAAGGAACTTTCTTGGTCTCTTGAATGTGCACACCATTTTGTAAGTGTAGTTTCATGAATGGATATTCAGAATTAAATGTGTTATTTAGATTCCAGAACCAGGGATGGCAATTTCCCCTTGAGAATTAAAATGTGCTTAGAATGGATAAATCTTACTGCTGAATATCTCCAGATTGAGAACACTGAGGATGATGGAGTTATTTTCCTACCATGATTGCTTGATTTAATTTGTTTTCTGAAGATTTGAGGATAGCCCTACTGAAATTCCTGGGGATTGTTAATTCTGAAGTCTTAACTATTTTCTTCCAAAACAGGGAGGTTTTCAAATTTTGTGCTTGCATGTATCTTGTATGTATGCTTTTATGTATTTATAAAAAATCCAGAAGAGTACTGATTTTTAGGAATTTCACCAGTAAAAAGCATGTATGGAGGGGTTTTGTGTTTGGTGGTTTTTTCTGGTGTTTTTTTAGATACCTTTTGTTTAAAAGTTTCTTCTCCTTTGAAATAAATTTCAATTTTTTTTTCACCAAGGTCAATCTACTCTTAAGAAACTGCCAGAAATCTAGAGTGTAAAAATTGTGTTTTAAAAGTCAGTGTTTGAACCACTGAAACAGTGGAGAATAACCCCATTTTTTGTAGCGTTCTGTAATTTTTTAAATGAGGCTGTATGTGGTTATGACCTTATTAAATCAGTACAATCATAATCTGAATAATTTACTAGTATGAGGTAATTATAAAGGCACTTTAAAAAAAAAATAATTTCGTTTTACCCCTACTCACAACTGCTTGGAGTCTTTAAAATAAATTTCATGCTTTGGTAATTTGAGGAAACCATAAAAATTATTATGATTAAAGAACTGGTTAATAATGTGTATCTTGTGTCGTCACATTCTGGTAACCAAAGTAATTCCTGTTTTATTTGTGGAAATGTTAAATGGAAGTGGTGGCAGGCTCATCGTGGAGGGATCAATCACAGAATCAGCAAATGGAGCTGCCTTGCTGCTTGAGGAGGAATTGGAAATATTTGGGGTTGGAGCAGCCCTGGTGGCTGCACTCACCTCGGAGCTCCCAGAGGGGACAGCAGGGGCTTTGGGGTGCAGAACAGTCTCTGCCAACCTAGTTCTGGTCAGGATGAACCTGGTTTTGGTATTATTCCTTCTTCCTGCCTGATTTCGGGCTGCACACATCAGGTGCAGGGCAGACTCTGTTCAGAAGGTCACTCACCCCAAGTGCAGAGTTCCCAACAGGATAAAACTCGGAGCTGCCCAGTGAATTTGCTTGGAGTGTGCTCTGGACATTCGTCTTTACAAGCTCTGCTGGCATGGTTATCGCTGTCCACAGCACAGAACAAATTAAAAACCAAAAAAAAATCTATTTCAAAACAGCAGAGTTTCCCTTTAAATGATGAGTTGTCCCAAGAGAGTAACCTGGAGAAAATGACCATATAGGATTATTTAACCAAGGGAACAACAGGGGAAGGAAAGCAGGAAAAAGAAGGGAGAAATTACAGTGCAACTGCAGAAAGAGTTAAGCCATTTTTCTATTTACATGGTTTATTTCACAAGTGTCTGACTCATTGGGCATAACCAGCACAGTTAAATTACAAAATTACTATTTGGTTCTTTTTTATTGACTACAATTCAAAGCTGCTTCAAGCCTTCCAAATTTAATCCCCCCAGCTCTTTGCCAAGAACATTACCTTTTATTTTCAGCATTAAACTGTGTGAGATACCCCTAAGGCTACATGTGAGCTCACCCTCCATGATAGGAGCTAACAGAGTGTATCAATTGTTCATGATTTCCTATTCTCCTGTAAATTGGGAGAGGCGGGAGGAGCACTGGAATGCGAATTTTGTGCTGTCAGCAGTTGCTGTGCCGCTCTGGCTCAGGCAGTGCATGGCGAGGTAATTAATTGTGCAATGTTTGCAGCTCTTCACCGTTTAGCAGCCTGTCAAAACCCAACTAATCAGCCCACTGCGTGGATTTTGATATGCTTACTTTACTTTAACTTTTGGGATGCTCTTTCTCTCCCCCTTCCCTGGTTCCAGTGACGTTAAGAAGCTGCCATGAGACACTTAACAGGGAAAAAAAGGCATTTTCAGAGACATCCTACAGCATCTCAGAGAACCTTTGAGTTGCTTTGTGTCCTGGCAAATCCATTGGGTTAAATGTAGCAGAGATCTTGATGAGCATATTTAGTGTATTTGTCCCCCCTCATGCTCCACCTCCTATCCTCAGATGAGGAATTTTCTTCTGGGTTGCAGGTGTGAAATGTTTATTTATAACCATAATTGCTTAATTATAGTATTTTTTATTTGTGGAAATGAGTGCTGAACTTATAGGATGAGTTTTAAGAGGTGCCTTGTCAGGGATGTTTTGAAAGTCAAACACTATCTCTATTTTTAATGGGAGTTATATTTTAAAATGGTTCCTCCGGTGTTGAGCAATCGGTATTTAACAGCAAGGACTGGATGTGGCACTCAGGGCTGTGGTGTAGTTGAGAAGGTGATCTTAGGTCACAGGTTGGACTTGATGATCTCTAAGGTCTTTTCCGACATAGTTGATTCTGTGATTCTGTAAAAATAGTCAAATGAAAATATGTCAAAATCTGTCTTTATTTCTAAAAGAAACCATAACTTGAGCCACTTCCCCCCAGCATTTCTTCTATTTTATTCACTACTATAGACACTATTTTCCAAAATGGCCTACAAGACAGTTATGGACTTTCACTTTCTACTGTTTAAAAAGATAATTTTCCTTTACATTTTGATGTTGAGTTTGAGATGGAGGTCGGGGTGAGGATATGGTCATGAGGAAATACACATATGAATGTGTTCAAGCAGTTGCCTACGTCAGTGATTTCTGTCCCATCAATGACGTATTTTGTCTCTGCATAGCTCTATAGTGTGTGTGGATGACGTGGCATTAACAGCAGTGAAGTTACTGAAAACCTCATGCTTGCTTATCAGCTTTTTCAAGTTTTGAAATCTGTTTTCAAAATCAAATGCAGTTTGATGAAATCTGTTTGTTTTCAAAGCTGCTCATACTTGCCCAGGGAAGGACACTGTCATGGGTGTGAGAAACCAAAGTGCTGCAAAAGTAGAATTGCAGAAAATACGTGTGCAATGACAGTGACCTGAGTACAGATGGGCAGGTATGATGTGTGTGTGTATATATATACACATATAGATATATATATATACACACATATATATACACACATATATATTTATATATACACACACACATACACACACACACACATATATATATATATGAGTTTAGGAGTTTAGAGATGACCATTGCACCTGAAGATGAAAGAATTGATAGTGGAAGGTGTCTCTGCCCATGGCAGGAATTGCCCATGTTTTTTACAAAACTGACTCTAGTGTCCTCTCCTCTTTCATTTTGGCCATATATGTTTTAGGAGAGTTCTTTTGTTTGTTTGAAGAGATTTTTGTGGGGTTTTTTTAGCAGTCTTGTCATTTGCTTCTCATCCAGACAGCAACAGTCAACAGGTGATGCTGGGTAACTTTGCAAGAGCTAATAAATCTCTGGGAATCACTGTGCACAGACAGGAAGGTATTTGCTGCCAGCAGAAGTTACTGTGTTTGCAGCTGGTGTTGTTTTTCCAGAGAGAATCATAAATAAGTAAAGCTGTGTATTCTACATCTCTGCAATAATCATGGATTTCTTTGTAAAAATTGAGATTCAAATTAGAGGTTGATACATGACAGTGTCCTCAGTACCTCTGTTTGCTGGAGATCAAATAAAATGGCATTTGTTGTGATTATTAAATATATATATATAAATAAGGTTTCTGTTCCTGGGGTTTTATGACATTCTTAAAAAAAGTAATCAAACAAACATAAACCAAGCCAAACCAAAACAACAAAAAACAAAACAAAATAATAATAAAAAACCCCCAAAACCACAAAAACCAAAACCAAAAACCAACTCCCCATAACTCAAAGCCTCACTGCAGGGAAAAGCTCCAAAAGTAAAGCAACAGGAGGGAACAGGAAATGAGATTGTGTGATTCAGAGGCTGATCTCCGGAGATCTGAGACTATTTTTCAGTTCTGGCTGTAATTCTTGTCTAAGTTAGGGAATTGATATTTCACCCAAATCAGTGGAAGGCTGCAATGTGTCCCTAGCAGAGAAATTCACAGTGCAGTCTCCCTCTGTTTGCCTTCCAGCTCAGTCTGAACAGCCCTTCAAGAGATGGGTGTAATTTTAAATATCAAATTCCAGCTTTCCAAAATACTTCATACAGATAACTTGCATTGTCTTTCAAGACGTTGGTAGGTGAGGTTAAAGGAAAGTGAAATTTATTTACCAGAAGGGATATTTTGAACAATTTACAGAATATGTTGATAAATGCTGCTGATTCTTGGGCTACAAAGAAGTGAACTAAGTAATTAAACTGTGTAGGAGGTTGAGATGTTTTAGCAATCTATGGATCTCCAGGTTTTCTGGTCTCTATTTGTTAAGTCTGTTAAGAGTGAAGCTCCAACCCAATGGCTATTCCCAGGTGTCATAGGTGGTGCTTGTCTGCCATTATTTAGAAGGTAATCCCAATTTATATAGCTCTCATTTTTAACCATGTTTCCTGTCACTGCTTTGTTTCATCATTCATATTTTCCAATTTTACTTGAGTTGAAAGGAGAGACACAGTGAGAATTTTGAGATTGGCTCTCTGAAGAAGGCAATGCTGAGGAGGCTGTGTTTGGTGAGTGAGAGGGCCAAACAGAGTCATTGCTCAGTGCACACTCACCAATCCCACAGCTATCAGATCCCTTCTGTGCTGCCAGCATTCCACTCACTCCCCAGCTCAAAACTGCTTTGTCTCTCAATTTCACTAGAAACCAATCCTTATCTGAAATATTGATAACTGCATAGCTGACCTCTGCAGTTTATGGAGCTGCTGATCTCTGTCACTGAGCATCCTCACTGAGTGTTCTGGTTTTGTTGCTCTCTGGTGCTGAGCAAGTTGCCACTCAGGCTGACATTTGTGGAGAGCAGTGAGTGCTCAGCTGCTCCTGGGGCACCAGGTGCTCATGGATGAGTCCCTAAAGGGAGTGGTTAGCTCAGATCTTGATGTGCCAAAATCCAGTCTAATGAAGAGAGCTCATAAGGGAAGATCTTCACAAAGGCTCTCCTTGAGAGCTCTCTGGAGCCTAACAGAATAATCAAGGGTAAATATTTGCCTGTCTCTAACCCTATCAAATGAAATACAAACTTTGTTAGACTCTTAAAAGTAAAGGAACATGAGCTGTGATTTGTACACTTCTGTGTTCAGCAGCTTAGGAGATAAGATTAGTGATCATTGGCATAAATGAATAGCAAGTGATGCTACAGCTCCTGGTAAAGACTAAAATTTTAAATTTTAGAGTTTCCTTGATGTATTTTGAAGTTTCCTCTTGCTTCAGAAGAATGATAGTGCCAGGCCCTGAAGTCTGGGGATGACCACACTGTTTTCTCTGTTCAGAGTGGAAGGTGAGCTGCTGCACAAAAAGCAGATGGAGAAGAAATCTTGCCTCTGTAGTGTGAACTGGGAGGAAATGCTGCCCAAATTGTTAGAATGAAAATTATTAGCTCACACCTCTGAGGTTACCTTGTGCCTCTCTGTGATCTTTGTTATAAGAGTTTAAGAATTATAAGGTCATAAGGTACAGCACTGCCAAAGCACAGCCTTAGAATCTGGGGATGGATTGGTTTTTTAGATGTGTTAAATTATGTAGAAGACAAATAGTATGAAAAGTAGAAAAGATGAGGGGACACTGCATGGGTAAGCACAGAGAAATAAGATTGAGCTGAGAGGAAAAAGAAGATGTAAGAAAATATCCTCTTTTAAGTGTTGGCAGGGCAGAAAATGACTTGGAGAACAATCAAAGAAACTGTTTCCTTCTTTTTGTCAAGAAACAAGACTGTTTGCCTTCCTTTTAAACATCAACAACAAAAAAGAAATAATCTCTAAAGCAGGGACTTAGTTAAACCCTAGGCTTAGTAAAAAGAAATTGTGTTAATTCATTACAGAGGTATGAATTAAAGTAAAAAATATTCATCTTGCTTGGCTTTGTTGCTGCCACATGTGCTGCAATAACCTAAAGCTGTGTAACACAGACATTCCAGAAGGACATCAATCTCATTTGAAAATATCAAAAGCACACAATCGACCATTTTTAAAGTTTAGTTCAATACTTAAAATAGCCATCTAGTAATGTGAACAACGACCTCTTTAGAGATCCTTTCTGTGCTCTAGTTAATTGTGTAAGAGCCCATTAAAGGAAATAACTGTGTACCTGGTTGTCTGAAGAAATAAGGTTGCACCAGGGATCAAATACGACTTAGGGAAAGAAAAATCTTTACTACAACCAGTGATGGGCAAAAAGAAGAATCCAATTTGCCTTTCAGATCTCAGGTTGAGGTTGAGCTAAAACTTAAAGCAACTTTGAATTTGCCAAAACTTTTGATAAAGAAATCCTTAGGGAAAAATAAATATGATGTCTCAGGATATGAGGGGTACTGTTTTGATTTTTACAGAATGATTCTGTGAGTTGAGCCAAGTTAGGAAATGATTTGTCATAAAATAATTTCAAGATATTTCCCAATTTCCAATAAGGTACCCTACTTTAAGCACCTCCCCAGCTCAACACAACTAAGCAGCTTGTAGTCCAGAATTTAGAATAACACTGAAGTATTGCTTAAGCAGAAGTTCGTGCAGTTTTAAGCCTGTATTCATGTCCCCATTAGATAAATAAGACTTAAAGATGTGTTTGAGAGTTTTCCTTTGCTGCTGAAGTCCTTCAGTGGTTTCTGAGTGGCTCCAGGCCCCTCGAAGAGCTCATTAGGTGCTATTGATTGTGCTCAGGCTCTGGAGCTGCCTGTGCCTCTGCAGCCAGCCATGGAATCACTGCTGACAGCTCCCTGCTCTGCCAGCCTATTGACAGAGCTGAGGAGAAAGAAACTACATGCTAAGCTTGCACTTGTGGCTGTGATAAAGTGAAAAGTCACCTTTGTCACCAGGACAGCTTCATTGCTCTGATTGTGTTGTGATTGCAGAGCAAAGGTTCCTCAGCAAACCTTTCCCTGTGTTTTTGTTGGAATTACACCTTTGCACTCTTGGCTTGAAATTCATAACTGAGGCAAAAATGGCGTTAAACCTATTTATTCCATTCTTGGGGTTTCCCAGTCCTTAAACAAACAGCAGTTGTGGTACTTGGAGTGTTTCAGATTATATTTCAAGATTGTAAACATGTACATTTAATTTTACTAACTCAGAACTCCAGATCCTCACAGAGAAAACATTCTGGTTTGTTAAAATCTGAACATAACCAGTGTAACAATGAGGAGTAGATAGAATTTTAAATCATCTTGGAATACAGTCAATAAAAATCCCTTTGGACAGATTAGATTTCTATACCCAGTAAATTATAATAAAATAAGAATTTTCTATTTAGTTAATAAGTAAATTTTTCTTCTCCACAGCAAAGTACTTGAAGATTTTGAATAAGCCATAGAAAAATCAAGTTCCTTTAGTGTTACTGAGCAGAATAACTTGCCCAGACAGAGAGGTTCTGTTTGCAGTAGGACTTCCTGAGCAATCTCTGTAAGCTTAGAGCACAGTTTGGAGTTTTTCATCCCCAATTTGTACACACAGGTAGGAGCAATCACCACTCAAGCATCTTTAGATGATGAGGGTTATATTAAAAATCGAACAAGAATGTTCTTTCAATTTATTCTTTCTCTTATCAGAGTAAGTGGGGGGAAAGATTAAAGTAAAAAAAGAACGTGTTAAGAGGTCAATAAACTCAGAGCTGTTGTTAGATGAAATCCCTGGGTTCTTGTATCAAGATCCTCCAGGGCATTAACCATCATCAGGTGGGAGATGAGATTAACTCCAATAACCATACCCAGCTGAGTAAAACACCCCAATAAAGACTCACCAGAAAGCCTCATTACAGCATTTCTGGAAAAATAAAGGGATGAAATGACAAAATCTATTTTTAATGTTCCTTCCCTAGGATTACATATTACTTAATCTCCTTTGAAATTATTTTTCTAACCTGTAGAAGTTAGATAAATATATATATATATATATATATATGTATATATGTAGTGTAGTTTTCCCATATATAAATGCCAGCTTCTAGCTCAAAGGCTCTGAAAACAGGTAAATAATATCCCTGGTAATTCCCATCTAGAAGCTGTGTTTCCAGCTGTGAGCACAGCACTAACCTCTGTTTTATGAACATGAGAAAACATCACACCAAATCAGAACTTATCTCCTGCTAACAGATGGGGAAATCCCTGCTGTACTTCTGTGTCAGGAATTCACCAGAGTGTTATTATATGCACAAAATGCTATCTTCAGATATTGGGGGGGAGGATTATTTTTGTTAGGGATTCCTTAGAATGGAAGGTTTGTTGTTTTTTTGTTGTGTTAGGATAAATGCTTGCAGTATGCTCTTACAGAGAAATGGATTTGTGTACAGAGAAAAAAAGGTGTTTTTTCCTCAGAAGTGTTAGAGCAAACTTGTCTAAAATTAGATTCTTTCAGTTCTGGGTTTCTGTTTGTTTTTCTTTTTCTTTAAAAAAATATCTTTTAGGAATAAAAGATCAAACTCAAACATTTGTCAAAGATCTTGAACTTTTCAGTGTTTTTTCTACGTGGTCTTTCTCAGATCACTTGCAGTTAGGATCTGCATGTTTCTCTTACTGTTGTTGTTTTATGACTCTATAAATGTATGCAAAAGTAATATTCCCACATCAGGCAGTTGAATAAGTGTAATGGAATTTATTTAGCATGCAGGTTCAGAATTTTTGACTTTCTGATAATTTACAAAGGGTTGACCCTTGCTGGCTGTCAGACTCCTCTGAGCAACTCTCCTGCTCCCTCTCTGCAGAAGTTTGGGAGGAGAGAATAAGATAAAAAAAGCTCCTGGGCCATGATAAAGACAGGGAGATCACTTACCAGTTACCTGGGCAAAACAGGCTCAACTTTGGAAAGATTAATTACATTTATTGCAATTAAAAATGGAGTTGGATGGTGAGAAACCAAGACAGAAATAAAAATCCCTGACCCCAGCACCTTTTATTCCCAGGCTCAACTTTACTTCATTGCAGCTCCCTCCTGCTCCCCCAGCCCAGGGCACAGGGGGATTGGAAATGGTGTTTGGTGTCCAGTCTGTATATTTAAGCAGTGGGTGTAAAAAATGAGGGTTTTCATATTCAGCATTGAATCATTTGAGCTTAGAGACCTGAGATACTTTGAACCCTTGAGCATTTATCTGACTTCAGATTCTCCTGGAGTTTTTCAGTATAGAAATGTAAGTTTTAGGAGGAGGAATGTGCAGCTGAGCTCCAGTGTTCCCCTCAGCACTGCAGCAAGCAGGGATCAGCAGTGTGGTGGAACCAAGGTCCACAGGAAGGAAATGCTGCTAATTCCAGTTTGGACTTCCCTGGATATGTTTTGAGAACAGCATGGGAATTCCTTGAGAGGCAAATCATATGACTTTTCTTTTTTTAAAGAGAAAGCATTATTGGAAAGAGCAGAATCTATTCCAGTCTAATCCAAAGCACTCCTCCCTAGCTCCTTTTTTCCAAAGAGCAGTAAAGAAACCTGAATGAGGATAGACTAGCTGAGGAATATTTCTTCCACATTAAATGGTATGATTATAGTTCTCCTTCATCATCACTGATAAGTAAAGTATTCCTTGGAACCTGAAGTCTGTCTTTAGATGGCACTGATAAAGCACCCAACCTGACTTTGAATTTTTATTATTTCACCTGTTCCAAGTTTAATTTAAAACCTATGACTATCTTAAGGTTTCTAAAATACCTCTTTATCTGGGTGTATTTTTAAACTCTGTAAAATGTAAGACTCTTGATAGATGATGTGGTGAGGATGAATCGCTCTTGACTCATATACATCATGTACTACATCTTTTATGTAACTTGAAACAATGAATGTAAGGCTGGCTGTGACAGGCAGATTTTTACCTCACATACCAATAACAAGTCTCATAATGTAAAATTTTCAAAAGGCAGAAAAGGAAATTGTGTGGATATTATTATGGGAGTTTTTACACAGCACAGTTTAATTATTTGCTTCAGTAATGTTAAATAATTATTTCAACATGGAAAGCCCTCACAATCCCATCCCTTCAAAAACTAAATGCTTTCATTACCAGTAACTAATTTACAAGGCAATTTCAAAGTCTCATGATTCCTTGTCTGCCTGAGATTTACATTCTCTAATAAAAGGCCCTGGTTAGGAGATATGAATTAACAACTCATTAAAAGGAGAACACGCTTTTGGTATCTTTATTTGCTGTGCTCCCCCTCCCTGCTGGAGCAGCCCTGCCTGCTGCTGGCTCTGGGCAGGCAGACACTGGCAGCTTCTGTCATGTTTTAATGCCTGTCAGGGGCTGAGGAAAAAAGTTTCCTCCTGCCTAAACAGAAACTACTTCAGGATTTTTTTGATCCTAAAAAGATAATTTTCTGCTTTTTCCCTCCTACCCCAGAGTCTGCTTCTGGCCTTGGGTTTAAATTTCTTTCTTCCTGAAGAGCATGAATACTCCTTTTGAAGACCCTGGATGTATTTCTGGCCTCAGGTCTAACGTTATTTACCTGATTAATAGTTTCATCCTTTAGAAGGGATCTAAAGTCAAATTTCTGACTACTTCAACAGCAATCTTTTTGTAACTTAAAACCCAGAAAGAGTAACCCTGGCATTTCTGCTCTGTTTCAATGCTCAAGTCCAGCTCTTCAATTTTATCTGCACTTTTAAGCAGACATTTAGTTCTGCTGCTCTCAGCAAAATTGTGATGACCTTTAATCCCTTTTGAATCCCCATGTCTTCTGTCTTACTCTGCTTCACCAAAAGGAAAAAAACACAAAAAAACCAAAAAAAGAAAAAAAAAATCCCAAACCCTAAAACAAATCTAGTTTGATCTTTTAAGATGCTCAGAGGAAGAGAGAATGGAGGGAATTCGTTCCAACAGCATAGAACCAGGTCTTCTCTTCTGCCCTGTCTGTGTTTTCAAAGTGCTCTCAAACTCCTCCCTAGTTTGTGTGTAGGTGTGTGGACACAAACTTCAAAAAAATTGCAGAATTTACATGTTTTAAGTCACACAGAATCAAATCTGTTTCTTGATTTAACAAAACAAAACATAGCCAATTACAGTCAGAGAAGCATCCCTTGAGGATCAGCACCACAGCAGAGCAAGCAGAGCTCCAGGCACTTGTGAAACACCAACAAACACCCCAAATTCTGTACACTCAGTGCTCACTTCCATACTCTGACATTGCCATCCATCCACGGTGGCACCTGAGCCCAGCCCAGCATGGTGACAATCTCTGCCCACACTCCCACAAACACACCTTCCCTCCATCTGAACTTCCAGTTTTCTGTCTGAACTGCAGAGCAGCTGCATTAGCTGAACTCCCTGCCTGTTGTGATTCACTCAAGAATACTTGAATAGTTACCCAGATCGACTGGAAACCCACAGTGCGGGAGGGATAATGTTTTGGTTTTTTCCATTTCTCAAATAGCTCTTTGCTTTTGATGTTACCATCTGCAAGGGAGGAGAATGGCAGCTCAGCAGTGAAGTTTTCTTGAATTTCAGAAAGAGGGATTTGTGAGCATTTCTGGCAGTTTGCTCATTCTACCAGCCCCGAAATTGATAGGGATTGATTTGTAGATATTGAAAAAATCTGGAACAAGGATAACAATAAAAAAGTGTCAGCTCTGTGCATGCTAATGGGAGATTACTTTTAACTTGTTTGTGCACATAACAGAACATCAAATATCTTTATCCCCCTCAAAGTGACCAAAAGATGAATTTCAAACCCATAATGGCATTAAAATGCATCAGAAACAAAAAGAACACAAGGATTCATCATAGGTCAGAAAACAAAAGTGCTTTTAAACTATCAAGAGCACAGTATATGCTATTCTCATTTTTTTCCTACTTCAAGTTTCTGAAATATTTATTAAGGAATAATCTGCAGAATAATGAATATTGCTTTCTTATAGAAGTACAGAATGTATGCTATATTTCTGCTATATCATCTTATTAAATATGGATGTTGTGAGTTTCCAGCTGCTGACTGCTCTGTGTTTTAGCAAACAATGCTGGTTCAGTTGAGGTAAAAAACCTAAAGCCATTAGTTTAGTGATGGCTTCTCAACACTAAAAAAATGGAGAAAAATTTCTTTTTCTCTTTTGATGGTTTGGTGATGTTAGAAAGTTACATCCAATAGGGTACAACTCACTTTCTAAATTAAAGACGGATTTAATTTTTGAAAATATTAAATGTTTAAGCAGAAAGGTCTTTTACTAGTTAATCTCAATAGTTAAGCACAGAATTGCTTAACATGTAAACAACAAAACAAAAGGTTGGTGAAAGAAAGTACCTAGGATGTATTCATATAGTATTAAAGCCAAAAAAAAAAAAAAAGGGCATTACTAAATTTTGGCCACAAAATTGTCAGAGAAACTACTTCAAACGGAGAGGGGAAAAAGAGAAGCCACAGCATCTTTAGAAGCTGTCACAGCTCCACTGCCTTAGCACGCCATCGCATCATTCCTGCTGGGATAGGCAGAATGGGTCCCCAGTGGCTTCTGGGAACCAAAATATTCCTGCAGACATGTCAGGAGTGTCTGTCTCCCTGAAGCCTCAGCTCCACTTCTGTCTACTCAGAGCAAAATGGAAAAAATTAGCTATTGCCTGGTTTTAATGACTTACCGAATCACTGGGTCTGTGTCGACTGACATTTTGGAAATCTAAAAGAAATGTTCACTTTTATTCAGGATTTAGGATTTTCATGATGTTTGATTTTCTAAGTGATAAACAGCTAAAGGAAGCAAGGCTCCAGCCTATTACCTGGTGTTTTTAAATTAGCAGAACATACTTATAGAAACTTTAAAAAATCCTGTAATTGATACAAGGAGATGCAATATCCACCTGATGGACCATCACTGCCGAGATGGGGATTTTGCTGTTGGGATCCAAGGCTCATCTCAGGTGTGTGCCAGGATATTTATAACTGGATCATTTTGTATTGCTAAATTAGGGAAACACAATTTGAATGCCTTTTTATACCACACTTTTTTAACCAAATGCAGCTGTCTGTCACTGAAAATCTTGAATTAATGGCCCTGCTTTATTTACATATACTGTGGGAACAAAGTAATTTAAGGCTGATTCTGTGAAATCAGTGCTGCTCTTGTGACAAACAGTTGGTTCAAGGAGGTCCTTCTGTCAAAGCCTTCTCTCACTGTGATTATTCAAGGCACTCAAATTGCCTTCATAAATATCCACCTGGAAGAACTCGAGCATCAAGGTGTGATCTATAGATAACAACAGCTTCTGGAAATGCCTCCTAGCTGGGATCTAAACTTTCCTATAAATAATGCTCTCAACTGTGTTTTCCCCCCATGGTATTTACAGCACTAACTGGGAATTTCTGCTTTTGCCCTCCTTTTTAAAAAACTTTGCAGTCTCTTCGTTGTTTTTTTTAATAAGCAGCACTGACAAAGGGAAAATAGCAGTTAAAATGTATTTGAAATCTTTAGTTTTCAAATAGTGTTAAAAAAAAAGATTTCTAGAAGAATATTTTTTAGCTAAAACATGCTGTCAGAGTGGAAGGACCCTGAAAATTAATAATCTTTATGGGGTGGGAGGTTTGCTGGTCAGTATTGAAGCCAAGAACTGGGATGTTCTCATGTATCACCAGCTGAAGAGGCCATAGCAAATAAATGGATTAATTCCTACATGAAAGTTTTACACAGAGGTTTTTGAAACAAGAATTAACAATATTTTATGAAATTTCAGAGGAGGGAAGGATAAATATGCTGACTGATAATTAGAACATATCGATAAATTCTGTTAATTGGATCCTTTAGTAATTTGGACTCTTCCTTGCATTTCTTTTTTTCCCCCATCACACTTGCTAAATTCATTTTCTAGTAGCAAAATCTCTCCTTGGTAGTCTGTAAGTTCCTTTGATGTTTTGAATACTTCAGTAATACTTTCTTGACTTTCTGTCAGTAAAATGGTGACTTTCTTCCAGACCTGCTGGGCTGGGTTTTTCTTTCAAATTTTCTCTTCTCACCAGGAAATGTAGTTTGTGCATCATGGAGAGAGCAGGGCAGAAACTTTGTGAGAGTAATTTTTATTTTTTTTGTACATATGAATGAAAGCTGAGATGGCAAGGCGAAATATTGAATAATTTCTATATTTCAGAAGGAAATCTGAATTTAGTTAGTCTTTTGCCGTATGAAGTGAAACTGTGAGACAAATTTGAGTAACTGTGCTGTGCAGTTTGGCTCTTGCTGCAGAGCCTTACCCTGTCAGTGTGAAGAGCGACTCCCAGGGTGGTTTTGTCACCTGCAGAGTTGTGGCAGTACTGGAGTCAGTGAGAAACAGAAACCCAGTGGCAAACAAAAATTCCACTGCAGAATCAGGAGGTGAGAACAGCCTGGAGAGGATTTGACAGTAAAGCAAATGAATAATAATAATAAAAAGAAGGATATCTGTGTGTCTTTGGTGTATGAAAGGTTTTGTGTTTGCAGATCATAGACTGAGGTCCCAGCTGAGCTGATTGCTGTGCTCTTGACTCCAGAGAGGCTGAGAAATGAATGGCAGAGGTTCTGCTTTTCCCCCTGTTGCTTGTCTCCTTGCAGGAAGCAGGAGCTCTGCTGACTGGGAGCTGAGACACCCAGCTGATCCTTGTGCAATGCTGGACACTAATTGTTTTAGCATCAGTTTGCCATTTGTGTACACACAGGCAGGGCTACAGCTTGAAAATTCTCTTGTGCTGTGAAAAAGTGCAGAAAGCTGAGTCTCAGAATGTAATGTACAATAAGAGGCAGACATCAGCTGTAATAGATTTTGACATCTTCTGGCACGGTTACAGGAAATCCAAATTATAAATGGGAATCAATCTATCTTTTTGGGTGGTTTTGAAAGAATCAAATTCAGTTGTGTAATGTTATTTCATTAGGCTTCCTTTTCTGTTTTCAAATAATGGTTATTTTCAAATTTCACTTCAATTTCTCTTTCTTATGAAACAATTTGGTCTCCATACAGTTTCCATTTTTGTCACTTATCCCTAGTGTAAAGTATAGAGAATATCTTAGTGCTTCATTCCTCCTTGTAAACAAGTACATTTTTTCTGGTAAATGACTATTTGATACAAGCAAATTACTTATTTGTGTTATCCTAATTATTACAGCAGGAAATAGGGATGAATACATAAGAGAAAGAAGTTCTTTGCCACAAGAGCAGCTGTAACAAGTGAGATTGATCGATTGATCATTTTGACAAGGTGGGGGGGTAAGTAAAAAAATTACAAAGAAATAGAAGAAGGAGAACAAAAAGTTTTCAGCTGAAAACACAATTGCTTGGAGATTTCAATATTCTCTTCAGGTGAATTTTAGGTTTGAAAACTACTTAAAGGTTTACAAAGGTTACTTTAAGAAGGCTCAGAACTATGAGTAAGTGGATGTGCTCTGTATGAGATCAGAAATCTTTTTATCCTCATGATTCAGCCACTGCTGGTGACCTCAGACCTCAAACCCTGCAAAGATGCTGCCCAAAATGTGGTGTTTCACTACTGCTTTTGGCCTTCAGGAGGAGCGTGCAGGGCTGTCTGTAAGAGTTAGAGAGGTTGTTTAACACTTCTGGAGAAGCAAAGTCACTGTTTAGAATGAGGAACTTTCTAAATATCATCAAGTCTTGGAGAGAGAGAGAAAGGAAAAGTGGTGCCTGTAGTTTCCTGTACTGTGACAATGTGGTGTGGGAGAGGGGGAAGGAAAGTTATTAAAGTGTAGGGTTGTATTGGTTTGAAAACAAACCAGTGGGAGATCACAAGTCAAGATTGAAATTAAAAATAAGTGAAATAATACAAGGAAAAGCACTGACAAAGTCAGATACACCCTAACACCCTGTTAGGGTGGTAGCAGCAGTCCAACTGAAGTAGTCCAGTTGAAGCGGTGATCCTGTGAAGGTCTAGTCTCCAGCTGAAGATCCAGTGGTAGCTCTTGTACTCTGGGAACCCAGTAGACAGGGCTAGCTCAGGCAGTTCCAAGGCCAGGTTATATCCAGGTGGGAACACCTGGCTCCTCCCTCCTGGGCAGAGCATCCCACAATGGGATGAGATAAGCCCATGAGTCACACGGTGGGTCCCTGATGGCCCATTGCCTGTCATCGGGGTGGGTCATTAGCAGCTGATAACAGCTAACGGATGGCCCATTGCTGGTCATCGGGAGTGGGTCATTAGCAGCTGATAGCAGCTAACGGCCCACAGCTGGTGGTAATAGAATACTTAAATACATCTATATTGCAACCCAGGACAAGGGTCTGTCTGCATTTTCCATGAAATGATGCTGAGCATTCAGGAGAAACGACTTAAATAAATATTGGAGCGAGTAGAAAGAATTTAATGAGTTTTAAAATACCTGCAGAGATGAATGTTGTGCCAGGGTGGCAGGAGTGGAGAAGACAAGAGTTTAGATGCTCTTATGGCCTGTTGCTGTTTTACAGTGATATCTCAAATCAGCCATGAGCTTGGGTTTCCCCAGGCTGATTACAGCTTGTTATCTTGGGAGCAGTGAGAGGTGACGTGTGAGTAGCCAGCTATTATAGAGGGACTATTTGTTTAAAAGGCAAATGCACAGCACAAGGAGAGGAACTTTGCAAAGTGGCTCCCAGAGCCATCTAAAGTACTGAATGTTGCCATTTAGTTCCTATGAAACCATAAAGACAACTTTGGCCAAGTTCCTGATGTTACAAATTGGTCTTTCTTTACTTAATTCAACCAAGTGATAGCAGTTTTAGCATAGAGCAAATTGGATGGAGATGTGACTCCTTTGTCTTCACAGTGCTCTCTTAGCCTGCCATTGATAATGATTATAACACAGTTATTGCTCAGCTCTTTTTCCCTTGCTGAAGTAAAGCCAAAGCAGTCCATCTCCCTGATGGATTTTGCAGAGTGGGTATGGAGTGAATCTTGCCCATAAAAGTGCTGTTGGGGTGACAGCACTGTGAAATGAAGTTCCCTGCCCAAATTAATATGGCCTATATAAAAGTACAAGTCTCTCCGATATTGTTCAGCTCACGAAGGTTAATCTGCTCAAGTCCTGTGTTTTGCAGTCCTTGTTCCATCACTTTTTGGATGGCCTGTTGAGACTGCTAATAAAAAACATGTTCTCAAAATATTGCACTCATAGATGAGTCCATAAAATTAACCCTGGTGATACCAGAGAGCATGGGGTAAGAGAAAACAGAGCATTTCCAAGGCAAACAAACTTCCAAAGAATAATGTTGCATTGACAGATTTTTATTCTTTTGATTTGGATTGGATTCTGCCTTCACCAGCTAAGTCAGAATATCTTTAGGTGTTCCTTTTGCACCTCCCCAGGGGTAAGTTGGGGTATAAAGATACACCCTGATGTGTAGGGAACCTTCCAGAATTAGCTAACTGAGGCAGGCAGAACTGGTCTGGCACCCAGTGCACTGGGAAAGAGTTTATACTGTCAGCAGCTCTGTGTTTCACTGGATTTCTCCTCTAATGCCATGTTTCTTGTAATTCAATGGAAAAGAAGTAAAACTTGGTTTAGAAATCTCAGGTATTTAAGTATCAGTGATGCAGCTTTGTTAATGTTTTTAGTTTTGAATGAGAATCATAAGATGCAATATGGTTATTTCAATTGTGATCAGTGATTTTTAGCATCCTGCCCCATTTTGTCTTGTCTGTCTGCAGCCCATTGTGCTTTTACCTTTCTCCTGAGAAAAGCCTAGTAATTCCATTCCATTTGCTCACTGGATTGGGGAAAATAACCAAAAAAGCAACAGGAAAACAAACAAACAAACAAAAAAAACCCCAAAAGCCCAAACCCAGGCAAAATAGCTCATCTTTTCTGCTGGTCAAAAAGGACACTGTAAGTACTGCTGTGAAATTCAGAGTTGAATTATAAGAGCATTTATTGTGATTCCATGTTGGATTTGAACAGAAACAAATTAGAGCTGTTAATTTGGTGAGAAGTTCCATTGAGATGAGGCTTTACCTTGAACTCCCACTCTCTATTCCCTAGGCCAACAGAACAACAATTTGTTGTATAAACAATAACAGTAGGGATTTGGTCTCTCTGGATACTCCCATCTGGCAGAGGAAATCTGCTTGTTAGCATATCAAAAGACCTGGGGAATTTCTTCAGCTTATACAGAATTGAATTAATAGAACTTTGTAAAACTTTCTACCATTTCTATCTTTTTTTTTTCCACTAAAATTAGGAATTCTGTAACATTTATGAGATGGTGTTATTTTTACTTTTAAATGTTGAGAGGAGAATCTCTAGCCTCCTTTTCTTTATGCATAGAAGTTCTAATTTCTGAAAAACCAAAATCCCCATCTCATCTATTCTCAAGTCCCTGCTTTCTCTATGAAGCTAAGTGCCCACTGGAGACAGAATTTTGCTTTCCTGCTGCAGCTAAAAACAGTCTCAGGATCCCTCATGGTCATTTCTTGTTTCTTTGCATAACAAAACCATTTCTGCCAAAGTACCCATTGTCTTGAAATGTCAACCAATAACTCTGTGTTCTGCATGTTAAAATGCCTGGTAATGTTCTGAAACTCTGGCTGATTTGAGGTTTATTATTTTTTTATATATATATATATATATATATAGTGTTACTGAAGCTTTCAGAAAAGCGTGGGCTTGGGGGAAGGTGTTTGTCCTTTTGGTGATGCTTTAGCTCAGGGTTACCTGGGATATGAAAGCAAGACAGATCTTGGGAAGCACAGGGTTAAATTGATGTGCGTTTATTCCACTGTTCTTTTTATTGCTTGTTTTTCTCCTCTCCTTTTGTTGATTTAAGTCTCTATTTTCTTGGATTCATTTAAAAAGGATAAAACACACACACAAAAAATTTGTTTGCTTTTGTATATGGGAAGAAGAGGCAAAGTTTTAAATAAAAATGACTTGCCAAATATTTTATTTTCATTGAAGTATCAGATAAAGTTTTGTACAAGCACTTGCGCCTCAACAAAAAGTACATATGCAAAAGCAGAATAACAAAAAGATTTATTGGCTGAAACAATTCCCACTGTCATGTGGTACATAAGAATTAAATATTTATACCTACTCACTGGGATAATAAAACTCTATTCAATTATGTTGCAGACACTACCAAATGATTGTTGAGGCCTCTAATAATGCTGCAAATGGTAAAATATATAGTATAAACAATACATGAGAAAACATTATGAGAAAATATTCTCCAGCCCACAGAGTTTGCTTGTTTGTTACAATAATTATTGAGACAGATGACAAAGCCATCAGCAGTCTGTGGTGCCAAAAATGTGGATTTCAAAGGTGTTGTGCTGTTGATGTGCTGCTGTGGCTGGGGAGCTGAAGGATGGTTGTTCCTCCTGACTGCCCTAAGCCTTAGAAACTCCTAGAGATGCAAAAGAGATGTCTTTTTTCTTTAGTACTTGTCGCTGTTGAGCGGCTAGCTGAGGACTGACCCAGGTTCTCAGACAAGGAAAGAGAGGAGAAAAGGAACTTTATTGTTTTGAATTCCATATATATAGAGTCTACAGAAGTGCCCCAGATTGGTCAGCCCGAGACCTCCCCCTAGGCCCAATTGGCCAAGCCCGAACTCACCCAATCTGGAGAAACTGTTTGCAAAACATCCAAACTTTATCTTGTTTATGAAATATAGCAAAATGTTCCCACGGGAAGAACCTGTGCTAGCCACAAGTACTTATCCCCTTTTTTTCCCTAAATAAAAGTCACTCGTCCTTCCACGGTGGGACTCTGCAAGGTGGTGCATTTCTCACACTGCCTGCCAGTTAAACCAGAATTCCATGGGGTCCTGAGTCCTTTGGGACCCTGTTTTGTGGTGATGTGTGGTAATTAGCACAGCCTGGCTTTGGACAAACGAGAAACCTCCCCTGCTCAGGCTGCTTTGGCAGATCAGCCTCCATCCCAACCACCCAGCAGCAGCAGCTTTTGTTCAGTCCCTCTGCTTGTGGGTTTCCAATTCCTCTTAGCCTTGTTCACTGCAGGCAGATCTTTGTTCGAAATCCTCCCCTTTATTTCTCCCGGGACTGCTGTGTGTGCCTTTGCCAGCCCAGGAGCTGTGCAGTGACAATTTTGTAATTAGCTCTTCCTGGCACTGACTTTGCTCTCAGAGCATCCCCAGCCCTTGCTTTCCCCCCTCATGCCATATTTCTGTCTCTTATCTCCAAGAAGGTGTTGTGCACTTCTTTGCAAGCAGTTGTAACCATCAGTAATCCAAACCCAGCAGAGCACAGCGTTTGTCAGAAATCCCACTGCTGGCAATGAATCCATCCCTACGCGAGTATGATAATTTTAAAAGCATTATCAGAAGAACTGGAATTATTTTCTCATTTCCTCCCAGCAAATGGATCCATTGATCCTTAATGACTTGCCAGTTATGCTGCTAATTGTCATGTTGCCATTAATAAGTTTAAAAAGATGCCATCAGCTCGGTAGGTGTGTTTGTGCATCGCTATGCCTTGAGTGCATCGAGCTGTTTTCAAACAGCAGTAATGAATTTTGGCAAACGGAGAAATGTTTTCATACTTCTGTTAGTCAACAGCCGAAAGTAAATGGAGAAAATGGGACAATATCAGCAGTGCCCATCGTCTGGGCTACGTGCCAGTATTGATAACAAAATAATTAAAAGATAACAGTGTTTAAAAACAAACTGCAAGCCTGGCCAAAGGAAACATCAAACCCAATCAGACTAGTTGTATGCAGGGTATGCACAATATAAGCTTGGATAATGTTGTTTGCTTTTATCCTTAGGAGCTCAGGAAGAGTCAGCACTCAAGTACACATTACTTCTTGTAGGACCCTGAAGATTCTTAATTTTCAATTAGTGCATTGTAGACCTGTAGTATGTCTTCTTTTTTTTACTTGCTTTATGCTAAATGGGAATAAATTAAAGTTCCCCTAAGTTAGGACTGCTTTGCCTGCAATATGCACTCTTTTCAGAATGTCTGAGTAACAAACTACCACAAAACTTTTAATTTTGGATATTTTTTCCATAGAAATGGCTCACTTCAAATCAGTGTTTGAAGGAGAGGAGGGTGTTTCAGGGAGAGAAACGACACCAGGTTTAAGAGATGGAACATGTCACAAGAAAAACATTTGTCATTTATTTAGCTTCACATATGTCTGAGAAGACTTTTATTGTAATATTTTATTATTTGACCTTAACAGTGGAATGTTCTTCCCTAGGTTGAGGCTGTCACTGGTGGGGAGCATTTCAGCCACCTTTAAAGCTCAGCCTGCTCAATGCTGCAGCTCTTCCACAACAAACAAAAACACTGCAAAACCTTGGAGATCAGAAGTGCTTATCAGGCACTTTAAAGCAATCTGCCCTTAGAAAATTAGAAATGTTGGAATTCCTCAGGAACCCATTGTGTGTCAACATCTGGAATGCTTTGCCAGCTGTGACCCTGAGCCTGCTGATTGGGGTTTGTTTTGCTGATTGTTCCAGTGGAAGCTCCCCAGTCCCACCTGCAGAGAAGCTGGTTTTTAGTGGTTTTAGCAGTAATTTAGGAGGGATCCATTCTCAGGGTGGATGAGTAAGCAGTGATGTACATCTGTATGTTGTGGCCAGCACTGACAGCTTCTGGGATTCAGGGTGCTTTTATAGGTGCTGAGGGAAGAAACTTGTGATCGCTCTGTGATGAAGGTGGGTGATGAAGATCAGGGAAAATAGCATCCTTTTTCCAGTTTTTTCACCAAAAGCTCAGGCTTAATTGTCAGTACTGTGGGCAGGTGAACCCATTCTGGGGACCTGCTACATAAAAAACAGAAGCCATGTATCACAATGAGTTAACTCTAGAAAAGAGGAAGAAGTGGACATTTATTCCCTGCTTTTTTGCCTTTCTGCTTTTTTTCCTTTTTATCCATTACAGTTCCTCCCCCCCTGCCCCTACAATAATTAAATGAATGTTTAAAGCTCTTTAACAGATGTTTTCTTATTTTACTCACATGGGATATTTATGATGCATTAGTCTCTTTTATGTCATTTTCTTTTGGCAGCTACTTTCTGAACTAATTAGCACACCAGAGAGATCTCCCAATCAGAGCACATGGGCAAGCAGTGGTTAAGGGTTTGGCAGCACATTGCAGAGGCTGCAGCAGGTTTGCAGTCCCTGCATGGGGCATAATTGCATTTCTGAAACACTGAGCTGCTGGTGCTCTGCAGCTTTTGTTTGTGCAGCTCCAGAAAGGAAACACCAAAACCTTCTTAAATTGTCGTGAATTACAGTTTTGTAGAAGTTACCCTGTGTTGGCTGATTAATGTAGATATTCTGTTGTATGTGTGCTTTGTCAACAATGCCTGGAAGAATTTAAGTGAGTGTGTGTGCATATTTATATATGTGTGACTAAGATTTTGAGCTTTTCTTTAACACAGCTAAAATTTTAGAGTTGCATTTTACATGATGTTGGTGTGGAAGGAAGGAATGCAACAAAACCAGTTTCAGATTTGTGCTAGAAAATGGTTTTCTCCTAGAGCATTTTGTATCCTATCAAGCACTTATCTGTAACATTACATCTGCAGTATTTTTCGTCCAAAAAGCAAAAAGTTTAGTGTCTTACTGAAACCTGGAGTGTCTGACCAGTGTTGTAGCAATCCTAACTGACAGTCCATCTGGGTGGCAGTGGAAGAAACCAGAAGTAAAAACTAAAATATTTCCTTTTAGTTTTCATTGAAGTGTAAGTAGGAGAGAGAATGAGTTGGTGAAACAGGCTGGAGCAGAATGGCTCAGGAAACAGCCAAGGTGGAGACCAGAATCCACAGCTTTGCCCTCTCTTTTGGGGAGTTTGAAAACTGAAAAACATCAAAAGACCCGCCTTCTGCAGCTCCAATTGCATGTTTCCTGTCAGAATTACTAAGGACAGTTCTGCTTCCATCCTTTGAAGGAATTAAGGTTTTTTTGTTTGCCTTCGTGGTTTCAAGTGAGCTGCAGCATCTGAAGTGAGGATATGTGAAACAGGAGACGTGCAATAGTATGTGAAACAAAAGCTTTTCTTTCACTTGTTGGTTTTTTTTGTTGTTTTTTTTTGTCAGTGCATAATGGAGTTCTCAGAAGCCTTGCTGGAAGAGTACAATTATAGAATTACTAAAAAAAAATCAAATTTTAACATAGGAATTTCAAAGGCATCAGCATTCTGTCTATCCAGCCATTTGTCTTTTGACACAAAGCAATTTTTTGTTTATAGTTGAATATACATAGCAAAAGTAGAAAACTCTCTCTACAGGAAAAGTAACTCCCTTGTCTTCTTAGAAATTCATTGCTTATTTGGCAGGAGGATTTCTACTTTTCCTAGGTTCTTTGATCCAAAGATTGATATGACTGTGACCTCGAATGCCATTAAAATAGAGCACAGCCATCCCTTTGCCAGCTTTGAATTAGTTCTATTCAGAGATCCATTTTAAATTAGATTACAGAAATCTGAAAGAACCTGATCCAAATCATGGCATATCTGAACTGCAGTAGAAAAGCAAAACTAAGTTCAGTACAGTTTTGTTGGTAGCACTTCACTGACATGAGGTAGCACTGAATTCAGTAGAAATTGGTCAGTAGAAACAGTCCATTATAACCTGGGGTTATTTTAAAATAACTGGGGAAGATTTTAAAATCCCCATAAAGTTTTTCTTTTTACTCACTGAAATGTGAGGAATTCTGC
This sequence comes from Entomyzon cyanotis, assembly GCA_024500445.1. Taxonomy (NCBI): domain Eukaryota; kingdom Metazoa; phylum Chordata; class Aves; order Passeriformes; family Meliphagidae; genus Entomyzon; species Entomyzon cyanotis. The sequence continues at coordinate 3,917,521 of JAKEPQ010001023.1, forward strand.
TCACTATTCTGATCCTCTACTTGAATAAGCCAAGAGATTATTTTTTTATTTTTGTGCACCTTTTAGCTATAAATCAGTGCCCTTTCGTGCTAGGCCTTTGATGTATACTCAGTAAAAGATGCAAGGGAACAAGTTTGTCTTTATTAATCATGGTGAAAGCAGAGAAGCTTTTCCACCCCAGTGATGAGATTTGTGTAACCAAAGGACAGCAGGAGCTTTCGCACTCTGCAGCTTGCAACTCTCTCCAGAGTCACTTAATCCATCAGTGTCAACCTTGAACTGCTCTCTCCAGGGACAGCATAATTATCTCCATCAAGTGCAACTGCATGGTGGTTGTCAAGAGGTAAAACTGGATCTGAGTTTTGCAAGGATCCTTTCTGGTTTTGTGCAGCCAGCGCTCCGTTTGATAAATAATTTGTTTCCATCTGGGCACAGCCCTGGTCAGCTCTGGGTGTCCCGTGGGGCTCAGCTGGGCACATTTGCTGTTTGGGCAATTAAATGATGTTTTTTTCCACATGAGTCCATTTAACACTGAGGTTCAGCAGTGTAGGCTTCGCCTTCCTTCTCCATTTCCTGGATGATGGAGATAAAGGAATTGATTGTGAAGTTATTTGGGTGTTGTTGTAAGTTAGAGGTGTGTCGAGTGGCGTTAATGATGGTGCAAGAGAGGTGAGGAGCAGTAAATTGAGTATAGGGAAAAAAGGTGGAGAGAAAAACTGAGCAGGAGGATAAATCTTGGTAGTGAGAATGGGAAATTAAATAAATGTATCATAAGGAAGGGAAAAACACATGCTCTCTTCTATTTTCAGTATCTCCCACCTGGCTAAGTTTTACTGTGCCCTGCATACCACACCAGACTCAGGTTTACTACTTCCAAAAATGTATTTTAAAATATTTTTTAGCATTTATATAAGGGAAATTGTAACAAACTGGGCTTTCAAAGCTCTTAGTCTCACTTCTTCAATTATTATTTTTGCCAGTGTTTGTTCACAATTCTCAGTGATCTACCTTTTTATAACTAGGTTTTCAAACTGTGAAAACAGTTTTTAAAATTACATAACTTAAAAAAACAAGAGAGAGAGAAAAATTGAAATATAGTTAAAAATTATGTCTGCATTTCATTTTAATGCTTACATGAAGAGCCAAGCAGAATCAAGTCTGGTCAAGGATCAGTCAGTAATAACCCCTAAGGATTCCTAAGGATGATTGTTATTATTTTGTGGTTTAGTGTCTCATCAGTTCTCCATGTTCACAGGTTTTCTCATTGTCCTCTCCAAGGCACAATGCTCTCCTTTATCATTTCTCCCTTCTGCTCTGCTTTTTATACACCTGCTGAGGCATTTCCCACTCTCACAATTAACAATTATCCCACTACTGAAAAGGATAGTGAGATGCACTCACCGTGTGCAAAGTGATGTTTCAACTTGTTCTGCCAACTGGATGCATAAAATAACTTCTCTGGCTGCTTCATTGCTGAGAAAACTTGAAGCAATTTATTCTTGGTGAAACATGCTGTGCCATTTGTATGTTTCAGGTACAATAAATCTTGCTTCATTCATCATTTTCAAATAAATGCATAAAAAGCAATAGCCAGCCTTCAGTTACTCATAACTACCCATGAAATAAATACTGTGCAAATATCTTTATTTTTTAAAATTTCATTTAGATTTCGACTTAGCACATACAAAAGTGTTAATTCTTCATGTACACAGAGAAGGGTGACAATGTTTTATTTCAGTTCCTTTGGAAAATGCAAGTATAGATGTTCTGTTATGTAACCACATAACCACCCTGATACCTTGCTGACACTTTAGGTAAGATTATTTCCCAAATGAGAATTTTAAAGTGTTTCCCCAATGTCACCAGGGCAAGGGATGATGGCAAATAATGTACACACAGAAGACTGCATTTCTTTAAGAACTGCAGCACACAGTTTGAGGCTGACTGTTGTGGAGTTTTGGTGACTGCAGACTTCTGTTTCATTCCTGAGGGGAAATTGAAGATTTGGCATCAGCTCTAAGTCCTAAACGTGGTAGGATATTGCAGAGACAGAGCCATGCTTTCAGCCCTGGTGGGATCACTCGGTGATCTCTGGGATGGAGGGGAACCCAGCAGGGTTTGCTCTGCTGAGGGAACTTTGCAGCTGTGATGGGTGGAAGGATCCCCATGGAGTTGGTTTAGACATCACACCTGACCAGGTACTGGGGAAAGAGCTTCAGAGGTTTGGGCTCCAACTTCCTGAAATTGTGCATTTTTTTTTAAATATAAGCGATTCAGTCATTACTTTGTTGATTGATCTCATTGACCAAGATTTTATAATTTAACCTGCGACGTTTTGATAGGAGTTGCCCAAAGAAAACTCCAGACAAGAAGCAAATTAAAGCCTTTCAATTAAGTTATATTTTGTTTGGTTTACCCTGACTTTGGCAATGCAATTAGAGCCACATCCACTAACAGACTTTTCACAGGAAGCAGTAGGGTGAAGCTCAGCATTCTGGCTGCTTCCCACCAGAATTATGGCATTCCTAATATCCTCCTTTCCTCTATTAACCTCTTGTGATTTCTGTGTTGTCTGTTGTACTATTATATTTAGTAGTTCAACATGGTATATGTAAAATAGCTAATAGTTTCTAGTTATTAGAAACTCTTTTGGTAGCAGTGCATTGTAATTATTGAAAGATTATCCAAATAATCTGCTTGGAACACACAAAGTGGAAGGCAAATATATCTAATAGTTTTATATTCACTTTCTAATGACCTTGTTTCCCCAGGTTTTTCCATTTAAAAAAAAAGTAGAGATTTTCAGGCAAATTGGTTTTCACGTTTGGGAATTTAGTGTGGGTGAGACAGTTTCTCTTTTACAGTATTTAAAAAAAATTAAGTCACTCACCATTATTTATAGAAACATACTAAATTACTTTGCCAGGCTGTGGATAAGTGTTCTGAGTGGAAATTTACAATAAAAAGAAAAAAATACTTAGCTTGTTACTTGTGAGATGAAACAAGAAATATTTTTATCATGTTAGATTAAAAGAATAATGGTTTTGTGTTCCAAACAGTTTCATAAACTGTTTTACTTACTTGCTAAACATGTTATGTTTTGCATTTTTTCCCTCAACACTTAAAAATCCAGCTGTGAGGGAGAATGGCTGCAAGGTGTCAAAATAATACATTTTTTCCTCAAAAAACAAAGTGCTACTTCAACTTATATTTAGAGGATCTTGTAGCCTGCATGCATAACTGTGATGTGATACCACTGGGTTGTTTTTCTTTTTAACTATTCATTATTTATGAAGTGAAGAGAAAAATAGTTACAAATTATTGTTGCAGGGGATTTCCTGCAGCTATACTATTGTGTTCGAAGGATTTATTCATTGTGGATTAATTCCAATATGAAAAGTTCAGGTTCTTGTTGTCCTAACCTAGATTTCAAATAAAGTTACTCCATATGCCTATGCAGATATATAGAAGAATATTGGTTGAAAAAATCCCAATTTTTTAATAGAATAATAAGTACCAAAATTTTCTTGAGTTTGCAATATTTTTTATTTCAACTTCAGCATTGCTTGAATTTGCAAATGGACACAATAATACTTGCAAGTAAGTTTCTGGAGACATTTCATATTCAATGCTTTCCAGTCTATTAAGAGGAAAAGAATAATTCCTGTCCCCAGGGAAGAGTTAGGTGTGGGAGGCACTGCTCCACTATCACGGAAAGTGCTGGAAAAGCATCATTCTGGCTCTGGGATTTGTCAGTAGAAGACACCAAACTGAGCCTCCAAATTCCTGCTGTTCCACAGAAAGCACAACATTTAACTTAGTCGAGCAGTAAAAATCTGCTACCCCATTAGTGTTCTGAGTTTTCAATGATCATTTCTATAGCCAATGTCCCATTCATAATAATGGAAATTGCAAGGCAGTTGGGAGTGCAGTGACAAGAATTTCTGCTGCATGTGTCATGTTAAAAAGGGTTCTGTGACTTGAAAGTCCAACTCCCATTTTTGACCTTAAAAGTTGTTTTGCAAGTAAACAAGAAGTCTTTTTTTTTCTCTGTATTTTCTAAAACCAGAGGAAGAAAGCCCACTAAACTGTTTGGGAGAAATTTAGCCTTGCATTTAATTGAAATTTAACATACTATATTGTAATAATATGAGTTACGTTGAAATTTTTAATTTGGGGGTGACAACTGTCAGAAGTATGCATGGAAAGTTTGAAAATCCCGTCCTAGACTGGTGTATAAAACTAGCCCAAAGTCAGAAAGATTAACTCTTTAAAAATGTTGCTGCTGTGTTGCAAGAACCGTTTTGGTTTTTTTTCCCAAAGCCTGGTAGCAATAATAGAAATATGAAAGTCAAGGCATTTTCAATGGCATTTCAAGCTGGTTTCTGCTACATTGGCAGCAGATTTTGCTGTATGTTTTCTCCTCTGGGCTGGGCTGAAATGTCCTTCTCCTGTACCTGGGATGGAGCAGTTTGTCCTGCACACTTCTGCAGCCAGACCTTGGTGTGCTGATCACTCCTTCGAGGGATTTCATTTGGTTTCACTGGAAGGAGCAAAACAAGATTCTCATTTTGCTCCATCCACCAAAATCTTAACCATGTTTGGTGTTTGAAGATACAATCAATGTATCAGACTGAAACTTGTCCTGCTTACTTGAGAATTAATTAATCTGTTCTGATGCTGCATGTAGTCCTCAATGTTCCAAGGAATGCTGACAAGCTGAGATGTTTTCCCTTTCTATTTTGCTCTTTTTTGGCTGTCAGTAACATGATCACACACTTACATAATGACACCCTGAGTCAGCTGGATCTTTTAAGTGGATTTAAATAGACCTCCTCTGTATAGAGCACTCCCCAAAGCAAGCTGAAAGGCTTTTTTGCATATTTTAAATGACAGGTTGTGTTAGAATTCAAACTAGAATACTTAGGGGTTTGAGCAGAAGACTCAGAGCAAATAAGTAATAAATAAAAGGCATTTATCAGCCTTCTGTGTCAGTGAAGTTCTTAGCTCCAGATGTGATTTCAGCTGGTGGAGAGAGCTCTTCAAGGTTCCCTCTAGCCCCTGTGAGGTTCTCTGCTCTCAGAGTCCCTTCTGGCTGCTCCCTGCTCAACCCTGTGTTTTTCTGACACTGAGTTCCCCTGATGCCTGATGACTTTTTGCCTTTTCTTTTTACATACCCTTTTATATATTTTTATACCCTTTTTATATTTTCTGTACCCTTTATAAATTCTTTGTACCCTGAGCCTGCATGCTTGTAATGTTTGTAGTCTGATATTCTAGCTTAGTTTGAGAGTTTCTGCTAGCCAAAAAGACCAAACATTCACAGTAAAAAGCCATACAGCTCTATACTATCCCAAAAGTTGAGTTTTCAAACATAGTTGAAACCTTTCTCTCTAGAGCATGTTTTGTAAACGGAGCTCTAACCTCTTTTAAGGGGGAAATTCTTAAAATAGAGGAGACATTACTTCATTTATTCAGTTTCTTTTTGAGGGATTTTAGACAGACATGCTAACTTGCAAGGTCCATGAATTTGTATACTGTATGTACATCTTGGTGTGTTCCACCTTTGAAGAGCTGTGCACCTAAGATCCTATTAAAATATTGAAGTAAAAGCAGCATAGATTGTAAACACCACCACAGATTCTGCCACAACAGTTTTATTTTTGTGCTTTTAAAATCAAGACCTACCCTGGAAACCATAAAATATTTTCCATAGTAGAATCAACATCACCCCAAGATCAACACCACTGCTTTTCCATGAGTGTTCTCACAGCTGCAGTCCCTAACTGGTGTGTTCATGACACAAAGTCATATTCTCAGGAGACTAAAAGTCATATTCTTAGGAGACTAAAATCATCCAAGCTGTCTTTATTTTAAACTTTACATAATTATTTGTATTGAGGCCTTGGCTGTTTGTTGTTATTGTCAGAGGATACTGCAAGAACTGACATATCTTTGGGATAACTTGCTGGTTAACATCCATATGTTATGCCCACCACTATGACCTTTAGGATGTGTAAGAAGCCAAAGGGATGAATCCCAAAGATCTTCCCTTTGTCAGATTCTGTTCAGTGCTGTGCTCTGGGGAATTTGCTCTATTTCCCTCATGAGCCATTCCTTCACTGCTGCATTAAATGTTCCACAATGCAGAGTTTGTAGATCAGGTTTTTTTAAGTATATTGGTTTCCTCTGGGGGGAACTGTGTAACTGTTAGGGGATGCTGTGAAGGTGCTGTGGGAACTCCCAGCAGTGAGTGGATGACTGCAGTGATAGCAGAAGGTGAACCTAAATGGGGCAGAGAGCAAACTTGGTGTAGGATTCCTCCCATCACATCCCTAATGCACAGCTGGTGAGTTACAAGCTGCCACCTAGCAATGTTCTTGCACAAAATAGGGAGTTCCAGAAATTCAGAGTACTTTCTGTTTGTTTTTAATCCTTTGTTTCTCAGTGCACCACAGGCATTGGTGTGGAATGAAGAAGGAGTGATCCAGGTGTTCCTGTGGCTGCACAGGAGCATCAGTGCTTCATGGAAAGCTGGTTTGCTTCTCTCAAATCATCTTCTGCTTTAGGGGTTATTCTGTTCTGAGGGTGCAGGGTGATGACACCTTGGCCTGAAAATGGCTCTGTGAGTTATTTGTTGCATGTCTTCCCCACTCAAGAGAAACATCTGTGCTCTTTTGGAAACCATGGCAGAAGAAAAGAATTTAATTTCTTTCCTCTGGCAGTAGGTTCCTCCTGCTGGGTTTTACAGCAGGGTTGTCTAAGGCCAAGGTAACCTGTTTGTTCCTGAATTGGAATGAGGGAGCTTGAAAAAAGAATACTTGTGAGGCAGATAACTCCTCTGTGTGCTCCACACTGCATTTCCCCCTTTGAAGTAGGTTATTAGCCTGGCTGGGTTTGTGGCTAGGTTCAAATTCCTAGAACAGGAATTTTCCGTGCAGATGCTGGATCTGCCTCATTTATTCTTAGTTTTTAACCATTTGATTCCTGGTAGTAATAGTAATAATAATACCAACAATAACAACAAAAACAATAGCAATAATTTGTAGACATTTTTTGTATTTTTGTGGTTTGTCTCTAAAATTAAATTTCAATTTAATTTTAGAGACAATTAAATTGTGTCAATTAAATTTCCTTCTAATGCATTGAAGATTTTGCTCTGTACAAAACAGTTAAGGGCAGATTTTGTCATCATGAATTTCTACAGGGACAGGAGCATAAAGAGAGAATAGTAAAATTGCATGGCAGCTCCCAGGAAAGGACATGAAAGCATTGCTCAAACTTTAATGAACTAAATCAAGGCAAAATAAATGGTGAAATTAAGCAATTTTGAAACCAAACCATTTTCTAGTTGCTAGAAAGCACCAGGAAAGGAGAAGGAATAATAATATGCATTTTCTGTCCAGCTCCAGCAGCAGCAGCTCCTCCAGTTTGTGAATTAACTTTCTATTCAACATTTTGTCATGTACATTAGGTGTTATAATGCATGAAATGAATACACAGTCACATCCCAGTGGCTGCAGTTCCCAGTAATGATCGACAATACTGCCTCTAGCTAGCTAACACTTTCCCCTATGAAATATTTTCTGCATGGCCACATCCCATGGCAGCAGGCAGCAAAGGAATTTATGAACTAGCTGGAGCTATCAGTGCTAGTGAGGAATCAATAGAGAAAGATGTATGTTTAAAAAAAAAAAAAAAAAAAAAGAAGTAAAAAAGTGTTGGGGGGAGAAGGCAAAAAGATAAATAGCCAAGAGAAAAAAGTTGTCAATATGTCACACAGACATTCTGAACTAGCAGCTTAATGGCACTGCAAATTCATGTCTGGGTCCTATTTTTACAATTTCCAGCTTTTCCTAAATATAGCTTCCAGTTGAGGCTGTTTCTTTCAGCCATAAATAACTCAAAAGAACTGACACGGAATGAAACTTTCAGCTTTGTGTCAGGTTAGAACCATGATTTGTTTGCATGACTGGGAGTTAGGAATGCTCAGGTTCTTAGCAGATCAAGTTTTTTTCTGAAGCCAAGTCAATAAGGGTGATTCTCTTAGAGAAAGAGGCCTTGACTTTTCTCTCAAGTTGCAGTGGCTTGAAATGAGTTTTATTTTTCCTCCTTTTCTTGCTGCACAGCTGATTTTTTAGCCTTTGTCCCCACACAATGCTGTAATACTCATGCACCATATGAGAGAAGTAGATTATAAATGACATTCCTTATAAATATATGTATGTATGTATAAAGCCACTAGGAAAAGCATAAATAATTTCTTTTCAGGCCTCTGTACCACACTCTGTGTGGCTTTCAATGTGTTTGAGACTGTTATTCTGGAAAGCAAAAGAGTGAAATGATTCCAGTATTGTTCAGATTTCCAGAACCAAATTCAGTGAGATGAAGTCAAGACTCAACCCAATGAAGAGGTAGTAGGAATATATAATCCATAATATTTTGTGCAGCACTGTAACCTGTCTTGGTTTGTTAATCTCACTACACAGCAGGTTATGGAAGGGATATCGATAAATTTAAAAAAACAGCAAAAAATAATTTTACAGAAATTTCCACCTATTTTCTCTGCATTGCTCTAAGTTTTGCATGCAACCAAAATAACTTAGAAACAAAAATCCGAGTTAGAACACATGACAGCTATAACATAATTCTGTGGCTGTCTTTCATATGTGGCATTTTGGTGGAAAATGAGAAAAAAACCTGGTATTTCTGGGGCAAAATTTAGGATTGGTGTTGAATGTCTGCACCTCCCCTGCTCCAGCAGGGCTAGCCTGGAGCAGGCTGCTCTTTCTAGTGCAGCACCTTTGGAATATTTCTATGGATGGAGATTTCCCACCCTGTCTGGGCAGGCTGCTGCAGTGCTCAGTCCCCCTCACAGCAAAGAAATCCATGGATGTCTGCAATCTCTGGGTGCCAGAATGACCCCGTGGCACATCAGCCACCCCTCCCAGGTCTGTGTCACCACAGCCTTGCTGAGGGCACTCTCTGTCCCTCACCCTGTGCCCCAGCAGTTTGTTCAGCAGTGCTCTCCACATCAGGAGCCTCCTGCACTGCTTTGTGCCTTACTGCACTGTCCAAAATTCTGCTTTTCCATGGCCATGCCTGAGGAGACTCTGTGTCAGCCTTGTTGGGTTGATTTTGTGTTCCCTTTGCTCATCAGCCCCTCCATAAGGCTGCAGGTAGCTCTCCTCCTGCCCTTCCCTAGTTTGAAATCTTCCTTCCAGGTCAGCCATTCTGCTGGCAAAGCTCCTGGGACCCTCAAATTGCCCCTCTTAGGGCAATTTCTTTTGTGATATTGCCCTGGCACCATCCCTGGTGCCCAGAGCAGAGAACAGGTGCAGGAATTAAAAGCAATGAAAGCAGGGTGGGTAACTGAAACGAGTGTTTGCAGCTGGCAGCTCAGGTGCTTTGCTTTGGGGCAGATTGGAGGTGATGATCCCCTCAGCACTCAGGTGCCTCTCATGCTGAGCCCTCAGGAGTATTGAAACAGCTCACAGGTGGGGCAGGAGCTCCCTCAGGATGGTCAGGAGTGCAGCAGAGCCCAGGGGAGCAGGGCTGGTGCAGCTTGGAGAGCAGGAGGCTGGGGAGCCAAGAGCAGCCCCTGGGAGCAGATGGGAACACAGAGCTGTCCCTCCACAGAGGTGCCGTGGCAAGAAGGGAAATGCAAGTTGAGACAAGGTAGGTTCAGGGGTTTTCCCTGGGAGTATTTGAGCTTTAGGACAGGTTGAGCAAAAGGGCAGGTGTGGGATCTCCCCTATTGGAGCTTTCCAAAGAGCCTCTCTGTCAAACCCAGCAGGTGACCTCAGTGTGATCTCACACATGGCTGTGCTTTCATCAGCAGCTTCTGCTTGAAACCTCCCCAGGCCCCTTCCAGCCTGAGTTATTGTGTGCTGCTCTGATTCTTAAGAGTAAAACACAACCAGTAGCTGAGAATTCTTTGTGTGGGGTAAAGTGAAATACCTTCTTGGAAACATCCCTGAATATCCCTTCCTGGGCATGAAATGGCTGAATAAATGTAGTGAAGTATTCAATGGAGTTAAACCTTCTCTCTGATGGGTTTCTTATCCATCTCCAGGTGGCTGGAATGCTTTTTGTCTGTTGAATATTTTGCTGGGAGGATTCCAACCCAGGGCTAGGAAATGCCCAGAGCAGCTGAGGTGATGAAGGCACCCAGCTGGAGGTCTGAAGTTCACATTCAAATTCCCCTGGTTCAATCTCTCTGATTGCTCTTTGACTTGGTATTTTGTCAGTTTGAGCTCTGCTGAAGGCCTGGGGTTGAAGAGTCAGAGAATGGTAGGCTGGAAGGGAGGTGCTATTTGTTGTAAATACAATAAAGGCAAATATTAGTTCCAAATTGTAGCCTTTTACTAAATGTCAGCGTTTCCCATGCTTATCCTTTTCCCATTGTTTCTGTAGAAAATGAGTAAAAGTATCAGAGTTCAATGAAAACATGCATTTGAATAACTAAATTGAAGGCAGCTGCTAAAACAACTCAGAATAGCAGTAAAGGATTAAAAATAAGTCGTGATTGATGTTCTGGCCCATTATATTAAATACGTGCCTTAGCTTTGGCTAAGTCAGCCAAGTCTCAGAAAAGAAATTTCAAGTGGGTCACGTCGTTGCTAAGTTATGTGAATTGGAGCTAACTTTGGCTTGTCTCATCTTAATGTGCTTGATCCAAACAGAGAGAATTTTTTAAAAATTATTCTGAAGTTTCATAATATCATTTAATCTCACATCTATACTTGTCATATAAATACAATGCCTGTCTTATTTTTATTCAAATAGCAGTCTATCAAAATTGCCTTTTGACAGGATTTTGACTACTACTTATAGTAATAACTAATAGTTCTTTTCTACTATTTCCCAGGGGAGAAATAGTATGTATGTGTGTGGAGGAGGAGGGGAGGCTAGAAATACTGAAAATAATTTTCATTTTTACCCTGAAAATGAATCAGGAATTTTAGGTGTCTGTGAATTTTCATATAAGGCAGCAATCTGGAAAGGCCACTCTGGTTTGATTTTATTCTGTTTGTGTTTCATTAAAGGAAGGTGTAGCAGCACTTTTAAAAATAAAGCTGAATCTTTAATTGCTGTTTGTATTAAATCTTTTTTAAAAAGATGAAATTATTGCTACACATTGCACTCAGAAGGCTTTTAATATATTTGTTCACTAGTGATAACGGGTTGGAGAAAAAAGAGGTTGAAATACTGCCTGCAAAACTAACAATAAATCAATCAAATGGTTCTGGTAATACATCTCATATCCACAGTGTGTGATGCTTAGTTTATGACATCTTAAGATCTCAAAAGCTGATTTATTCTTCCAGTAATCAGTGTTCTGATCCATTAGTTTTTATAATGTAGAGAGATGTCACTGTTTTTCTCATGAATGATTTGTAGTTGAAAGTTGCACATCTGTCAATCAAGACAAAACCAAGGACTTTTTCAAACTTAGTTCCTTCACTGCAGGTTTAGTTCTGTACACTGGTATTGGTGTATAGTATCAGGCATTCTGTGAAATTCTTCATTGCATTTTACAGTTTGGGATTTTTTGAGTAATATGTAGCCTAAGCAAGTTTTTATTCCACTCTGGTAATTGTCTTACCATTCTCTGTATGGATATCCCAGCTCAGAATGTATTTTGTATGAAGGATAAATTCTCAAGTATTTTCCGTAGTTATCAGTATTGCATGTGAGTGTTAATATAAACAGCTTTGAAATCAAAATGTGCTTTATCGCTGAAGTTGATAATGTGCTTTCATCTGTTGGTTCTCAAATCAAAATTATTGATTACTTGCAGATTTAATGTACATAAAAAATCCCCAACAAAATAAACCCAAACCAAGCAATATGTAAAGAAAAGAGTCAAAACCAAAACACCTAAGTGCACCTTGAGGCTCTACCTGCACAGTTCAGGGAGAAAGAGTTAAAGTGTATGGGTTATGGCTTTATATTTTAATCAGCACAAAAATGATAATTTAGGTTTTATTAGCCTTTTGTAGGACAGTAAATTCTAACACTGAGAGCTTCTCCTAAAATTGCCTCATTCTTGGCATCCAAATGTAAGCTCTGGGAGCTTGGGCATCCTGTAGGATATGAACAGCTTTTTGCCTGAGTGTCTGGTGGCCTCTATTAAAGCAGAGCTGTGACCCAGGGCAAGGTGGGGAGATGGGGCAGAGCTCTGCAGGGCACAGAGGGAATGGGCTGGTAGGAAGTTGTGTGCTCTGCACTCAGAATTGCAGCCACAGCTCTGGCAGTGACTAAAGCAATTTGTTCTCAAGCCATTGCCTGACTGCAGGGTGGTTGGAAGCTGAAAAAAACCATTGTGGTTGGGTGGCTGAAGCTTCACTGGTGATTTATTGGGTAAAAACGGGGTCTGGTGGTACCTTACGGGAGGTTTTGATGTAATTCTGTTCTTAATTCTGGGTACAAAATGTAGAGTATTGTCTGCCTCAACACGTGAGTTGATCTCTTTTTGGTTATTTAATTGCTCTGGGGTATTTTGTAAACAGGCACAGGCTTGAAGCACTGCTCTGCTGTTTCAGTGCCTAGAGTGTGCACTGGCAGGGAGGACTCTTCTTCATCAGACAGATTCTTTTTAATGAAAAGTTTATAACCTGGAAATCCATCCATATTTTAAAATGCAATTACTGCTTCGCTTTCAGTTTGGCTACTGGCTTGATATCAAACTGAAACTAGCAGAAAAACCAAAAAATAAATTAGTAATTGGGTTCATACGAGGGAAGTGTGACTGTGATTTCTTCCTGCTGTGTTCAGATTTGCTGGGGTGTTTGCTTTTTGGGGTTTGCATTTTAATAATTTGCTCCTCCATAGCACAGAGGAGTCAGTGAGGGTGTAGGTGGGAGGATTTTATTTTGGCAGGATTAGAAACAAAATAAGTGGAAAAGGGTAAAGTTAACTTAATATGGAAAGCTACAAAAGTAGTGCCACAGCATTTTTTCCAGTAAGCTTGGCACTCTTTGCTGAGTTTTGCACTATGCAGCCATTAGCAGGCTGGTCAATGCATTGCTTTATGAGGCAATTATTTCAGCATACTCTATTCAAAATACACATTAGAACTTAACCTTCTGAATCCTGAAGTAGCATTTTTATCACCCAACATTAGAAAAGAGTTGGAGTCAGCAATTTCCCCTTTCTTTTTATGATCTGGTATCATTAATAAAGCGTTGGGCTGGTAGCTTCTTACAATTCTCCAGGATAATTTGTGACACAAAAGGTGCTGCTGTGATACAGTTGTCTGTTGACTTATTCAATAGCAGGGGAAACATAGAAATCATGTAAAAAAAAAATAAAAATGTGTAAGGGAGGGGGAAAAAGAGCTCCTAAAACAAATGTACAACTGATGTGCAGCATATTAGGCTGGCTGCTGTTGGATATGCACAAGCAGGAATGGGGAGTTAATATGGAATTTCTAATTAGGGTCACATACTAATGAACTCCCTCTTCATGTTAGTTTTATGCTGCTTCAGAAATTTTTTATCATATGCTTAAAAATTTATGGCTGGAAACATTAATGAAAATGAGGCGTGAATTGGAAATTGTGCTATTATGGAGATGAGTATGGCCATGGCCAGGCTGATTTCTAAGGAGGGATCCTTTTATTGCCATTTTTTTGAGGAATGAGAAATGATACAAGGAGAATTAATGACTAGACATATTCTTTGCCCTGGCTTGGCTGGTGTTATTATATTTAAAGTTATAAAAGCTGGATTTAATAAAATTTTGAATTAATTATAAGGGGAATTTTAATCATAATTGGCAGTCTTCTATAAGAAATAAAACTGTAAATCAGGCAGAAGGGCAAAATTAATACAGTGAAGTGCCTATGCTTCCATACAGCTATACATATGTGTATATTAAATAGACCTTATGAAATATTAAATATATTTGTGTAAAAGTACAGACATGGTCTTACACATACAGGTGCAGTGAACATTTTTACAGTGACTTGCTTGCTGAAGGCTCTCTCCTTTCCTCGCTGCTTGACAACACAATTGCTCTTAAGTTCTGTGGATGAATGTTTGGGTATAAATTCTCCAGAAGTGGCATTTTTGTCTCTGGTATCTTGTAAAAATCAATTGGGCTTGCTATTTAAAATGTCAAACCGCCAAACGCTACCTGTTGTATTGTTTCCTTCGGTCCCACGAAAATTATCATGCAATCTTGTAGAAAATATATTGAAAACATCTGGTAGTCTGTCTCATTGGAATTGCCTTTGGAAATAGTCTAGTAACTTTTGACAGCTTGGCTTTACAGGGATATTGATTTTGCTGTGGCTTTATCATGGAAAACTGATGAATGGTCAAAAGCTGAAAGTGATGTAAAACCTGCTTTATAGTTTTTATATGAATTTGTGTAATAAAATAAAGTAGGTTTATAAAGCATAGTAAGGTATGCCCTTGTGAAAACATTTGAGTTAAAAAAGAATTTTGCACCATTTTTGTGTTGTGGGTTACTCGGGCTGGGGACACCAGGAACACTTCCAGGCTCTAAAGGAGTGGACAAAGGAAGGAATGGATGCACTTATTCAAAATAATATCACGTTGTAAATAATTATGGGATATTTTGGTGAACACAAGCTTGCATAGAGTACTTATTTTGGATTTTCAACATTTCCTTTTAAAATAGGCTTTTAATTGGCACAGAAGCCAATATGGGGGAAATATTGTTGCCTCAGTCCAGTAACAAGGAGAAGTAGGCAGCAGAAGCACAAAACTAACTGATGGGGCATGAAATGTGGGAAACAGGAACTGCAGGAAGGACAAGGAATACCTTTTTTGGAGATCTAAAGAAGGGAATAGGAAGAATTACAAACAAGATTGTATTGCACTGGCTGTAACAAAAGAAAGTAAGGAAAATACAGGAAACTAAATTGATTTCTTTCTGGAGGAAGTAATTACTTCAGTGGTCAATTAAATCTGGACACAATGGGAAGGTGTTGAAGCAGAAAGTGTGGTGTCAGAGCTGCAGAGCAGGGAGTTCTGTGAGCACAGAGGGCTGCAGGTGCTCCTTCACCTGCACTCCTTCACCTGCAGCCCAGCTGGGTCCTGAGCTGCAGGGGGAGAGAGAGGGGAGGAATTCTCTCTGATCTCAGTGAGAAAGGCCTGAAAATGGCTTAGCAGGGTGGCTGGTTTGATAAGGGGCAATGGAAAGAGGAATAGCAATAACTCTAGCATCCCTTGCCATGGTGGGAACCCTGGTGGTTAGGGTTGGATGGTGCTGGATGGGATTCCCCGAGGTCAGAGCTCAGCTGTGGATGGAGTTTGCTCCTTGTTTTGGTCACTGGAGCTCTTGTATCATTTCCTTACAAGCCCAGCTGTCCCAAGGGTGTTTGTTGAGAGCTTCTGCTCCTCGGCCAGAGCCAGGCAGTTTCACAGAATCCACCCTGGGTGTTCTCACTCTGCACTGTGACAAGAACTACCCTGCTTTCAATTAATGCTGGTACAATATTGCTGGCAGTAACCAGTTTTTCAAAAATGCTTCTGTAATTGAACTAGATTTTTTTTTTTTTTTTAACGTTGCTTTTACCTTTCTGTGCTCCATTAAGAAATTTTTGCTCGTAATTTCAACAAAATACTTTTAGACTTTAGGAATCTGAGCCACTTACAGATGCTGCAATGAAAAGCTGAAGGAAGTTGATGTGAGAACATTACAGCACATCACTTGATGAGGTAACTTAATAGGATTGCTACTAGCAAGCTTCCTCTTAATGGCTTTTACAAACTATGGTTTATTATATCAAACTGCTGCTATAAGAAGTAAGGAATTAAAGAGAATGAATTAGACATAAAGGGTGAAAGAAAAAGACTTACAGAACTTATGGCCCATCTGAGGTTTATTTTGCGTGTTTTAATTTTGTAAGGATAAATAATTGCAAAATTTTTAATTGTACATGTTTGCAACATAAAAGCATAATAAAAAAATTAGAGTGTAACTCTAAACCAGTCATCAGCTGTAAATGCAGTCATTAGTCAACCCATCTCACTGCGTAGCTGATGCTGTTTGGCATTTTGAAGCCACACAATGGTGCTGCAGCTTTGGTGCTCTCTGCAGCAGAAGGGAGCTGGGGTGCAGTGTGCCCAGGTGAGGCTGTGCTCTGTGAGCACCAGCAGCTAATCCAGCTGGGGGTTTGGGGTGCTCCAAGCTCCTGCCATTCCAAAGGGAATGGCTCAGCTCCTGCTCACTCTGTTGCGCTTTCCACACGCGCAGAGATGTGCAGTTTTGGTTCTGCAGCCTGAGCCACCAGGGCTGGGCACAGGTGGAAAAATTCCCTGAGACACTCTGCTGTTTGCTTTTAGGGCAAGGGCATTTTTTCTCAGTTACTGTCTTAGCATTTGACAAGTCTGGAGGATGGAGAAATTGCCTTTTTCAGAGCAAAGCTGGACAGGGAGGAGAGTGAGGAGTTGGAGCTCTAAGGTAGCATCAGCATCACATGACACAGTCATGATTATGGGGTCCACACACCCTGAAGTGGATTTTTTCCCTAAGTCACCTGGCTGTAAAATTACAAAGGCATTTAGTGAGTTTCAATAGTTATGATTTCCATTATCTGAAAACTGATGGGATAAAATATCTTTCATAATTATTTTTTTCCATGAAAATATTTGAAATCAAGATGATTTCTAACCTAGGACTGGTCATGTACTGCTGTACTCTTTCTTTAGCATCTAACAGATATATGAGATTTATACATACATAGCAGTCACATAAAAATACATATTAAAAACATTGTAACAAAGCAGTTTGTTGGCTGAACAAATGTTGTGCTTGAGTGGAACATACAAGGGACATTTTTAGTATATGCTGGGCTATCTCACTACAAGCTTAAAGACACCACATACTGTGTTATTCCTTCTTTTATAATTCAAAGCCAAGCTACTCTAGTGCACCAATAGTTTTTTTTTTTTTTTTTTTTAGGCTCGTATTAAATAATGAATTTTCACAGTACATGCCATAAAGTGAATTGGCAGGTTTTGTGAGTGATTGGACTGTAAATCTGAAATGAGACTCACTTTGTCACAGTTTCACTTCTTCCCACCAACTGTTCAGATGCCTCAGGTGCCAGGAAGGATTAGAAATCCCTGTGAGAAGGGATGGCAGTTCTGCTGAGCATGGGGGAAATGCAACTCTGGTTTTTTCTGCTTTTAACTGAACATGGTGAGCACAGTATGAAGCTTTACATTTTACAGTCTTAGCCTGGGTCATAAGAAGATTCTATTACAATGCATCACTTACCTTTATGTTTATAATCAGGGCTAATGCTATAAAGTCACATCCTGCAGGTTTTTAACCCTGTTTTCCAGCGTTTCTCATTGTTATACCTTAAGATACAAAACATAACTGAATAGTACCCAGTGACAGAAAAGAATTTAAAGTGGTGGTATAACTTTAAAATTGCTTTTTCTTGACTCTTTCTTGTACAATAATGCAGTCATGTTTTAAAATTCCTCCCTTTGTTAGCCATAAAATGAGTTTATGTTCCCCAAGGCATTGCAGGGAGCACTGTGATTCAGTGGGAGTGCACAGCAGGAGGAGCTGACAGTGGCTCTGTGAACCACATCATCCTGGGACAGAAGGGTGTTGCTGTGCCTTGGTTAGAAACAGAAGCTGCCCCTGACTTCAGTAGGGTTCCATTTTGACCCCAAAGTTTAACGTTTTCTCGGCAAAGTTTTGTTGTGCTGAAAGAACTCAGAGCAAAGCAGCCTTTGTCATAAACTGAGCGTCAGCTCCAGGCAGAGATTGCATTGAATTCCCTGTGCTGTTGGTAATTTTTGAAGGTAAAGAACACTTTCACTGGGAGTTGGTGGATTAGGTAGAGGCTGTTTAATCTGGGTGTCCTAGCCTGAATGAGACTGACAAAATGCCTAACCCAGGAAAACATCTCGTTTTTATGAGGAATGTGTACGCTTAGCGTTAAAACATGCAGAGTCAAACCACGACAGTCAAACTCCTTTTCATCCCAGGCTGGTGATACCACCACTGCCCACACAGACTGAGCTTTTCCTGGTGGTTCTGGTGCTGTCCAGGTGAATCAGACCCTGCTGAGAGGCTCTTGCCCTAGGTTGGGGTCAGGTGGCTTTGTGTGTGTGAGAACTGGAGCAGAGCTGTCAGGCAAGGAGAGTCACAGCAGCAAAACACCCAGAGCTGGCTCACTGCTCCTCTGGCCTGGAGAAGCCTTTCCCTTGTGAACAAATCTGATCCATGCTCTGGGAGCTTAGACACTGCCAGAATCATCATGTTTCTTAAAGATAATAGTGGACAATGTTTGTGCATCAAGAGATTTGTTTGATGTACTGTTACCTCTGCCAGTTAGAAGTTAGTCAGCAGCTCAGGTAGGAAACATGGCAGTTATAAAAATGAGTTTTCTATTTTTTTTTCGGTAAAGATGTTTGTCTTGAGAGGAAAAGTAGGATGTATTTCATGCATGTTTTGCATGTATTTATATTGGTTTTATGTTCTAAAATAAAGAGACATTGTCTCTTTAATTATGTCTTTTAATGTATGAGACATTAAAGGAAATCTATTACTCCAGGGGCAAAAGCCCAAGAGGTGAGGCTGTTAGCACAGCATGTCCCCAGGGGGGAGCAGATCTATTCCAACAGGCACATGCATGCGCTACATGCATTGGTGAGTATATGTTTGTACACAGCCAGCCAGTGTGTATGTGTATATAAATATATGGAGATATAAATATATATATTTGTACAGTCAGCCACACAGACCACAGTTAGACACTCAGGGCACCCACATGAGCACAAATGGCCTCATGCTGCTTCCAGGCTGGACGGACAGTCTGGCAGTTCAGCTGGGACAATATGCACAAGGGTGAGGTGGATCTCTCCTGCAGCTGCCTCAGACAGGTAAACACATCAGGATCTCTCTACAATTTGGATATTGGTGATCTCTGTCCATGGCACCATCCTGAGTGAGCTGATTTTGCTCTTTTGTGAGAACCACTACAACTTACCCCGTGATGCTGTCATCTTCCTTGGCTAATCACCAGGCAAAGCACTGATTAGGATTAAACTCAAACAAATGGATTTTGCATTGTCTGAAGTACATAGATCAAAAGTTAAAGCAGAATTCTTTTGAGCAAAGAACTAATAATGATTAAGAAGTACCTTTTTTCTCGTTCTTTTCAATTGATTCTGGGCCTGCCTGGCGTGATGGATTAAAATCAGTAATTTAGAAGCTGACAAAACAATGCATTACAGGAAGGATGAGAGTCAAAAGATGATACAAATGATCCTGACTGTAACATTTAAACTTTTTAGAGTGTAGCACCTTTGTAGTTTTCCCTCATCTTCCCCAAGATCTCAGCATGGAAAGCAAATTAATTGGTGTCAGGTTTTCAGCTATGGAGAGGGGAGCCTAAACCATTTCAAGAATTTAAGAATAGGAAATAAGAAGGGAAAAGGTTGGACTTGATGATCTCAAAGGTCTTTCCCAACCTAGTTAATTCTGTGATTCAGTGAAAAGAGAAAAGGTGCAAATGTTAGGAAAGGGTGAAGAAGAGAAAAAATCAATGATGATCTGCGGAATCTTTCATTGTTTTCTAGATGTTAAAAAAGAGGTTCCTAGGCTGTACTTTGGCTATACAATAACCTTTAAGCATAACTTTAGTGATATCACATCACTTCTGAAGTGTTATATCGCTTTCTAAAGGAATAAGGACTACTCTAGTTGATGAACAAGGTTTGCAATCCTACTGCTTCTATTCAGGAGAGAGATGGAAAGAGGTGGGACTGTCTGAGGGAATGGAGGGGGATGATGTAAAAAGGGGGTTGGAATGGTCTGAGGAACAATTTCACAAAATTGCTCTGGCAGCAGCAATCTGAAAGGCTGCGAGCAGAGCCAAGGTGGAAGAAAATGTTAATTGTAAAGTGGTGTGATGAAGTGAGAATTTAAGTTCTCCAGCTGGATATGAAGTGCTAATCTTAGAAATGTTACACAGAAAAAATCTGCAAGTTTTTCCATGAGCTCAAGATGATGAATCTCTGGGAGGTTGAAAAAGGAGAGCCTGGAAGCTGTTGGGCAATAGGAGAAATTGAGTTCTACTTGGAACTTGAAGCAGTTGCTTGGTATCCATGAGGACATTTGATGCAGACAAGATTTAGTTGCAAATGTGGAACTAAAGAGGGAGATGACCCCATGAGTGATATGAAAATGTCTCTGGAGGTGATAAATGGCCAAAGATAAGATGTGTGGGGAAAAGAGTGGGGAAGCAAGGACAGGCACCTCGTAGAGCCCCTAGAGAAAGCTGCTGGCAGACAAGAAGCTGACAGAGATAGTGAGGGAGGGCAATTCCAACAGGAATCATCATCAGCTGCCTGGCTGAAGGCACAGAGAGGGTTACAGATGGGGTGAGCATGAAGAAATGGCTTACAAACCATTCCTTAGAGTTAGGGCTTTGTCAGCCACATTTCCTTGCACAGACTGGGAGCTGTCGCAAGGAAACTCCTGGATAGGATTGTCAATTCTGCATCCAGCAAGTTTAAAGAGGTTATTTCACACAGAAATGCCAGAGAGCTGCAGAACCAGAGGGGAGCAAAGTGGTTATGGAAGAGTATAAGGAAAGGAAACTGTGCCAGAAAGTGAAAAGAGGGAATCATCTTACAGAGGCCTTAAGGATTCTAAGGAGGGAAAAAGCTCTCTGGAAATAACGACAGAAGGGGAATGGGGATCGCTCTAAGCAGGGCACAAACTCACAGTTTACAAAGGCTGGTTGGTGTCTCTGGGAGCTGCAGAGGCTACAGGAGTTGGGAATCAGGGCTGAGTGTGTCTGTCTGGTGCTGCCCTGTGCACAGGGACTGCAGGAAGGATGACAATTTCTGCTTTCTCTTTGTGGGGGAAGGTCACAATTTCTGTAAACAAAACAGCTCTGAAGAGTTGTCACAAAAAGACAGTGAGTGAACAGTGTATCCTCCACGAAATGCAATGTTAGAGTAAAACTAAATAGTAGCACAAAACCTGTTCTCTTTAGGAGTCTGAAATGGAACTTTCTTAACTTCATACTTTCCTGTTTTAAGGAGAAAACTATTTATTTTCCTAATGAGGTATTCTAGTGCAGTGGAATTTCATATAAAGCTAAGCTTATTCTCCTAGTTTTCCTTCATTTGCTTTTAATAATACTTATTAAATAGAATAATCTTTAGGTGCTACCAAATCTGAGCCTTCAGGCTATTCCAATCACACAGTTAGAATGTAATTATTGTAAAGAGCCAAGTTGTTGTTATACCTGATTATAGCTGGAAGAGAAGCTAATTGAAATGAAATAAAAGAAGTTTGCAGAAAACTCTTGTATTTCTCAATAGTTTTACTATTTTTACCATGTGTCACTTTAGTGTTTTACAATCTTTTTAAAAATTATTTACTTATTTTCTAAGTGTTAAATTTCCTAACCACATATCTTAGTTTGAGACAAAATTTGTTTTCTTTCTTTCTCTCAATGCTGCCCTACTGGAATAGTTATGCATGATAATGACTTAAAGTTATGATAATGGCTGAAAGTTCATGTGTTATGACTTGTTTTTGCCTTTTTTTATGTTTCTCAGGCAATTTTTAGGGAATAAATGTCCTCATTTATGAGAAGCATTCACACCAGAGCTAACATATTAAGATTAAATAGCAAACTAAAATACTCCTAAGGCAGATCTCTTTGAATCCATGCTTGGGTTAGTTCCTTTTGCTGGTATATTATAGATAATTTATTATTAAATGTATTATTTAAATATTTTACATTTACTCCTTTTAAGGTGCAAAACACCTTCATAAGCATCTCACAGGTGCTGCATGCAGCTCTTGCATCAGGATGTTGCAAATTCAAAATCTCCCCTTGGGTCCAGGGGAAGACTTGAGAATTCAATGGAGAAGAAATCCATCAGGAAATAGTAAACAATCCCAGAAATGCACCAAGAAGTTCCAAACCCCCAAACTGGGAGAGCACTCAGGGAAATGCTCATTGCTCCTTTGCCCTCCTACAAAGGGGAAAATGTGAAATTAGGAGAGCTCAGGGAGTGGAAATGGCAAAGGTGTTCCCTGCAAATGGAGGAGCTCTCAGTCACTCCTCCTGTAATTATGAAATTGCTACCTGGGGGCGGGGGGGAAACCCCAAAAAGCCAGATGGAATGGAGCTGTTGTCCTCAAAATACTATTAAAAAAATCCAGACTAATTATTTTTGATCTGAAGCTACCTGCCTTTGTTATTTACCTAGCCAGCCTGCAGTGACAGCTCCAGGAATTAGTGGTAACCTAATTATTGTCATTAAGCAGGTGTATCCAGTGTGGGTTTTCTTGTGTTGGATTTTTGTTGTTGTTGTTGTTGTTTGCAAATCTTCATGACATGCAGAAGTAAAATGTAAAAGGGCAGACAACAATTAGGCATACCTAGAAAAATAGCTTAAAAAAAAAAATTGGAATAATTATCTGGTTTGCATCACCAAGTCAGCAGTTTTTGCAAACTTTAAAAATAAGATTATGAGAGATGATACAGGAAAGCTTACTTCAGCTTTTAAGAAAGATGTAAGCAATTTTAAACTGTACTTTTTCCCCAGGGAGAGTTTAGAAATATTTCTAATGAATTAAAGTATAATAAAAGTATTTGCCTGGATGATAAAATATTTTTCCTAGTAATTTCTTAATTCCTAGGGTGTTTAATTGTAGCTCTCAGGGGTGTGAGGTTAAGGCAATATGTTTCCATATTAAAAGTATGCACTGTGTTTCTTTTTTTCAGCAGGTTTTGGTTTTGTTTTTTTGGGTTTTTTTAATTAAGAGATATTTTCCTTTCTTACAAAATTTTGATAATTCAGAAAGCTCCTGCCTGATCTGAGGGGACAGTAAAGGGCATTTATGAGAGTAATGTTTGTGAAATTCTGTTTATTACACATAAATGGGGACTAGATAATGCCTTTCAAACAGTGTCCCCCCCAAAAAAAAATTAAAAATTGAATTTCAGTGGGGATTATCAGTGGCTACAGGTTTTAACCTGAGCAAGCTGCAGGCACCAGGTGAGTCAAGAAGGGGCTGAGTCCCTTCTGAGGCTGTGCAGTTAAAAGATAAAATGAATCTGGTTCAACATTTCCTGACACGGAGAAGGTAGGAAGTCCAAAATGAATTTCTGGGAAGTGGCTGTAAGTTAGTGAAAGAACCCCCAGTACAAATGGCAATGGTTTGGGTTCAGTTAGAAGGATGAGACTCCACTCAGGTTAACCTTGTCAACTTGAAGGGTTATTGGTTATAAAATGAATGGTTGTGTTTTCTCCAGGTTTTTTTTTGTGCTGAAACTGTAACTGATGTTACCAATTTCAACTAGAAAGTACCTTTAGTCAAAGAGAAAAAATGCCTTGTAAAGGAATGCAAATCCCTTAAAACACCTGAAGTGTTGGGGTTTTTTTTCTGGATTTTAGCAGCTTCTCTGCAGTAGAGAGTGATGACTTCATGGTGCCTTTAACTTTTTTGTTTCCCCCACGGTTGAAAAGATTCCTGCATGTGATTGTTTTGACCATAATATATTATAGAGCTACTGAGAACCTCTGAAGTAACACTGATTTCCTCTCTCAGTTTAGGTAATAAAGCAATCACTCTCACCTTAAAAAAATGTATATAATATAGGAATGAGGAAGGATGTGAAGGGTGTAAAATCTTAAATCCATCAAACCATGCAAGTATATTGAGAGCAGGAGGGAAAGGGGTGAAGAAAATCTTTAGGAATTTCAATTAATGAGTGCATCTGTGCTCTGAGTCTGCCTGGGCTTTCCACAGCTCCATCCTCTGCTCTGTCCCTGCCTGCCCTGCCCAGGTGAGCTGCTGCCTCCTTGGGACACCCAAGATAGAGGTTTTCCTCATTCTGTCACAGAAAATGAGCTCAAATTGACAGTACATCATCGAAATTAGAATTTGCTAATCTGAATGTTATAAATGGTACCTGTTATAAAATTGACAGAAATACTTTCTAATTGGTTCACTATTTTGAAAATTAAATACATGTAATAGTATAGAGAATTTTTGTTTGTCTGATAGATTATGTTTTTGCAGTTGCAGCAAAATAATCCAACTAAGCCTTGGAAGTTATTTTTCCCCTCCCTTCCCAAGTTAGCCTACAACATTAGTAATCTGTGTGTATACCAATTTTAGTCCTGGTTTCTGTACAAATACCATTTTAATTGCAAATGCCACATTGTTTGGTGTATGTATTGATAGCTTCCCAGCGCCTTAAATGCTTGGGATTTATGAAGCATTTAATATGGTGTCTTGTTGACACTTCAAAGTCCTTAGTTTCACACTTACATGTTAGGGACCTGGTTTATGTATTTGCTTATAAATATATAATGCAACAGTATAGCCTTAAATATGAAACATAGGTTGATTTTTAGAGTTCTTTTTATACCCTCCTTCTGCAAAAAATGGATGGTTTCATCCTGCCGCACCCTACTGAGGACAAAACCAAATCCCAGCCAAATCCATCCATATTCAGTCAGAGGAGGATGTGTCAAAAGGCAGGATAGAAGATGTAAGTGAAATTTGTTCCTTTGGAGTCCAGCTCTGTCAGTGAGAACCTCTGTTAATGTTTCTCTCCAATCTTAATTTCCCTGTCTGCAGCGAGGCACGAGGGGCACTGAGCATGTGAAAAATGTGAGTTTAATTGCTCAGGCTGTGCTGGCAGGGCTGGGGCTGAGCAGAGCTGTGTGCATTGGGTGATGCCCTCAGTGCTTCCCCTGGCCATCCCTTGATGCCTGAGTGGGCTTACCTAAAACAGAGGATTGGCAAGGTTAAGAGAAGAAAAGCAGTTATATTTATTGAAGGGACTTCAGGTGCATTCAGGGCACTCACAGCACATCCGGGGGCTACACCCAAAATGGATAGGAGGTCATGAGTTTTTCATATTGGGGTTAATCCTCCAATTACTCCTTCAGCTAATGAAGTCAATTACTCCCAGTTTGCTCCCCCAGTTCACTGCTGTTTACGTATCTTGGGGCTCTGAGGCAGTGAGGTGTCCTTGAATTTTGAGCTTAGAGAGGAATTGTTTAGTCTAAAAACGAGAGAACAGCAGCTTAGCACCTGTATGGAGTCTAGAGTTATACACTAAAGAATTACAGCATTACAGATACATGAAAATATAGAAGCTAAAATCCTAAGGCATCACCATTTCTGTGGGTTTGGCTGGGGGCACAAGGGGTGGAATTGCCACAATCCCAGCCCAGTGCTCTCTCCAGGCTGGGATTGCAGGAACACCCCGGAATGCTGGCACAGCAGCACTGCCTGTTCCCAGCAAGCCTCCCAGGGACTAAATTAATGTATCTCATATTGTATTGATTGTGGCCAATAAGTGCCTAAATGATTTGATGCGAGGCAGAGGGATTATGGAGGGGAGAGGGGAGAGGCAGCTCGAAAGAAATATGCGGTTTAATTACAGGATGAATTTCGCCAATCTACCTCCCCCTAGGAATTTAACAAATAGGCCTAAGTGCACTTAGCTGTTCTTGACATCTGTTGAAATGATATCTGCCCATGATGAGGGAATCATGGGAATTGGTCTGAGGGTATTGTCAGGATCAGTGAGCCACAGGAAACTGCTTTTCTGTCTGCGAAATTAGACGACAGAAAAGCCTACATTAGCAGTTTTAGGTCAAGCTGTAATGATTACAATTTCCATAGCAGAATTCTGCTTTCTGATTTAATGACACCGGCTCTGTCTTTGGAAAGATGTTAAGTAAATATTTAAAATGTTGTTGAAACATAAGCAATGAAATATACATTTAAGCTGGAATCAAAATCAGTTCCTGGTGCTGGTGGAAACTTGATATATGACTTTCAAGAGAAATGTCCAGGTTTATACCTTTTTTATGATGTGCTGTGACATGTTATGAAACTCAGAATCTCTTAGGTAAACAATGGAGAGGGCATAAAACCCGGGGAACACAAAAGCTGGAGCTTCAGCTTAAATTCTCTAGGAAGACAAGCATGGTGAAGAGTGATGTTGTGTATTTGCTCATTTTGATTACATCTATAATTCAGCAGGAAGTATGTGTTGCTTAACACTTTCTACTGCATTTTATGGTATTTATACTATACCTCCGCACCAGAGAACCTGGCAATACCTTTAAACTCCTCAGAGACAGAAGTTTCTTTGCATTATTTGAAAGCTGTGTTTTCTCGTGCTTGGAGCATTTACGTGTATTACCTCATAAATTACTTGTCATTTCCTTTGGAAAAGTAATGAACATTTCTGTGAGGAGGTAGGAAGAGAAGGTGAGGCTGTGTATCCTGTTATCTAAGCTGCCATTTGTGCATTCTGACTGTGCCTTTGCCTGGGCGGGGACTAAAAATCCGCAATTTTAGGCCCAGGGAGGGAGTTGCTCCTTCTGTATAGAATACCTGCAGTATTCTTTTTCTGTGATTTCTGTAAAAATTCTGAAAGCAAAAAAGTATGGTAATTCATTTTACTGTAAAAGGCAAATAAGGGTTTGTGGCTAAATGAAATGTTTGTTGTTAGGGGGTTTTACAGATAGAGAAATGGAGGATGGAATTTCAGTTTGTGTAGCTATGCAGTGTTTTCCTGGAAATTACTTTGAATTCTCACCCATCTGAATTGCTGATGCTCTTCCCTGTTTTACTGCAATGAGGTTACCTGGGCAAACACATCCCAGACAGGGTAAATCACAGCAATATTAAAAATTTAATATTTTGGGTGGTTTTTTTGTCCTGTTACATTCCTGAAAACGTCTATATAAATGGATTTGCATGAGTGATCCACCAAAATACTGACAAAACCACAAGTTTTGCACTCCTGCTCTGTTTTTGAACCCCACCTGGCCCCCAGTGATTTGTGTGTCTGGTGAGGATGGTGGCTCAGCCTCTCCTGGTGCTCACAGAGACTTCTATCAAATTTAGCTTCTCTGGGGAAGTAAAAACCTGAAGGAATCTCTGCAGCACAACAGGCCAAAGTGGAGCCATCATTTCTGAGGCAGGGAATTAGTGCAGAAAAGCAGGAGGTTCTGTTGGGAAGTCTGACAAGGCTCCAATAGGCTACACCAGTGTCAGAACCAAAACATTTTAATACCCCCTTTGTCCAGCAGACTGAGTCATTGGGTGACTATATAGAAAAAAGAAAACACCCAATTCCCTCTTGAAAATACAAAACCAATTAAAAAATGGCATGTTTTCCCCCATGGGTTGACTTGAAATTACAATTAAAAACTTAATTTCAGATCTTTTAATTACAAGATTTAGGATTGCTCTCCAGTATCCTGTGAAATATAGTGTGAAATAAAAACTAAGATATCTGAGATATTAAAAACTATTTGCAAACTCAGCATCATTATTACTTTATTTTTAGAGTTGTCTTGATTTAATATCTCATTGCTAACTGTCCTGAAACAGAAAAGTTTCTGTGTGCAGTGTAAATCTTCTGGCAACAGGATTAAGTAGAATGTTCATTTGTTTCCCTTTGCAGCTATAAATACTGTAGCCTTTTAACAGAAATAAAATAGTGGATTTTTTTCTCCATAAGCACCTAACATATTAAATTGTAATATAATTATCAGCTGGGAGGTTTTTTCACTTTGACATGAATATAAGCTCTCTACCATAGCATATCATATCTCAAAGCAACTTCAAAACCTCTGTGATGCCAAATGCACTTATCTAGGCTAAAATTCTCTAGGCTAAGTTTGTTCAAATCTCACACCCATAATTAGGCATCTAAATATAATGGCCTGGTTCTTGAAAGATGTGAGCACTTTTCGGTGGGGTGACTTGCTAGGATTTGCTGTGCTCTGCATTTCCAAATCCAGGCCATATATGTAGGTAGCCTAAATATAGATTCATGCACTAATTTAAGACTTGAATCGACTTCAAATTATTGGGCATGTTTCTTGGTTCCTGTTGTTCCTGCAGGAGAACAACAGGGATTCCAGCAGGGATCCTGGTCTGACTGGCACTGATGGCAAAGCACTCACATTTCTGTGGCAAAGGATTGCTCCTTGGTTTAAAAGGATTTTTGAAAGCTCTATAACAGTTCAATATTGTATTATATTATCCCTGTTTAAGGCCCAAGTTCTGTCTTTTATATTCCAAATGGACTAGTAATGTAATGGAAAATTGTTTAAGTAGAGCCCTTTCAGTGGGACTGAATTATGTATGGATAATCTGAAATTCCTGCTCTCTTCAAAGCCAGGATGTTTAAGGGAGCACATTACTTGCTTTGAATAAAACTCATTTTATATTTAACAGAGCAGTTTCACCTGTCAGACAGTGTGTTTCTTTTTCTGGTATATTCAGGGCTTACAAAAAAAAAAAAAAAAGGTTCAGGGGTTGTTTGGCTTTTTGAATTGAAAGAAATTGTAAAAAATATTTCAGGTTTAAGTGGCTTTTATCCATAAGTTTAGATTACTCAAGATGAAACAAGGCATTTAGAAATGTGGTATCACTGTCAGAAAATCGCAGTGTAATTGTCACTGCTAATACCTTGTAATTGTCACCAGTCCTGGCTTTGGCAACCAGATGAGAAAGAGTGATGAAAAAAAGTAATTATTCTTCATTTAATGAGGGCATTGTGTGTGCAAACCAGTCCAGAAAGTCCAGACTCTTAATTTGCATGTATTCATTATCAAGTTTTACTTTTTGTCCAAGTTTCAGTTCATTTTCTTATATTTAAGTTTGGTGTCTTTTGTTAATTGAAGCTTCCTATAATGGAGACCAAGCTGGGATGGAAGTGGATGGAAATGATTTTTTTTTTTCTTTTTCTTTTTGGGTTTTTAATTTTTTTCATTTTCATTTCAAGTTTGGTGGGTTTGTTGTTTTCTTTTTTCAAAATCCCATGTTGTTTTTATGGACATTAAAAGGTACAGGCATTGGTCTGGGTACATTCTGTAAGAGGCAGAGAACACATTTACAGAGAATATTCAGAAGTGCATTATTACACTTTTGTGTATAGTCTGTTTTATTAGAAAATGACAGCAACTCTGTTATTCTGTAAAGAGAGTTTTCAAAGATGGATAGCAGTGTTTGTGACACAGGGTAACAAAAGAGAGGGGTTAAGGAAATATTGTGGTTCAGTGTTCCTCCTCGTGTCCCATCATTTCATTCTCCCTTTTGCTGTGAAAAGAGCCTTTCCTGCACACTTCTCTGCCCTCTGATAGAAGAGTAAGGTTTCAACAATGATTAGAGCCATCACAGTGTTAGAAAAATATTAACGATCAAGTTGTTAACATGTTTCCACATTCCATGAACCTGCTGTGAGTCCAAGCAAGGAATGAAAATACTTGCAGTCACACGAAATCTCTGCGATTCCTTGGAAGCTCAGTGTTTTCAAGTGCAAAACTCAGCTTTCAGACTGGTTGTTACAGAGCCAAACCAAGAGTGTGATTTATTTATTTTTTTTAAGAAAATTCTTTCCAGTGATGAATTCAGTTACTTTCTTGCCCCCTCTCCTTTTTTTCTTTTTTCATGCGACGTGAGTCATTCATAAACGCTTTGTGGTTTAGGCAGCACGGCGGGAGCAGGAGTATCTAAAAAAAAAAAAAACCCAAAAAACCACCAAGAAAATGTGTAGCCAGAATGACAAATCCTTAGGCACAGCTATAAACCATCCAGATCAGTAGCACAGAGCCATAAGAATATATTGACTGCGGCTCAAACTCATCAGAAGATTGATCAATCCAGCTGACTTGCATTAATTGTGAAATAGAAGGAACGCCGCGATCAATGATAGGCATGAAAGTGCAGCGGTAATGATGCCACATCCAGCTAATCCAATAATGGAGAACCTGATGGATGGCATATTGGAATTCCAGCGCTCGGGCCCCTGTCACAATAAAGTATATCCTGCAATTATGGGGAAAAATCGAGCAGGCGGCAGTTGAGGCAGCCTAATCGGGCAGCGCCGCAGTCGTTCTCCTGATTAAACACCACCTTAAGTGGCACTCAAACACTGCAGCTTGGCTGGGTTAGGGAAGGTAATCCTTAAATTCATGTGGAAACTGGGGGTTTTAATCAAAGCAAACTGTGGATATGAAGATGTGTGTGAGAGCTGCAGTTACATGTGGATATTTTAATGTTAGTAACTGGTGTCTCGCCGTTGGCCACGAGGAGAAAGGACCATGTGCTGTGAGCCACCAGCATCCTGTGCTGCAAATCAGTTTGGTTTTACAAAGGCTTAAAGACCTGATGGGAAAAATAATACTTTTAGCAGGCCCTTGGAGAGGTCAAATTTAGTTAACTTCTGTTTCCCTGTGGTCACTAATTTCAGTCTGCTCAGTGTTGGGTCTTGATTGCAGGAAGGATAGATTTTTAGTAATGTAAGTGCAACCAGACCTGTGGCAAAAGTTAGGATTCAGTGGTCATCCACTTAATATAAAACCAGCCTGAATCCTCTCCAAAGCATGTGTCACATTGAGGACTCAGTCTTCCAGTTCTTAGTAAAGTATTGACATTTCTACTATTACTTTAACACTGACACTTAATTTTTATCATGAAGTTCATCTCTACAAGCCTACCCATTGTCATTTTGACCTGGCTTTGCTGTTGGCTTGACTTTTTAAGGCCCAGCTTTGTGTGGAGGATGTCAGGAGGCTGATTTATTTTTGTTGGGAGGATAAATGATCGATCATGGAGCTGCCCAGCACTGAGGGAGCCCAGGGGCTGCTGTTTGGGTCTGAGCAGTCACTGAGGGGAATGCATGGCTGCCTCACCACGGAGGAATCACCTAAACCCACCTGGGGATCATTCTGCTTTGCCTTCTGGAAGCCATCAAGTGCTTTGGTTCCAGTTCTGGATGGGCATTTTTATGTTTCAGCTGTAGAAATTTGCCACTTTGCAGATACAAGTGTTTGTGCATGAATTGGGCTGAGGTTTTGACAATCCATAGGTCTTGAAACTCTTCAGCAGAACCTGGCTCTATTTCCACATGCAAATGCAGGGGGGTTTTCATGAGCAAAATCACTTTGCTCTTCTTGCTGTGCTTTTTTTTCCTTTGAAGAATTCACTGAGGCAGAGAAGCTTGGGGACAATTATTTAAGCAAATAGCAAGCAAACACAAATATTCCCATTTCTATGTGTTAAAGTGTGCTGGTAACAACTGGCAGGACAGACCAGGAGCTTTGCATGCTTTGCTGTAGCATCTTTGCTTCTGGAGCATCCACCTGGGCATGTGTGAGCAGCAATTGTCCAGCCCTGGGGTAGGAAAACCAGCACTTGAAGGCTGCAGCCCCCATCTCCTATTTCCCTTTCAGCGCAGTGGAATTTTCTCAGCGTTGTGGGGAATTGATCAGGCAGTGTTTGTGTGGGGCTTTTCTTCTTCCTCCCTAGTGCTCATTATACTCTGTGGGGACTAAAGAAAGAAGGCTCCTTCCATTCCAGTGTGAATGCAGGGATGAAATTGAGGAGATAATTTATCCTAAGCGTCCTAAGTATTCCAAAGGGTTTGTTTTCAACAGAAAAAATTAATTAAATACTGGATTAATAAGTGATCAATAAGTCCTGAAATGGTTTCCAGGCTGCTTAAGCAAGCTGCCAGCAAAGACTATATCTTTCTGTTTCTCTTCAAGCAGAAAATAGAATCCATGTTCTTCAGGGCTTTTTCCTTTAAAAATACTGCAGTATAACCAAAATACAAGAAAAGGTGACCAAGTTGTGACTGTAATGCCCACCCCACTGGATTTTAATAGCATCTCTTTCTGCAAGGAATGCCATGGTACAGGGTGTATTTTCCAAACCTATTTTTGACGGTGTGAAGTGTTAACAGTTCACTTTACACCTCCCATCATAAGAGTAATAATCAAGAGAAGGCGAGTTCAGACTCTGTGATGGTAGCTAATTGCTGTGGAACAAACCCTTGCCTTCCCCGAGACTTTGTTCATTTCTTTTGGCCACTAGGGAATAATTTTAATACATGAAAACTGTATTCAAGTTATGTTCCTGCAGTAAATGAGATCTACTTACTTCTTTCCAGAACAATTAATTTCGAGCCAGCCTATGTTAAAGAAAGTACTGAGCAGTGTGTTTTATAATTGCTGGAGAGCTGTACTTGCAATATTAGAATAGAAATATTGAGTTTCTTTTTAAGTTTTGAATAATCCCAGTAGACTTGCAAGCTGCTATGAATAATTCTGTAGAGTCTAAGTGAAAGAGTTCAGATATTTTCCCTCCTCTTTTTGAGATTACTGCAGTTATTTGAGGCAAAGAGCCAAAACACCTCAATGTTATGGAAAATGAAGACACTTTGTTAAGACTGAAGTGGTAATTGATAGCCTGAAGGCATTGGTCGAAACAAACTGACTCCAGCAATGCTTTTTTTATGTTTTTTTTTAATCTCAGCTAAGTTGTTAGATGCCACCAGTCATCTGTGAAGTTACAACACAGTATCTTCATAGCAGAGGAATTTATGTAAATGCTTCACTTGGCTGTTAGGAATATAACTTCATTTAATACGTGTGGATAAATCCTTGCAGACTATTCCTGAACATAGGCAGGACAAGGGGAAATGGCTTCAAACTGGCAGAGGGCAGAGCTAGCTTAGATTTTAGGAGGAAATTCTTCCCTGTGAGGGTGGGGAAGCTCTGGCACAGAGAAGCTGTGGATCCCTGCAAGTGTCCAAGGCCAGGCTGGACAGGGCTGGGAGCAAGCTGGGACAGTGGAAGGTGTCCCTGCCCATGGCTGGGGTGGAACTGGGTGATCTTTGAGGTCCCTTCCAGCCCAAACTATTCTGTGATAATTTGTGGTTGTTCATACCGCCATATGAAGTATTATAAGGCCTCTGTCATACAGCTTTTTCTTTTTTTCTTTTTTTTTTTTTCTTTTTTTTTGGATGGGGGTGGTTTTTTTTTGGTTTTCTTCTAATTCTTCATTTTTCACAAATAGCTAAAACCTAATTCATGGCAAATAGATCTGGGCAAGTAAAGAACCATGGGAATCTGGTTGTTCCATAGAACTGCACTGGCAAGGTGCTGCTGCCTCTGCTTGCCCTGCACAGCATCCTTGCCTTCGCTAATTTCTGTGCTGTGCTCTTGAAATAGAAGTTGGAATGCAGATGGTGACCCTGGAAGGTCTTACAAAGTTGCAAGTGCTTGAAAAGGTGTTAATGCTTTTCCCCAGGAAAAGAGAGGGGAATTTTAACCTCCTCCAAAGGATTGTTTCATCTGTAATTAGCAGAAGCAAGATCATACAAATACAGAAATCGGTGAGCTAATTGCAATAGGCTGGCAATGAGGGACTCTACTGGGATCAATTAACATGATCTAGATATTAAAGGAAAGCAGAATGTTCCCTCTTTTTTCCCCTCCTATGATTTGCCACATTTGTCTCTTAAATACAGACTCTTGCAAAGAAAAAAAGAAAGGGTTGGCTTTCTTTATATTCTAAAAAAATATATTTCCAGAGCAATAAAAGTCATCATAATGATGTTCAGTTCTGCTGACAAGCTGCTTGTTTCTCTTCCAGCTGAGCCCAAGTGGCAGGTGCAGCTGGGTGCCCCTGGGAAGGGCTGTGCACTGGTGGTGCAACTTTTTCGTATTTAACAGCAAAATTGCTCTCGTGTTGAAACAGGCTCTGCTCTTCAAGCTCAGTACATATTTGAGGGTGTTTTGTACTATTTATTTGTACTGTGGGATGCCCTTAGACCTGAACATAGGTGGTTTAGTTATCTTTTTCCAGTGGTATTGTGGATCATAATATGTATTACACCATATATGAGACCATATTTTACTGGTAGTCACAGGGGAAGAATATCAGCTTTTTGGAACCTGAAAATACTGGGAAATCACATCAAGCTTGTCAACAATAATGCATTAATAATTGAAACGTTCTGTGGGTTTTTTCCATGTGATAGAAGCCCTGCAGGTGGCATTTCTCAGCTGCCCCACCTGGATTTAGGGCATGGAGGGGAGCTGGTGAGAGCTGCTGAGGATTTGGGTGCAGCAGAGTGCAGAATGCTCTAAATGCCCTGAGGAGGGACTGACTGCTCTGCAGTGTGTGAGATCAGAGTGCTCATTTGGGGAGGAAAGACCAAGCTCCAAGCACTCAGCACTGGGCTTAAACTGACTCCACTAGAGCACAGGGCTTGATATTCCACCCAAAAGGAGTTTAGTTCTTGTTGGAAGTGACAGGATGGCAGCAGTTCATTCAGGGAAATATTTACTGCTTTGAGGAAGATTTAATCTGTGCTGTCCTGCTGGAATGTGGGGTTTGGAGCTTGGGAAGGTCTGACTACCGAGGGTCAGCAGGGAGGGGAATTTCTAACCTGTGTGACAATCGCTGCTCACGTGTTCCTCATTGCCTCTGAACAGCACAGGAAAAATGGGGCTTGGAACTTGGTTATTGAGCAATACAAGGAGTAAAATGCAGTGAAATGGACTGCAGTATTCTTTTTCATTTTTATAAAATAATTCCAGACATCAGAGAGGGATTTTATATAAGCTGGTAATGAAGAATAGTTCTTCTCCTGTTCTCCGGGCCCCAGGCATTCCACATTATCGAAGCTGGAACATGACATGTACAACAAGAATGTATGAAATCTTTAAGATTTTTTTTTTTTCCTGATACCTAGATAGCTGCTGAACTTATTTTCTTTTCAGAAAGAAGTGATTATAGACCTATTTCTTGTATAATTGTTTCAGAACAATCAAATAAAACCAAAAATGCCTCGTCTTCCTTCCCCACTCTCCCTGTGAAATGCCAAGTTTGTCTTATTTCTCATGGAGATGGATGTTTAGATAATGATAGCAAAGCTATTTGAAATGCAGACAAACTCCTTCCTCGCTTTCTTTTTTGTTTCACTCAATCCATTTTCTATGCTAATGCCTATGGACGTGCATTTCTACCCTTTCCCACGCCCACACCCCCATCTTGCTTATGCTATTGACTTGCTTAGAGAAAAATATTTTCCTTTTCTTTCCTTCTTGGTAGATTTTTATTTTTTTGATTGTTTGGGGTTGTTTTGTTTTTTCCTAAAGACAGATGGTGGCAACAGTGTTCTTTGAAAAGCAGAAAGAAAGCAGCTGGTGAGGTGCAGGGCGAGGCTAGAGCAGCAGCACATGGCTGTTTGCAGTGCTGCAAAGTCTCCCTTGGCTTTCCAGAGGAGTTGGTCCATAAACTAAGCACAGTCATCTCTCCTCGAACTGTAACAATAAAAATTAATTAAAAAAAGATCACAAATATATGAAATTTATGGCTTAGCACAGATGCAGTACCTTTCCACCTTGGCTTCCACATTTAAATCCAGACTTAGGAAAAATTTGTTGTAGTCCAATAACTATAAAATACTAAGAGGAAATAAAATCAATGTTGGCCCCAGCCTTGGAATGCAAACCACACACACCATAAGATATTGTCAAATACTGCTTACTCAGGAGATTCAGCCCTAGCAATCGAGCAGCACTGAGCACCACTATAAAATATGCAGCAAATGAAAAAATCTGTTTAATGGATGCTCACAAATTGTTGTTTTCATAAGATCAAGGTATTTTTTTATTCCCTTCAGGTAAAAAGGGCTCTCATGATTGATAGCTATCAGACTTGGGCAGGTAAAAGTTGGTTGGTGATTTTTCCCCCCTTTTTTGCTGTGTTATTAGTCCCAAGTTACCAGATTGCTAAATGTACATATATGACTTAGTGTTTCAGGAATCAAATGAAAGGCTTTGGGAAGAAACTAAGACATGTTCATGATGTATTTCAGGTCTGGCTTTATTCAGTGATAATGAATTACTGCCCTTCCTGGCATGGGCAGCATGCCCTGAGTGAGAAGTGTGGCTCTCTGGCCAGTCTGCATCTGTAACCTGTTACTGCTGCACACTTGCCAAGCTCACAGTCCAGATCAGTTTCTGATTTTACAAAAGGGTTTGATCTTCATCAACAACCAGGCAGGGATACAGTGAGAGCTCAGACTGGGGAAAAGGGAAAAAAAGTAAAACCATGGGGAAAAATATCCAATTTTATGGGAAATTCTGATGGTGCAGACCAGATTTTTGTCTTTATTTGGATGTATTTTTTTTTTAATGTTGCTTTTTAAAATGGAGCTTTGAATAAAGAGCTTTAACATGTGGATGCTCTAGGGCCACTGAATCTCTGTGCCCTGGGGGTCTCCAGCTCTCTCACAGAGAATTGGCCCCTGCAGGGTCTGGGAACCTGAGATAGGTCCCTGGGCTGTGTGGAAGGCTCAGCTCCCTAAAACACCTTTCACAGCAGCTGAGGGAGAGCAAAGTGAGTTTACAGGAAGCTGTTGGGACATCACCGAGTAGAACACTCCCTGCAGAACTTCCTATTAGCGTCGATCTGGCAAATCTGATGAACAAATGCGCCTCACAGGGCTTGTAACCAGCTCTAGCTATGTAAGGAGACGTTTTTATTTGCCTATTTGGTCACTTAAATAAGATTTTTGCTGTCCCTGGATCTTTGTGAAGCTCTTGCTGCTTGTGGCTTGTGATCAGCATGTCAGCGCTTGGTGTTGGGGAACAGCAGCTCTTTCCTCCCTGGACACTTACTCACTGTTTCCAGGCTTTCAGGACTATCCCATGGCATTCCTAAATTTCCCAAATTCAGAGACCTTCATGCCATGCAGCAGATGCAAGACAAAAGCTGTATTTTCTCTTGAGCTGCTCAGTTCTTGCAGGATTTACTTGTTTACGCAAGGATGGCCATTAAATACCAGAAATGCCACAGTTTAAACTTCTTTGTCCATGATGGCTTTTACAGTGTAGCTGAGCCCAGGGCAGACTTGTTAAGCAAAAGTATCTTTTCACAATGGAAATTAATTGTTATTTGTAATTGCGTGTGCTTGTTGGAGACACATCAGGAACTTTTATCTGAGTAATGAGACACCCCTGTCTCACAATATGCATACTGAGGTGTAAAAGGCCTGAATTCCAGTCTCTAGACACAATTAGGAATCAAAACAATTGCTGTGATACACTGAAAAACCAGACAAGTAACCTCATGCAGAGCAGCATTCCCTACCCTTTTAATTGCTGCTTATCCTGTCTCAGTAAGTGAGGTAATTGATGTTTTACTCTCAGAATTGATCTCAGTGTTTCAGGTAGTTAGCAGACCAGAATGGCTTCTGCATCATAGCACTAAAAATCGTTTTATCTCATAAACTAATCCCAGGCTCAGAAATGTGCCTCACCTGAAGGCTCCCTAGCTTAAAAATGATGAGTTTGTTTGAATCTTGGGTCCACTGGACCACATTGTGATTAATCTGAATAACCACAGAACATCACAGCACTGGTCCTGCTCTTTTCCATGCTCCTGTTCTCTGTTCTCCCCAAGAGCCACCTACATCAGAGCTTTGAGGAGCCCCAAATTATTTCTGCTGGTGCTTTGTT
The DNA here is from genome assembly GCA_024500445.1 of Entomyzon cyanotis. Lineage (NCBI taxonomy): Eukaryota > Metazoa > Chordata > Aves > Passeriformes > Meliphagidae > Entomyzon > Entomyzon cyanotis. The sequence goes on from JAKEPQ010001023.1 coordinate 3,954,858, forward strand.
TATTCCTTTGTTTATTTGTGAGTGAGAGGAGATGTTTGGTGTCACAGCAGACAGGCTCAACAAGGGCTGGGGTTCAGTTTGAGTAGCTTGACCCAAATGTGCATGTTCCTGCAGTTATGGAAGTCACCTCAGGGCCTTGGGTTCACTTTCCTTCTTGATGTATGTTAATATAGCATTTCTGGGAGGAAAAGGGAGGAAAAAAAGAAATAATATGCAGGTCAAAATACCTTTCATGGTATTACACATTTATTTCATTGCAAAGTTTGGTGCAGGAAGTTCTTCAAGTTCAGGTGTGAAAGCAGCATAGAATTGTGACCAATGTTGGAAATGAAAGAAAAGCAGTGAATAAATGCCACCTTGCTGGAGGCTACAGCTGTGGCGTATTGGCCACCACTCTGGGAGAGTCACCTGCATGCAAATGAGGAGAAATGTTCCTTTGGAATTGCAGATGGAGTTATGGATCGTGGGTATGATGAGGTGATGTTGCAGTTGGTCATTGACACTGTGATTTGGTTTGTCCCCTCCTGCAGTGGGTACACACAGACACACACAGGGAGAAGGGATGCTTCTCTCCCTCTCTCCACTTCTATTGTATACAAATGCAGGAAAACTTGGAGATGGAAGTCTTTGTCCTTGATGGCTTCCAGTCTGGGCTAAGGTGTGGCAGAAAAGTGATGATATAGCTACGTGAAAAAGAGATTATATTTATTGCAAAAAGAGACTATATTTAGATCTTTCACATTTCTACAGTCTAAGATTTCTGTCTGCCTTGTCGAGGCACAGGGTTTCAGGTCACAGTTCACCTCACCTCATCACAGCTCACCACGAAGGTTTTTAGAGCTGTTGGGAGCAGCACTTTGAGGCATGAGGATGGCATGCAATGTGCCACTGCAATGGTTTCAAAAGGCATCGACACAATGCTGTTTTGAAGCCACAATTTCAAGCTTGTTATCGTGGAGGTCATTGGAGAACGTGACATTTAGTTTGCAGAAAGAGCCTGGCTGGGCATGCAGGTGCACACACATACACAGGTTGGAAATGTTTCCCTCTCTTTGCTATTTTTAGGACAGTGAGGCCATTGCCCTGGTCTCATGAAAAGGTGGGAGAAAATGTTTAACTTTGTCAGCCACGCCTCATTTTCACCCATGATTGTTCATTTTCTTAACAGAAAAGTAAAGTACATTTTAAATGAGACTGAGTTACTCAAGGTAACCTTACCACTTCTGAGTGAGAAGAATATAGTGCCCTAATGGATGCTGTTATATGACAATCTCTAAATGTCTTTCATTATTTAGAGTCAAGGTTTCTTTTAGGAAAGCTTTAGAAATTCTTGGGAGAAATGTTTCATTGCAGCAAGCTGTAGCACTGCCACTAAAAATATATTGCTAATTAAAGTTTATTGACAGTCTCTGTAATGCGTTCCTGGAACAAGTCAAAGCACTGAGTAGTTATTGAATGCGAGGCACTGCATCTTCTATAGTTAGTTAAGCTGTTTAGGAGAGGAGATTAAGGTACTCTGCCCTTCCTTCCCTGTGCACTTATTGGCTGTGACTATTGTGCAGAATTAAACACTTTCCTCTCAGGATATCTGTGCTGCAGACCCCAAGAAACTTTGGCTTTGTCCCGAGCTTTTTCACCTGTTGGCTGTGGGCAAATGGGAAGGTTAGTTAAATCCTGAAAGGTGCATTTCCCCAGGAAGGAAAGGAGTTTTGATTGTTCAGAAAACAATTCCTTCCAGTGATGCCAGAGTGATTTTTGCCTCTTTCCTTTTCTGTATTTTGTAACCTTGCCAGTACTTTTGCCTGCCCTTTCCCCCGGCTAGAAAGACCAAAGCCATTGCAGAACTACGAGGCTTCTCTCCTATCTTGGTTCTTCCTGGGAACCAAGGTGGAGAACAAAATCTGCAAGAGACACTGTCATCAACAAGTCCAACTAGTAACAGGGCTGGGGGGCTCCAGAGAAGAGGAGGGGCTTGACCTGGGGGGAATCACATCACCACTTGTCCTCCGAATTGGTGCTTTTGATCAATTCTGCCAATTTCCTCAAACCTATCAAACTGTATTCAGCCCTCTGGGGGTTGGGCTTTTGTGGATATTCTTCCATAACTGCCCTGGAGCTCCAAGGAAGATCCACTTTTCTATGACCTCCTATTCTAAAATCATCTCAAGTTTCATTTCTAGGCTGATAAAGGCAACAGGGGCAGTTCCTATGGATATGCAGTGTTCCTTCAGCTCTTTATGGGAATATGAGTAAAGAATCACACCTGAGCAGTTCCTGGTGTAGGACACAGTGTCAGGGACAGGCTTGCTTTACTGATTTACTTATTTAGAGTCATGGAATAGATTGGGTTGGGAGGGGTCTTTAAAGTTCATCTAGTCCAAAATTACATCTGTGATTTCTTGCTGATATCATGAACCTGGAAGACTCTTGTCATTCCATAATGACCCTTGGGTGTGAGCACCAGGAGCATTTGCACTGCCTTGCCACATCTCTGGAATACTCTGAGGCACAGGGAATCTGTGAGCAATTTTGTAAATGCAAGGAACAGGATTTATTCTTCAGATGACTGCCAGAAGAGTTTTACTCTTCTTTAAATCACTGAATCTAAGCTACTCATTTCAGTAGAGTTCCTCTGCAATTCTGTTGCTGTAAGCAAGGGCAAAGTACTGCCTTTGGGAAGTGAGATTTACAGCACAAAGCAGAACCAAAACAGGATTTTTTACTGGGGTACGAGTGAGTATCAACAGCTTTCCAAAGTGATTTGGTTTGTGGCTCTGAGAGCCAAACATTCTGCCTGCTTGTAGAACCTACAGTTCCACTGAGGAACATTACCCGAGTTGTAAAAAACTATGTAAAAAGTTCCTTATGGCAGGCTTGGTCCTAGAGCTCATTAAATTGCTGCTGCTCTTTGTGCTGATTCAAGCTTCCTGCACGAACAGCAGTGGCCAGAGGAGCTGTGTGATGGAGAGGAGGAGTGAGCCCTGCTGCACAGCCAGGTCAGGCTCGTGCTGGGAGAGTAAGAACAGCCCCAGTGCTGGGGAACAGACGTGATCTTCCCTCTGGGACTAACTCATTCATTAATTTAAAAAGCAAAAAACTAAGTTAACACAGTTTTGGGTGTATTTTACTGAGCATCACACATAGGGTGGGAAGTTCTCTCTCTCAACTTCATGAAGCTTAATTCCTACATGTCCTTGTTGTGCTTTAGGGGAAGAATCTCACCTGCAGACTCCACAATTTGATAAATCAGTGCAGTAAAGGCAAGCTCTGCTTCTCTCCAAAGATTCCTAGCAAAAAACCCCTGATGAGCGTGGCAAAGGGTACAAGGCTTTGTGTTTTGATTTGTGATTTGTGAGTGCAAGCACAGAACTCAGCATTGCATTTCCAGTGCAAAACAGAAAGGTATCTAAATGTCATTAATGCCTTGAATTACCTCTATTGTGCTATTGAAAATGTGTGGGGATCCTAATGACCGATTTCCATCTTGCATTCATGTCCTTGAAATTCTCTCCCAAGAGCTGAAGATAAGCAGCAGGTAGATGTTTCATAGGTAATGAAGTTATCCACCAAAATGTCAGGTTTTAGGTAGAGTGAGACATGGAAACAGACTGTCATTTTAATGCACTTCATGGTGTTCACCTCTTTTTTGCATTCAAATTTTCCTGACAAGAGTATCTATACTAAGTACATGTGTCTGTAAGGAAACAAAACCCAAACCAAAACATCAATAGCTTGATTAACCAACTAAATTACAGTATAGTGGGATGATGCTATTAATTATCCATCAGTTAAAAAACAATCCTAGAATATAAATGTTAAACATTTTAAGATTTTCCTTTTTTATCTGCAGTTGAATAAGTTTTGCAGATCAATTTACTGATGATTGATTTATAAGGTTAATACTGCATAATGACCTATCAGGATGTTTTGGATCACTTCATATAAATTAAACTAATTTATAAATCTACTTATGCACACACACAGCCTTTCACTTTATGACACTCTGAAGATTAACGTTTTAATTGGAAAAAGAGCAACTCTGAGAACGGGACAAATGAAAGTCTGGATATCTGTCAGTTCAGTGGCTTCTTGCTGACTTGGCAATATCTGGTTTCTCAGATTCCTTCTGTAATGACCTCTCCAGCCAATAAGGTGGATCTGCCAGATAAAAGCTGTGTTTTGGGGTTTTTGTAATTTGTCAAGCATGGGTGAGTGAATGGACTTGACTCCTTTTATCAGCAGCAGGCCCAGCGAGTGGCCTTGCAGATGTTTGCTGATAACACCAGGCCGTGTCTGTAGGAGCAATTTGTAACATAACTGCCTTTGGTAATTGTGTGAAATCCATGCCTGTCTGCAGTGATATCCTCATTGTCAGTCTGCTGTTCTCCCCTCTGCCTTCCAGTGTCATCATTCTGAGCTGTTACCTGCAGCTGCAAGAGCAGAGCAGAAGTCATTTTCTAGAAACAATTCTGTGTAAAGTGGACTTTTTGCTTAAACCCCGTTTTAATTTCACTGTATATTTGTAGCCTGTAGTTTTTAGTTGTCATCTCTGTCCATGATCTTTACTTCAAAAAAACCTATTATGCAGCACAACAAATTTATTGCCTTGTTTGGGTAATGCAGACTCTCAGAATTCAGTACTACCTGGTACTCAGACACTAATTAGTATCTCCAGTTTCTTCATTCTCTATTTACACTAGCTTCAGAGTTTATCACTTAATTGGTATTCGTGCCATTATCTATATTATTTTATATTTCTTTTTCTGCATAGGGACTTTAAGGAAAGAAACTTAAAATCCTTTTCCCCAAAGGTACCAGATTTTACAAGAGTAAATTCTTTTAATAAACATATGCTTATGAAACGAGAATTATTTATGCTGCAGTGAATAGGGTAATGCATGTAATATGCCAGGCTTGGTTTGGGCCTGTTTACATTGTAAGATAACATACTTCAATTCTGTACTGCTTGCTGCTTTAACATCACAGTGGTTTTAATTAAATTTTTCATAATGTCCATTTATTCTTTGTTGTACATTGCCTTTACCTTCAGATTATTCCTTATAGTATTTTCTGTGTTATGCATGGAAATGAAATAAAATGCACTGTGGCTCGTCCTTTATGTACAAAAGGAGTTTATATTTGAGTGCTAACCATAGATCAGGTTTCTCATGGGATTGCTCCATGCAGAGCACACATCCAGAGTTTAATCCTGAGGCTTCCCCACACAGGTGCTTATCTGGAATGGTACCTGCAGGAAATATTTTCTGAGAGACCATTTTCCTAATTTATATTAAAGCCCTCTGCAAGGCAGTTTCCAGTGCCTTAGTGTCCAAGGGCTGATCAGGGAGTGTAATCCAAATTAAACCCAGCACTGTCCTTGTCTGCACTGCTCCTGTCACAAGGTCACAGCACAGACCCACAGTTCCCAAATTTTTGAAAAAACCAGGTAACTAACCATGGAATGGGACAGGAGCACAGGGAAAGCTGCAGTGCTGGCTGGGCTGTGCCATCCTGCAGGATTTTACTCACAGGGATTCAGGGAAAGGAAGAACTTCCAGGCTGTGCTGCAGCACCACAAGTTGCCTTGAATAGTCTCAGGGAGCCAAAGGCAAATGTGGTCAAATTTCTGTGATCTGAAGCATGCTTTGGGCATACAGCTGAGGCTATTAAAAACCAAAGAAAACAAAAATTAAAACCAAAAACCACAAAAAACCCTTGTGTTTTCTAGGTAACAGTTTTGTTCAAGCAATGTAGAATATTGCTTGATATATGTTGAACATAGAAAATCTTGATGGAGAAACATATCTTATCCTGAAGCCAGGAAAAAGTGAAAATTGGACTCTGGGTATTCTCAGTTGGTTAAAGGAGCCATTTTGCAAAAGGAAATAATTATTTGCAAACTGTTTTAATGTGAAAATCTTTAAGTGTTCCTACTTTGGTTTTGGAGATTTTCTCCTTTTCCTTGTCTCAATGAAATTATCCTGTTTGGAATATGCTGCTAATTTGAGGGCAAAAAGAAAAGGAGCGGGAGAAAAGCCTATAGAGCTATAGATTATTTTTTATGGATGATGAGATGGTCCCCATTTGCATTTACAGCTTTACAAGGATTGTAGCACTAGGCTCTTTTTTCTTTTTTTGATGGAAATGCTTAATCTGAGCTCAATGGGCCATAATAATTGCCTGTTTCTTCCAGCAGAAATAAACCCACTTGTATGTGACACTTGAAACCTTACCTCTGCTCAGTATTACCCACGGAACTGGAGACAGTTCTTCACCCCAAAATATTTATGGCAGCAGCCCCAGTCGATATACAATACCCAGCCAAGGGCGCTGGGGAATAAATCAGTCCCACAGTAAGTGATGGTGGCAATAAAACCCCAGGAAATTAAAATTCTGTGCATGCAAACTCACATACCTAGCCAAGAGAGAGCCGAAGCTCTGTGCTCTGGAAAGGATTTGCATATGCAGAGATGTATACATTCTGTACCCCTTTGTGTCAGAAACACAGGGGAACACCAAGTCTGGGGGGTTGCAGCATGTTGTCTCCTTGTTAGACTTTTGTTAACATTTGGGGGCTTTCAGGAGATGTATAGATGAAAATTCAGGCAGCTTGTAGAGGGAAAGGAGGGTGATCTCTGTTACTCCTTGAGGAAGAAATACCGATTTGATGTTTGAAAGCTTCTAGATGTTGCTGCAAGTGACCAGCAAAGGCTCTGAAAAGCCCATTTCCACTTCAATTCATCCTGTATGTTTATGCAATTACTGGTGTTTTTAAGGAGTCTTCTGTCTTTGAGAATTTTGGGCTTTACTTGTGATATTGTGAGCTCTTGGGATGGGTGTTGTTTCTTCATTTATGTTTTGGGTTCTCACACGTAGCACTGAGAAGCAATTTTGGATTAATATACAATATTATTTATACATTTATGTACAAACCCCTACTCTCTCCACCTATTAAATAACTTGGAATATCATTTCTTCTGAATTCTGCAGGGCAATGAGATAATGAACACTAGTAAGTAATAAAGTGATGGCAGGGGGTGACTGTGTCCATATGAAACACAGCAGTGCATGGTGTGTGTCCTTGTGTAGCACAGCCCCTTTGGGTAATATGGCAAGGAAAAAACCAAGCATTTCAATTTTGACAGAAGAAGTGTCTAATGAGAAAAAACACTAGCAGATGGATTTTGCAGATAGTATGAAATTGTATGGACTGTCTCACAGTGTCTAGTGAAACACAACTGTACAACTGGCAGAATAATCTGTGGTTTGATTTCAGCTTTTTCATCTGTGTGTGAATGAGGAGCAATAGAATTTCTCAGTGAGGTGCTGAGCAATCAGCAGTTGGGAGGTGGGTTGTGGTAGAGACACTGGGACTCTGCTCAGTGCCAAGCCTTTCTCACCTCTCACAGTTCATGTGTAGATACTGACTGCAAACTGCCCTTCCCTAATGAAAATAGCCATGTAGTTGAAATCAGTGTAATCATATTTGCGCTGTCGTTTTTGAGGTGGAAAAAGAAATGCAGCAATTCTAGGGAACCTTTCATTTACCACACATAGTTATGGTAAAATATCTAGAATATGGAAGACATTGGATGTTCAGCTGTTATTTTTCAAGCACTGGGACTGTGCTCCATTTCAAACAACCTCAATCCTGAAAACATTTTGAATTTGAAAATGCAAAATTAATACTTGGGAATGTTGTACTTAAAAATGTTATTTTCCTTCACATTTTAAGCGGTCACTTCTGTAAATAACCTTACTACTATTCTGTTGCTCTCTTTTCCCCATTGCCTTAAACCCTTTCTTTAAAATGACACTTAAAACATTTGACAGCAAAAGAAACCTTCCCAGGTGGGCTGTTGGTGGAGTGATGCTGTTGCTCTCTCAATCTGCCCATTCATGCACAGATGGGTCCCATTTTCTCTTTGGTTTCCAGTTTCCCTTGCTCCTTCTGAAGAGTGAAGAACTGATAAATCCATTTAGAAGATCTTCAGTTTTAAAGAAAACAACACAGACTTTCCCATTCCAGTCATGAAGCTGCTGGGCAGTGACAGCAGCAGGTTGCACAGGATTTCCAAAGGGTCTTTTTTTGGTTTGAAAGGATGCAGCCTGACAGCACAAGTGTCTTCTAAGACTGCTGTCCTATAAAGAACCCTGTAGTTCTTTGAACATTTCTCCTTGATGAAATCCTTTAAAGGGAATCAATCTTGTAGGCATTCTTCCACTAAACCCATACGTGTGAGAGGTTGACACAATGACACTCTACATTCTGACCAGTCTTAAACTGAAATAAATAAATAGTTAATTGCATATGGTTCAATCCAGAGCCATAACAAAGTAAATTTAGGGTTGAGAGGCAATGTATTTAAAATTGCAGGATATGCACAAGGTTTGCTTCTAGGGTCTCTTGCTCATTAATTAAATATGTTATAGCTTTCAGTTTTTCTCATTTATCTGTACAGGTTTACATATTGTAAATGCATTATTTATGTTTTCCCTTAAGTGCTCAGTACTGCCAGGATGTTTCTCTTAAACTGGCACAGATAGCAAAAAAGACAAAATGAGAGAGCAAATTTGGCACTGGTGAAACACACAGAAAGCTGCTTGTGTCCAAATGAGCCTTTCCCAGATGTATTTTAATAAACTTGAACTGACAAATAGAGGGCCAGACAGACAGATGGCATCAGTGTTTAAACTATGATTTTTTTTTTTTTTTTTTCATTAAGGTAAGCTTGGTTTGTGTAATTTTTTTCCTTTTACTCTCATCTTTATAATGCCTCATCACTAAGCCTTGCTGCTTTTTGCTGGAAAGCTCCTGGTTTGAAGGGTGATGAGGGAGCTGTCTAGGTGGATGTTCACTCTGAGGGAAGGCAGCTCTGAAATGGCTTTTGTTGTTGTAGCTAAAACACAGTTTGGAATCAACCACTGGTTGAGTTTTGAACCCAGGGAATTGCCACCATTGCTGTGTCCTACACATTGCCCCTGTTGTTTTTTCCTTTTCTTTCAATAGACAGAGTCTCATGGAGGAGGTGATAGATTGAATCCAAATATGCTTTCAAATGGTGTTCTCATATTCATATGAAAGCTGTTTGTTTTAAAGAAGTTTTCCTTCTGTTTGTTTCACTGCCAGATATGGAGGATCAGTTGTATGTAAAGCTGCAGTCACCCTCTCTTTGCCTTTTTACTGTGTTCTCCCACTGTTCATAAACACTTCTTTTCTGTCTTAAATAAAGTTTTTCTGGTGTCTGAGATGTTAGGTATTTTCTGTTTCAAATTACAGTAGCAGATAGTTACTAATTAAAACACAGAATTAACTGTCTGCTTAAATAGTCAATACCTATAACCCTTGCTCCACTCTACAAACACTGGATAGACTTGTTTTGTTTGTTTTTTACAAATTTCACTTTCTTCCATTCGGAAACTCCCCCTCCATCCCACCACCAGAGGTTAAAATCTCTAGTGTGGGGACTTACACAGTAAACCTAAATAGTAAAAAAAAATTACCAAAAAGCCCTGAACAAAACAACCCAAACTCACTTCTAACCTGGACTAGATGATCACTGCAGGTCCTTCCAACTGAAATATTCCATTATATTTATTTTTAATCAGGGTGAAGAGGTTCATGTGGAATTCAGATCCAAAGTTAACTCTTGAGATTTATGCAAGAACACTTATAATGCAGACTAAGATAACCTTAAAGTGACTCATAAATGGTGTAAAGTCATGAACTTTGAGAAGTGGAATCATTAGTCTGCAAGTGACAGTCGCTTCAGCTGTGCTTAATTTGGCTCCTTAGGGGAATTGTAATTAGACCTATGCTGAATTCCTTTACTTTTTATTCCCTGCTAGGAACTTCAAAGAGCATTTCTTTCTCTTAGGTTTGTGTTTTAGTACAGAGACTCTGTTGCAAAACTTTTGCTGTACAAGTAGAAGGGTAAACTTGTACTTTTTAGAGCTCCTTCTGTGATGAAAACCAGGCAGTTTTATTTTGTTTGTAGTAACCCAACTTTGAGAAGTTCCCATTTTCATCATCACTTCAGGGTAAAAATATCTTTAACAAATGGGTATTGGTTGGGTTTTAACTGTTTCTAAGTACAAAGCAGTGATAAGTGTGTTCTGAACCTTTGGAGATACCCTTAGAAACATTGTATCTGATTTCATGTTTTATGGATTGTTTGCCATCTACACTAATGACAGCATTGACAGTGATTACACTTTCAAGGCTAATTGTGCTCCCTAATGATTCTAAAGTTATTCTAAAATTACTTTGTTTAAAAACCAAACCAAACAACAACCAGACGTGAAACCCCTCTGTCCACATGGACAAATCAAATCTGAGTGCCTTCCTGAGCAGAGCTTTGAAAGTTTGGTTCCAGAGGTCCTGGTGCATGACTGAGTGGGAAATTAGGAAAAGCAGACTAATTTGTTTTGACCTTTGTAAATTTAAAATATAAGTGGAAATTTTTTTTTTTTTCAGTAATGATTCTGTCTAGATCCACAGGACAGTATCGGGTTTAGATACATGGCTGCATCTCCAATATTTATATGTGTAAGATGGGTAAACTTAGCAGCTTTGTTGTGGCAAGAATGTTATCCTTTCAAAGTTATTTTGGCTTTTCTTTTTCTTCTTTCCCCTTGTAGAGCTCAAAACAACAGATGAGTTGTGAAAGAGAACAGCTAAGGGTAAGTGCAATGATATGCAAAATGTTTTGTGTCTTTAAAATATAAGCAGAATCTAGTTTGTGCTATTGACAGATGGATTATTGAATTGAAGGGAATCCCATTTAGTTCATTTGGTGCTTGTTGGTAAATATTGTACATCTCTCAGTACAGAAGAGCTACAGTAGCTGCAGGTTTTTCTCCTGTACTGTGGTGGGATTTGGCAGTAAATAGCTCTTTTTGGGAGCTCTGCCCCTGAGGGAGCTCTGCCCCTGCACCCCGGGAAGGTTTTGCAGTGGCAAAGGGCACTGTGCATCCCAGACCTTCTCCAGTCTGAGATTGCTTCCAGCAAGACATTATCCTGTGGGTTTTTATATTCTGTGCACTTTCAGGGAGGAATCAGGGATGTGAGGGATGGATATTTCAGTGTGTGTGTTGGTTGTGGACAAGCTGGAAAGGAGATGGAGCTCCTGAACCCAGGCTGCTGAGCTTTGTGTTGTTTTCCCTTTTCCGGTATGGTGTTAAACAGCTTTTAGTCTCTGCTCCCTTGAAACACTACAGATCTCTGAAGATGCTTTGCCATCACTGTACTTCACTGGTTCTACTATTTGTTTGGGAAAACATGAGAACCTTCGTTAACTAAAAGAAAACAAAACAAACCAACCAAACAAAAGCTTTTTGGTCATCCAAGTGTTGCTTAATAGATCTCCATTTGCTGCTACCACATGATGAGTATTTACCTTAAATCCCACATGCAAGTAGAGAGGGAGAGGCAGGCCTGAAGGAAGGGTAAGTTTCTATACAAACAAAATATTGTTGGAAATAGAAAAAGCAGCATTTTTTTTTGTTTGCTGTTCACCAAGAATCAGCAGTGCCTGCATGACTTGCAAATAAAAGGAATATCCTCGTCTTAAAGCACATTGTGCAGTGTTCCTGTCCATTCAGCTATACATTAGATTAACTTCAGCAACATATCTAGATGCTTCAGCTGGTGTTCACCACACTCATAATGGGATTTTTGTTACACAAGCTATGCAAGAACAATGCATGGCATATTGTCCTCACTTCTTGTCTTGCTGACATGGGACTGCATCGCATTGTGCTGGAGCTGGAGTGACAAAGCTTTGTTTTATCAGCGCTCCTGTCTCAGCAGAGCAGCTGTCAAAGCTAAAATATTGCAATTGCACCTGAAGGACAAGCTTTTCAAGAGGTACCAGTGCTTTGAGAACAAAGAGTTTTCATTTCTTTTTATTGTTTTTGTTTTCTCCCTCGAATGAAGGAAGACACTGGTTTTCAATGTAATGTGAGGAGGCCGCCAGCTCTTTCTCTGAGTAAATATGTGTGATTTTTCAAAGCAGTGGGTAAAACGAGATGCAGTGAAACTTCCATGTATCTTTCTATTCCAGTATTGCACATTTATGTCTGACAATGAGCTCAGTGCTTAGGATGCCTTTGTGTCAGAGCAAAATGTGACAGCTAAAGAAAAAACCATGTCTGTACCCTGCTAAATTTTGGGACATCTCCTGCCACCACTCCTGTGATGTTCCTGTTACACAAAACACAGTTTCCAGTGTAAACTCTGCTCCTGTACCAGGGATCTCCTGTGGCTTTCACAGCTAATCTGCTGTGCCAAAAGGTCACAGTGAAATTTAAACAATCTGTGTGGACATGTTGCACTTTGAACACCGTGAGCGTGTCACTTGACCCTTCTGTCACTTGTAGGTTGGCTCCTAACTCAACAGTGCTGTTAGAGAAATGTTTAATTGGCTGAATTAGGTAGGTTTTGCAGGCCTGCAGTATTTTCTTTCGGGGTTTGTGAGCTGCCATGAATACTTGGATGTGAGGCAATCTCTTCTGTTTCATCCCAGCTGAAAGAATTGAAACAGAACAAGAAAACAGGATTAAAACAACAAAATGCCAACATCCTGTTGTGTTTGTTAAACCAAGTCAAAGCCAGATTATTGTTAGATCATCTAATAATACAATAAAAAAAAGATGTAATATCCCACTTCCTTGCTAAGTCTAAGATGAAAATGTCTGCCACTCTTCTTTTTTGGTTCCCTGGTAATTCCTTAGTCTAAGAGTCGTAAAGAAGTTTCAGAAGAAAGGCTTGTTAAGAGCATAATAGCATAAATAAATAATTAGTCATTGTGTGGCTATAGATAGAAATATCCAAGTCTGACTATAATCACTTATTCAGACATTTCTCACCTCTTATCTGTTTCACTGCCTTGGAAATTCCAAATGCAAAGCAGAGCATCACTGTTCTGGAATAAAGCATTGAGAGTAATGAAACTCATTCATATTAGAGCCTCTGGCCATTATACATTATATTTACAATGAAGGATAATTCTAATAATTAAGGAAGCCTATGTATTTTAACCCTTTTTACTCAATATTTGAAATTCACAGCAACCACAAGTGTGTAATTTGTTTGCCCTGCCAGCCTGGTACAGTCCCCAGCTAGACATTAATGTCTTTACCTGAATTATTTAAATGAGAAATCATACAGAAAGCTACAGGAATTTTATCTCTAGCAAGGCCAGTTGGGGCTTTTTTATTCCATTTGGAAACAACATAAACTGACTTTGGTACATTTCCATTTGATTTTAAAAAATAAAGCATTATTGCAATTTTTTCAAGTTTTCTTTCTCTTGGCAGTGATTTTCATCACCATGTGCTGCCTGGAATATTAATTATTTTCATATTTCTTAATGTCTTTTTGCTTCCTAATCCTGTGTCATTGAAATCAAGTTGTACTAAAAAACCCAGTGTGTTTTTAAAGGCCAACTGACTCATCAGTATTGCTCACTCCACCTCCCTCCACACACTGTGCTTCACCAGTATTTCCTTTAGAGAAAATAATGAACCTTTTTAGTCCCCTGCATCGTGTTTTGTGTTATCCAGTCCTGGTTTATAAATCTCTTCTTGGACAGTCCCACCCTCTGACTCTTCCCTGCTGCTCAGGAATTGCTGGGTGGAGTTGTCATTCTGATGCATTATAAAGGAGCTGTCAACACACAGAGCTCACAGCTTGCTCAAAATCATTTAAAAGCACTTTTCTGCTTATATTTAAGTCTGAAAAACAGACTCTGAAACATGCATGGTCCAGGTTATTTAAGGCTGTGGGAAAAAATAGGCTATAAGCCCTAAGTAGAACTAATCTGGAGTACCTAAAGCTATAAAAAAGATCAGGGACAGCTTCAGAAGTCTCTGCTGTTCCACTGAACCTTCCCTGCTGGTTTGACTCAAACCTGGGATGGTATTGTGTTATCAGAGCCTTAAATGCACAGAGTAACTTAGAGCTTCCCCAGCTTTGCCCAACCTTCAACTCATAATTTCTTATTTTGCATTATTAATTCAGTGTAACTGTTTCAGATGAACTCCTGGATCTGCACTGGCATGAATTGTGCTCCAGAAGTTAATGCTTTTGGTCCTGATGCACAAACACGAGATGAGCTCTCCGAGGTGGGCAGAGAGCAATTTGAAACTCTAATGTTAGGAGGCTTTAAAAATGTTCCTGTGAATACCAATGAGGTCTAATGGTAAATGGTGTGATTAGCTTCCTTGATCTGAAATTTTAAGTGACCCAGTTGTTGCTCTAATTAACAGCTGCTTTCACATGTGCTTATTATCAAGATGCATTATATGCAGCCAGAGTTCCTTCTCTGCTCTGAAATACGGGCAGGGCAGGCTCTTACTATCATCTCCTATTTTATATCAACTTCTATATTTTTGTAGTGCTCTAATTTTCAAGGAGACAAAAAGAATTTCCACATTCAAAATTGTTCTATTTGTCTTGTCTCTTTTGTGGTAAATAAAATAAAGTGCAACAAAATGTATCAAAGTTATGTCAGGTAGAGAGAAAACAAAAACAAATGCATTCATGTCCAGCAGAGTTTTTAAGCAACACTGATCCTGCAGTATTTAGCTTTATTTGTGTCTTTGTTCAGTGCATTAATTTATCAGGTTTGTAATGTGCTCAGCTGTATTGCTGAAGTTACTTGGAAACTTTTTTAAAGGTAATTTTTGAAGCTCATTGTTGTGGCATTGGCTTTCTCCAGTGATATAAGAGCAATCCATTGACATGTTTTGTGTTCAGTGTTCCTCTGATGCACGAAGGAGGGAAATTATGATTTGGTGACAGACACGAATTTTTTAATCAGTTTGAGCTGAGTGAAAACAAACAAACTGGAGAGAGGGAGAGAATCAGAGTGGAAGTGATTTGTTAAGTAGGTGTTATTCTCAAGGGTTTCTGAAATGACTTAGGGTGATAGCAAGGCACAGCCTACGTGGTGGATGGACAAAAACCTCTGCTTTCCATCCATCTATTCCCACTCTGGGTGGGAGAGAGGCAGAGAAAGGTGTCTGAGGTTGTTTTGTGAGTCAGTGATGTCTTGATACCAGAGCAACATGGCAATTCATAGCATTTCTGCAAATTCTGGCCAGTAATGAAAATGTCACTATTTGCTTTTCCTTCTCAAAATCCCTTCGTCTGCATTTGTAAACAGCATGGGTGTTTTGCCTGGAAGAGTAGCCTGGAGTCACCAAGTATTATATATACCGAGTATGTATATTATTATATATAATAAATTAATATATATATATAGAGTATATATATATATCTCGAGTATTATATTATATATACCGAGTATATGTCCCTCAGAGGAAAAAGGGTTAAAAGGGGAAAAGCTAAGATAATTTCTAGAGTTGGATCAATCCAGTGTGTTTACTACTGATCCTTTCCTCAGGAATTCACATGTGCTGCATTTGATGTGGCAGACAAGTGGCTTCAAGTGATCCTCCTTTAGTTGCTGCAGTTATTCCTGCAGTGAGCTGTGTGTGTCATCTCTGTGTAGGTGTAGTGTGGACATACAGGTGGGTGAGATCAATAAGGAGATGTATTTTTGGTTCCTGGTTTGTCTTACACATCGACATGGAGTGAAATTGGCGTATTCGCACTCACTGTCTCTCCAACAGACTTCCCAGTGGTTCCATAAAGGGTAATTCACATCACAGTTGAGGACACAATCTTGGAAATAAGACCTAAAAAAGACTGGGGAGAAAGGTTAGTTGTGTGGATGTGATTTCGTTTAAATTTTCACTTAGCTTGAAATCAATGTATGCCAAAACAACAACAACAAAACAACTAGAGAAATGTAAAATTCAGTTGCGGTTCTGGTAAACTTTAGGAGACTTCCCAAGAATTAACTCTTAATGCTGGCCCTCAATTTGTTGTTTACTGTTATTGTGAGTAAAAACAATGGCAAGGTAATGAAAACTGTTGTGGTTCATGTTTCAAGTGCCATGGCCTCTCACCACGAGGGTTCTTTCTCCTCAAATGCTGGCTGCTAACAGAGCCCTTGGATCGAGAGAACAAAGAGTGTTTGCAGCACTTTGTTCAATAGTGGTGCCACTCACTCCAGGTTTCTTTAAATTCTTTCAGGAATAGTCAAGAGGCCTTTAGGTATTGTCCTGACTCTGCTCTTGATGCAATGCTATTCAGAAAACTTTCCATTCCTTCCCTGATGTTGTTTTGACATTTCTGAGAACAGCAGGCAGAGCCTTTTCTGCTGTTCAAGTGCCACTTTCTTTTGAATTCAACTTTGATTTTTGCACAGTTAAGTATTTTCTCTGTGTGGTGCTTCATAATTGCTGGAACTGGAGGATGACAGGATATTTGGTGATGCTGAAGCAATGTTTTCCCAAATCACCTGTCCAGTTGGGGTGACAGATTCCATTCAGGGCTGCAGCACTCAACGGGATTCAGCAGCTACTCAATGTGTGTTTAAACTCATATCTGTGTAAGGACAGCCAGGGACAGGGAATTGGTTCATGAAATGGTTCACAGAGTGGAATGAAAGTTCAGGGAGTGGCAAACTTGGGAAGGGATAGAAGGAAATCCATTTGGGCAGCAGAGGGGCTGCTGAGCCTGTAGCCAACATCAATTCAACATCCTGGTGCTCTCCTCCTGCTGCTGCACAGACATGAGCAATGCCAGCCCTGGATCCAGCTGGATTTGGGAACAGCTTCTGCACCACAACAGCAGCTTGGGTTGGGAGTTTGTGCAGCGACTGCACCCAGCTGCTGCTGCAGAGCACTGGCTGGGATCAGGGCTGCTGGCCTAGAAAAGAAGAAAGCTTTTCTTGCTTAGTTGGTGTTTGTTGAGAGGGAGCTCTTTTTTCACACAGCTTTTGTAGTTTCTCTTTGATCATCTGGAAAGCAGACCTTTGAGTGCACAGCTTTAACAGTGTTTATACTATTCTGACTTATTATTTCAACCTCTGCTGTTGCTGAGGCAATTTGACTAGCAAAGATCACAGTCCCTTTAGTGTCACACCTAATTCAGGCAGGAAACACTGTCTAGTTTACAGAGCAGTTTGGAGGGATTTGTGGTTTGGGGTTTTTTTGTTTGGTTGGTTGTTTAGTGTTTTTGGTTTTTGTTTGTTTGGTTTTTTGTTTGTTTGGGGTTTTTTTTTTTCTTGGTTGATTTGACTTTTTTTTGCAGGTTTTAGGTTGGTGTTGGTTTTTTCCTGGGTGTTTGCACAAGACCTTTTTGGCCTGGGTAGGGATTGGGGGTTTTGGATTTACTTTTCTCTTTGACTTGGGTGAAAAATGTGAAAAACCAGGAAAGGCTTTTCAGTTGCAGGTAGCTGGGCTGGATATTTTACACACTCTTTGGTCCTTCTGCATGGTGGGTCTCTATTCTCATTTAGTCATGTCTAAATGAACAGAGTGAGCAACAAGATTTTTAAAGGGAACAGTTGTTGAAAGGCACTGAAAATATTGTAAGAACTGAAAAAAAACCTAAACCAATTTACATGAACAATCCAAACAATGTAGTGTCATAGGGACTTATAATCACTGGGCCACACTGACTTCTTGAACCAGTATTTCTTCAAGTAAAGAAAATGGTGGAATATTGATTTTAATATGGATATCATGTTCTTCTATTGGCTTTAATGGTCTTTTTCTGTTCTGTAAAATCTTTCTAAACCTTACCTGTTTAAACTGGTCAGGTGTGCTACTCTACAAAAACATTTAATTACACTTTTGTAAGTAGCTGCCAAATTTTTTCCAAGCAGCAAATTTTTACAAGTGAAAATAAATTCATCATAAAAAACCCCAGGAATGTATGAGTTGATATTAATTTGTATGTCTATAAATAGAAATGTGTATCTGTGTTATACATATATATAAGTACAGTTAAGGATCCAGGCTTACAGGCTTGTAGTTGACATGAACATAAACCATCCTGCTGGTTGAAGAGTGAAATCTTGGCTTTGCATAGGCCAGGATTTTAGAAGTCTGTGTTTGTTCTCAGTCTCTTGACGTATTTTAGTAAGAATAAGTGAACTTCAACTGTGCTCTGTTCTGTTCTGCAGCAAAATCCCAACTTTTCCTGAAAGCCAAGTCTTTGTGTTCAACAGGAATGGCTTTCTGGGTACAAAATCCCCAAAACCTGTGTGTAGCACTCAGGGAGCAGGATAGAGAAATGAAAAGAAGCTACACCAAACAAACAAACAAAATCTGTGTTTTTATAAAGCTGACAGTAGTTTTGTGGCATCTTGACATTTTGAACTTGAGGATCTCAAAGGTCTTTTCCAACCTAGTTAAGTCTGTGATTCCATGTTTCTGTGGTTTGGGCTGAAGCAGGGAGCTATTCCTGTTGTTGGAAGGCAAGTGAAGTACAGAATTTTAAAAATTCCATTGGACGGACTATTTTTTTTTTTCTCTGCACAAAGGCTTGCAGCTAAAATTTCTTTAGAAAAAAGTGTATTAGCTGGAGTTTCCCACTTTTCCCTGTGTGGAGCTGGACAGCTGGAGAGGTGGATTCGGGTGTTCCTCATGAAGGCCAAGGTCCTGTCCCTTGATCGAGGCAATCACCAATACCAGTAGGTACTGGGGGACAAATTAATGGAGAGATGGAAGAAATCCTGAGCTGGTATTTTTCTATTTGTGGCTTGGTATCTTGAGGATCCATTTTCTAAGCCAGGAAGTGGAGAAAGGTAAAAATGCTCTGCTGATTTGTAGCATCTTTGTTGTTTCTCACCCCTGGGAGAAGCTGACCTTGTTTTGGGAATGTTTCTTCCTCCACATCTGTGTGCTGTTGTGTGTTTGGAAGCTTTGATCACCTCTGTTGTCTTTAAAGGCAGCATGACTCAGACAGGGAGAGGGAGATGTCAAACCCAAGGAGATCAGATCACAACATTTTCTGTGCTCCACTAATACCAGAGCTGTATTAGAGCCTTAATGTGCAGGAGTGGCTGCAGGTGGAGCCAGGTCTGGAATCAAATGCCACGTGGCTGTTATTCCATAGGCAATGGGCAAAACCACAGCTGCTCTGTGCTCAAAAGTCCCATTTAATGCATTTCTCTTTCATGCAGGGCTTGTCTTTGCCTTTTCATTCTTAAGATCTCTTGGAGTCCAACACTGGAGGTAAAAAAGTGTTGTTCATCTCAAGGTCACTTTGCTACTTGAGAGCAGCTGCCCTCCAAGGAGCACATAATGAATAGTTTTATTACCTTTTCGTTGCTTTTCCCTACGTGCTGTAGATTACTCCTTATGCTATCAGCTCATTTCTCCTTTTTTTTTTCTCCATTCTCTGAACTGCTGCTTTCTACAACTGTTTTCATCATTGTTAAAAATCATTTCTATAGCACCATAAATTACAGGCAGTTTACAAGCCCAGAGTGAGATACTGCCTGTGCCCCAAATACTTTATGGTTCAGATACATCCTTGATATCTGCTGTACCTTTCTTTGCTTAACACACTGCCTGGGAATTTTAAGGTAGATTGCATTAATCTCCTGGTTTATTCCCACAATTTTTCATGATCAAATGATGGTGAGTCACTTTCTGGGCTGTAGATAACCAATCATCTGTTTGCTACTTACCATAAAGGTATTGTAAACATTCTGCTTACTGATAATTCCAGGCACACTGTTCTGTGCAGTACATTTGCATCTAAAACCTTATAGGCACTGGGAAGAAAACAAAAGGAAAAAAGACAAAAAACCTACGAGAAAACCAAACCAAAAAACCAACCAAGCAAAAAACCAGGTTTGTTACTGTAATTATTTACTATTCACTTTTGCCTTTAAACAGATATTTTTAAAAAATCCCAAACAAACAGCTGTAAGTCTAGAAAAATACCCTTAAATTCTCTTAAAAACTTAATTTATCCTAAGTCCTTGAAATGTGTAGGTCTTGAGTTCTGGGCACCTTCCCAGTCATATGCTCAGCTGGAAATGTGGAGTCCAGCATAGGATTGTGGGGGTTTTTTCAGTTAGGATAACTTTATATCCAAAGTATCTATTTTGCAGGAAGAGACAGTAAAATAATTTGAATATTCATCAGTGTTAAAAATATAATGAAACTTTTCTGGACTCATATGTAACTTTTTTCTCATGTTGACATCAGAACAAGGCAGTCATGGTGTGCTAACATTGCCATGCAGTTCTTGCTGGTTTGATAACCAGATGTAACAGCTGCAAAAAATGAGTTTCCAGTATTCTGTTCTGTATGTTAAAATCATGATAACTCTGAGCCAAAATAAAAAAAAAAATTAAAAAGTAGTAGCTTTTTTTTTTCATTAATTTCTTTGAAAAGGATAGATTAGAGAGTCCAGAATAATACACAAGGGTGTTAGGGTTGCATTTAACTTTCAGAAACACTTCTACCATTTTTAGAGAACTCTATGATATCAAACATATAATGATATGAAAAACATTGGCTTTTTTTTTAAAAAGGTTGAAAGGAAAAGAAAAAAATAATTTTTCAAGTTGATTAATGAAAATACTTTTCCGTGCTTTACTCAGAATCAGCCAAGCTTTATTCTGAAAGGACTGGAAAACACTGAAGTTATTAAAAAGAGAAAGAAGTGTAGTAAGTGTGTATCTGTAATCCTAGTACAATTAGTGTGGTGATATAATGTAGAGGAAATTCAGTTGAAACAGAGGTTTTTGAGGTTTTTACAGTAAATAACAGAAGCAGATTGATGTTCCTGTGTGCTTTTCTGAACTAAATGCCACCCAAATCAGAAGAGTTGAATTCAGAGCAGTGAGTGCACGTGGAGATTCAGAGAGCATCCCAGTTCAGTGCTCAGGAGAACACAAAAAATCACCTGTGAGAGGCCAGATGGGCTTTATGCAACCTGATCCTGCAGCCCAGAGCTTCCCTGTCTGCACAGATCTGCATTAAGGAGCTCTGCTCGTGGAGAATTCCCAGGTTTGGAGTGCAGGGCAGGATGGAAAACAAGCCCTGCTGGTCGCCCCTTTGCTCTGAATAGAATGTGTTCTTGGGAGATAGGGTCTAAATAGAAGCAGGGTACCCAATTCTAAATAGTCTTGGCTGGTTTTTCATATTGGCACATTAAATTTTATGTCAAAAAAAAAAAAATCGAAGTATTTTTTGAACTATTGTTTGCTAGCGAGGATGCAGTGGTTTGGCAAGGTCTCACTCAGAAAAAAGCACTAAGAGACTGTGATGTCTTGATCAGCACTTGGTGACTTGCTCTGAGTGGAGCCCAGCTGAGCCTGCTGCAGTCCCAACAGAAGGGACATTGAGCTGTTCCCCACGGCTGTGCTCACAGCAGCTGCTCCTTCTCCTCATGTGTGAGTGGTTTTGTTTGGAAACGAGAGCAGCAGGTGTTTGCTGTGCCCCTCGCTGCTGCTCTGTGAGCCTCAGCCCAAGTGCCACCAGCCTTTTGTCACAGGAAAGGCTCCAGCACTGAGCAGCAATCCCTGACTGCAGCTGAGTGTTGCCACCGTGTTGGTGATTTGTCTCTGATGAAAGGTGGAACAGTCAGGGGAGGAACAGTTGTGATGGTCCTTGTGATGCTACTGGAGAATTTCCCTCTGGGTGGGGAATCTCAGTTTTCACACATGCACAGAATTATTATCAGTCTATACTACCAAAAGAATTTTGATTTGGGAGTGAGGTTATATCTCCAGAATGTCACTGTCTCCAGAACAGGGTGTGATTTGTTTTGGTTTCTTTCAGTACAGCACCAGTGCATTTGCTGTTGGAAATAGTTAACTTTGCATTCTGTTGCTGGGAAAGAAGTATCCAACTGACGTGAGCCATGAACCCCCTAGGAAAACAGAAAATACATAGATTCAGAGCATCTCAGAACACCAATTAAATATTTAGTGTACAGGCTGGATCCCTCCTAATGGAGAGTGTCTGAGGTAAACACAGCATCTCTAATGTACAATCAATTTAATAATGGAAAGGACGGGCAGCTCAGGGAAGGGGAGACAATGCAGGGAGGATTTCAATTTCAGACAAAAGAACTGGATGAGAAATGAACTTGGTAATTATGAGAATGAAGAGTCAGGGAATCCAGCTTCTCTTTGCTGAAGGAATTTCTGATAGTAGTGAAGGCAGTGGGGGAATCTGAAGTACTCCCAGGCTGGTTTGGTTATTTTCTAGTTCATTGGCCTGTTGGTGGCTGTGCAAGTGGGTCTGGAATCAGAATCTGACATGCCTGGTAATGCTTGAAACATGCAGACAAAACTATTCCTGCTTTGACCTTTTGCAACAAGCTGCATACTCCCAAATTTTGTAAGAGCAGGAGAAGAATTATTCTTACTGTGGGGTGGTTGGAAGGAGTATAGTGTCCTCATTATCAGTGCTCAATCTCTCATCTCAGTGTTTTGAGCATTTACCTGCACTCTGGATGGGCAGCTGCTCATCCACAAGAACTTCTTTACAGTTGTGTTACACTCAAAATTCTTCTAGAAACACCTGTTCTTCAAAACCAGCCATGTCCTGTTGAAAGAAATCCTAGAAATGGGTCTTTGTATTCTGGAGTTCTCAGTGTGAACAAGAACAGGCCATGCACAGCTGCATTCCCACCCAGTCACGGATGTGCCTTGCTCCAAGGAAGACATTCCCTCTGCCAGACTCCCAGCAGGCACTAGTCATCTCATTTTGTGTCCTGAAATTCCCTTCTAATAGTTTGCACTGATGGACAGAAATTTCCCAGAATTTTTGAAGCAATCTCCAAATAATTTGAGGTTACTTCTGAAAATCAGAACCATTTGGCCATACATGGCCATACAGCATGCTGTGTGCTTCAGGAAAGCACTGATGCTGACCTAATTATTGACTCACTACTTATTTGTCTTTAGTACACAAATGTCAGGTTTCAGAAAACGCCAAGGGTTTCTGGAAAAACATAGTCTGAGACCTATTAAGGGGGAATGTTCTGTGAGTCTCATGGTAGAAGCCAAAAGAAAAGGAAAAGGGTTATGGAGAAAATCTGCAGACATCGAGATGATGGAGAGGGTCCTACAAGTCACCAAATGAAAGGCAGGCAAAGATGCCCAAAGTGGTTTTGTGGTCTGGAAGGCAGCCAGAGAGGCATTAATTTATTACAGAGCAGCATCACGGCTTCCTTTCCTCAAAGCAATGGTGCCATTAGAGCTCCTCAAACAGTCTCTGATTTCCTTGGGAATGAGCAGTAGGAGAAGGTTCTGAAGACACTTGTTATTTCCAGATTGATGCCACTGCCAGAGCACCACTTTGTGAGCCTGGCTGGGGAATTCAGTGGGAAGTGTGTGCCAGTGGCTGCACGTGAGTTCCCTGGTTGTTAAACACAGCTCCTTCTCGTGCAAGGAGTACCCCAGCAGTTGTGCAGTTGTGCACTCTGTAATTTCGATGTGATATTAAAAAAAAGCTTTAATGAGACAGAAAGTGGGAGGCACAGGTTGTCTCAAAAATGCCCAACTCAGCTGTTTTGTTGTTAATGGAGTTAACTCAGGGTTGTTCTGTGCACTGGCAACACACTGGGAGTGATTAGCACCTGTAGCATCAGCTTTTTGTCTATTTTGGTAGATATCTGAATTCTCTTATGTAACTTCTTTTCCCTGTTTTCTCTCTGAATAGCCAGGATTTCAGTTTTGTAGTTTTCCATTCCACACCCGCCTTGCCCCTACAGTGCCTCCCTAAAA
Organism: Entomyzon cyanotis; assembly: GCA_024500445.1. Classification (NCBI taxonomy): domain Eukaryota; kingdom Metazoa; phylum Chordata; class Aves; order Passeriformes; family Meliphagidae; genus Entomyzon; species Entomyzon cyanotis. Next base: position 3,978,476 of record JAKEPQ010001023.1, read on the forward strand.
TCTGCCCCTGTGTCTGCTTGTTTGTCACTTGTCACTGCTGGAGATGGGCAATGCCTGCCTTCACCAGGACACTGCAGCTGTGAGGAGCACTGGAGATCCTGGGCAGCCTGGTGGTTCTGGTGCTCTTCCAGGGATTTCAGGCAGCAGAGGAGAGCAAATTTTTCACCTTTTTTCTGGCAGGGCTGTTGAGCAGTGGTGCTGACAGCAGCAGTGGTGGTCTGGAAGCAACAGAAGTGTGCTCAGCACACCCTGGATGTGTCTGTCCCTCCCAAAATCAAGCCCTGATACAACCCACCCTCAGTTCCAAGGCTGTTCTCACCTTGTTAAAACCCAAGTGAGAGCAGGAGATAGAGCTTGCATTAGTTTTGTCAGATACACAGTCAGAAATAGCAGCTGATAGGTTTGCTGTGCTCAGGTCTGTATGATGGCTTTGCTGAAAGGTAGGCTGCTCCATGATTTACTGAACTATTAGAAGTGCTAAAACTGATCCATTTGTTATCATCCAGTGCATAAAGACTTCAGGATTTAAGGAGCCTGCACTAAATAACAAAGCAATTTATATACTCATAAACTGAAAATTAAAAGGAGGAAGTCTCTAAGTCATTGGTAATAGGAACCTTTTATCATATTAGTGATGATTATCAAATGTTAACCCCTAGTCCCCTTTTTCAAACAAAACCTTACCTCGGAAGAGTTGCAATAACTTAAAGAAGTCAGACAATTTTGTATTGGTTTCTTGTGCAAGTGTGGCAAGTTTTATTTCTTTCTCTGAGTTCCATCCCTCCCCTAGCCCACCAGGTCCTCCATCAGCTGATGGGACATGATGGATGGTTCTGCCAGCAGCAGCATGGGGCTGATGCACCTGAGAATTGGCATTAGCTGCCCCCACTAGTGGGGAGAAGATCTTTACCCCAAGCCAATGTGAGTGAGGTATTTTGAAAAGAGAATTGCTCTGTGTTTCAATACATAGATAATAGTTAGCAAGAGCTGGTTTCAGATTAGCCGGTTCTAAGGAGAATATAATTATGTGTCCTACTGTGAAGATGGAAATACCCTCTGCCAGGTTTTAAAAATGCATTATAAGATTGTGAGTCGTCTCTGTGTTCTCTTGAATCAAAGATTTTATGGGCAGTGGAAAGAAGATGTTGACTAAAGCTAAGCAAACATTTGCCTGGAGGTAATTTTACTGATGACATTAGTTTCTTTTTTCTGCTTGAGAGTATCCTGAGATACTTAATTCATTCCATTTTATTCAGCCAATCTAAGTTCTCAAGGAACAGATGAATTGAGAGCCACTTGTTGCCAGTGCTCAATATTTGATATCCAGCTTGCTTTTGTCAAGTGTGAATGATTACATGCTGAAGCAGATTTGTTTCTTTTTGTGGTCTGTGTAGCAGAGAATCCGAAGTTGAGGGGAAGATTTGCAAGCACACCTGGGCATTATCCAGAAGAAAATTGGAAAGCTGTGTTAATATTTCAGGAAATTTAGTTAAAACAATGTTTTCTAGCAGCTGGTAAATTCTGATCCCACTGTCCTGGTGTTACTTCTCTGGGATTTCTCTTTATTTAAGTCAAGTCAAGTCTATCCTCATCCCACAGTGCCACCCTTCCATGTCAGACTGCAGCTGGAGTCCAGCTAGCTTCAAACCAGGAGAGAGTCTGGGAGGTTTTCCTGTGGGTTTTCTTGGGCAGAACTATTGGCTGAGCCTGTTCTCACCAAAAAAAAAGGGAAAAAACATCAGCAACAGCAGCTGCATGGAAAGGATGGATGAGGGATTGAGCTGTTACCAATTGAACAGTGATCACTAATATACTGATTTATTTTTAATCACTTAGTTACCTGAGCCTTGTCAGGATAGAATGTTTGAGTGTTGGGAGAGACAGCAACACACATTCAAACGCTCTGTCTGAGGTTTAATGACCAAATTGTTGGCTGGCTGTTCCTCAGGCTTTCCTGGGACAACACTCTGGCCTTGTTGTGCAGCAAATGAGCACAGAAACCAATTTCTTGCATTAAAAGTGACCGGAGGGTTAAAGTGATAGAAATTAATTGAAATTGGAAAAAAAAAACCAACTGAAAACCGTGTGGTGAAAACCCAGATTTTATAAACCACCTGGGCTGTACATAAAGTTGTGCTTCAATTGCTCTTCTGCAGTTATGCTGAAATCCATAGAGCAAAAGCTGGAAAAACAACAGCAAAACCACTCTCTTCAAACTGCAGTGACTCAAGAGCAGATTCAGGGCTTGTCTTGTTTCCATACCTCCTAAGCATGTGCAGTTTTTCATTTCATACACAGCCATGATAGATGAGGCTGTTAAAGTGTGGAAATTAAACACAAACACAAATATTTCTAGCCTTCTAAATGTTTCAAATTATTTTTTGTATTCTGTGTAAATTTTGTGAGATTTCAGTGTTGTTGTAGCTCATGTATCATATGCATCATTGCTATCTTTTCCTGGGGAAGTTTAAGAAAAAGAAACCAGTTAATTACCAGTAATGTCAGCATAATCACTAGTCTCCCTCCTTTATTAGGCTTGGGGGAGTTTTGGGTTTCTTTGGTTTTTGGGGGTTTTTTTGGTTTGTTTGTCTGTTGGTTGGTTTTTGTTTGTTTGTTTGGTGGTTTTGTTTTGTTTTGTGGGTTTTTTTAAAAAATTATTAAATCCCTCCTCTGCTTTGAATTCTGAAGAGCAGACTTTAGTTGGAAACATTGACTGGTTAAAGTCAGTAAGCTTTGTCTCTGGAGTCTATTAGTCAAATATATGATTTTGATATCCTTCCATATGATCATACAGCACCTAGAAAAATAGAGATCATACAATTTAGCACTGAGCTTATTTTAATATTCTTGCAGCTCCTAGGAGCCTTATGAGCCTTACATCCCCTGCAAGAGGAGGAACTTGGTCTGCATTTTCTTATCTTTTAATGCAGTAAGCAGCAATATCAGTGCTATTTCCAATCTTCTGTGTCATTAATAAATATGCCAAGATATGTCTATGAATTATAGCCCTTTAATAAGGTAATGGAACTCCTAGAATCTAGAGCTTGATTTTTAAATTTTTTTTTTAATGGGAACAGTTTAGGTGCCAATAAGAAATGTGCTGATCACACATATATAACTAATCCTGGTTAATTACGAATACCAAATTTATTATTTCACTTTTGCTATTACCAACTGTTTTTATCTACCCTTCATATCTCACCAATCCCTTGTGATTCTGTGGGGAAAAGAGATGATTATAAAAGTTCAGGCTGTGGTCTGAGTTCACAGAAATGCTGGTTCTGAAGCTGGAAGTACCTGTGAGAGCCTCGTGTGAGCACATTTGGGATCATCAGAGGAGCAATAGGAGCAAATAGCAAATGCCCAGAGTTGTAGCAGAGTTTGTGACTGCCTGGTGTTTAAAAGAACAACCAGGTTCTCATTGGTTTCAGCAGCCTTTGACCTGAACCCGATGTCAGCTCTCTTGGAGCAGCCTTTGTTGCAGTGATTGTGGTCAGTACCTTCTATTTACTTTTTTGGCACTGTTTGCAAATCCAGAACATGTAAGAATTGACCTCAGTGAACAGAGTCTGGTTTCAACTTCAGCCATGGGTGCAAAAACCAGAGTAATAAACCTGTTTTCAGTCATCTTTCTATCCACCTTTTTCTACCTGCACAGGAATTACAGATGATCTAACAGAGTATTGAATAATATCTGTATGAAAAAATAAAGCACTTCAGATAAATGGGTTTGTACTCAGCATCAGAAACTGTTCCTCTAGTTTGAAGGAATATGATACGAAGAACTGACTGAGTAGCCAAGTTAATAATAAAGAGAATTTAGAATACAGAGAGTAGTTGAAAGCCTTGGGACAGCATTCCCTGAAGTTTGATATGCTGCCTATGCTCCAAAACAGGGAAATTTTGATACAGAAGTGATTTATAGGCAATAGCTGTGCACAGTGTTTTATCATATTAGTAAAATCTTTAACCAGTCTTTGAAAATTCTAAAGCCTCCTGTGTTCGGTTGAGGTGCACAGATAGAAAGAACTGCTGGCTGGCAGATGTTCAGATACATTATCAGAAAATGTATTTTCAGCCTAAGCAGTATAATCTAATTCATTCTAACATGATATTTCAGGTTTATTGCAGTGTAAGTGACTGCAGAGCACAGTGCAGTGTGCAGGAGACTGAATGAGGTGAGGGTGTGCAGCTGAGAGGTGTAGGGTTAGGTCTGATATGGTGCTGAGTGTTGGTGGCTGAACTGACAGATGAGTTAAACAACTCCAAACTGGCAACAAAAAGGTTGTGCTTTTCCTCTGGGAGCCTACCTGTGTGGAGGAAGTGGCTTTATTTCATGAAACTGCGCTAAACTTACTGAAAGTGTTATTGTTGTTGCACATTGCAGCAAAAATTACCACTTTAGTAATTGGTGTGTTAAATCTTTGCCTTTTGCCTCCTTAAAAGAGACAACAATGTTGTACCTGGCCAGATATATTTTGTAGACCAAACATAAATAGCTCTGTGTGTCTATCTGTTTATTTGTATAGACTTCTCCATATAAATTTCAGCAGAAAGTGCCACATGAATTGATTGTTTCATTTTTCTGTCAAATCAGGTCTGCACTGTCACTGGTGCAGCAGTTATGTGTGTTTGGACTTCACCCTGGTGGCAGATTGCAGTTGGTTTGGGGCATGGAGTTGAGTTTCTCCCCCTAGTCATGCTTTGCTCATTCTGGGCTGTTCCTGCAGGTTTCTGTCCATTCACCACCTGCCCTGCTGCAGTGAGTGATTTTGCAATTTAGTTAATGCATTTTAATTATTTAGGTGGCATTTTACCTTGTATGGTCAGGCTGAATATGTAAGTGGACTGGAGGTTTTGGGTAAAAAGAACGACCGATTTTTGGGTTGTTTTTTGAAGAAGTGTGAAGTCTGTGACCAAATCTAATGAATAAATAATCAAACATAAAAATAAGACAAAATTTCCATTTAATCTCATTCCCATGGCCATTTTTATGCCTCCTCTCTTTAGTTATCATTGATTTATAATCATTCTGTAAATGCTGTAGCAGTTGATGCACTCAGAGGACAGACTGTGTGGATTTCCTCATCAATTCCTGAGTGTGTCATGGTCAGGGTGGGACATGAACCAGGTCACCAGGTCAGGCATGATTTTCGAGTCCACTAACACAGCCTTAAAAGTAACTGAGGTTTGTCTCCTCTACATTTTGAAATTGTTTCTCACCTGAGGATGCTGCTGATCGATTTACTGAGCGTATTGTGTGTTTTAATGGGATGGGTTCAAAGAGTTAAAAACACTTTTCTTGTAGCAAAGGGTAAAAGTCTAAGTGTCAATAAAAAAAAACCCCTTGAGTCTCTTGCTCACTTATTTGCATAAAGTACCCTCAACTTAACAAAAAAAGAGAGAGAAAAAAAATCCAGTTCTCTTTATTAACCTTTGCTATGCAAATCTCAGCCTTAACTTTGATTTTAAAATACCTATTATGGTAAGAGAAAAAAAAAAAGCTTCCAAAAATCAATCAGATCAGCAGAAGGCCCTTTGCTCGGGTCTGATTTACTGTTTGCACTCCCTGTTTCTCACGCTGGCAGCTCTCTGCCAGCAGCAGCAGCAGCAATAACACCATGGAGTCAGTAGATGGCTGTAGAAAAGTGTGTTGAACACTCCTGAGCGAGCGTAATAAGATTGGGAAAGGCCTTGACCCGACTGGATGCAGCTTTTATCTGAAGTACATTTAAAGAGATAAAGGAGAAGCAGGGTGCAGTACATGTTCCTTTCTTTCCTGTAGGAGCTTTGCTTTGAGTTTAAAAATTTCTCCAGCGCAGGATTTGTGAGCTGGGTCCTTCAGCAGGCAGAGGGGATGGCTTGAGTGCCACCGGAGTCACTCTGAGGATTTCCCCCCTCCCTCAAGACGTCTCAGAAATCCTCCTATAAATTCCTACTGAGGGGGCGTCTGTAGATCCCATAATAATAATCAGGAAGTGCTATATTCCCATTTATTTATTTATTATTACTATTTTTCCTTCTTCTTTTTTTTTTTTTTTTTCTTTCCCCCCTCTCTCTCCAATGTAGTTGGCTGCCTTTAGTGCACGGACCTGCTCATTAAATAGAGACACCAAGAACTGTTACCTAAGCAAGCTTGACAGTAAAGAAAGGACAGACTGAGTTAGGGAGAAAAAGGGAAGAAAAAAGACAGCCTGAAGCAAGTCACTTCACACGCAGAAAGAGCCACTGAACGAATGCTGTTCTCATAAGCAAACTAAAAAAAAAACCTTGTATGAGAAGAGAACTGTGAGGACTTGACAGAAAAAGGCAAGATTTTCTACCCACTGTTTTCAGTTTTCCTTCCAGACATACTTGGTGAAGTAAGGAGACTTCTGTTTGCTGACAGAGCCCTTGATTTCTTTCAAGATGATGATGTATTTGTGGGTAGGTAGTGTCTCTCTCCATGTCAATCTTTTGTTAATAGATGGACTTTGGGAGTGTGGATTTGAGGCTGTAGTTGCAGCATGTTTTGTGGCGTGGGGAGGTGTGTGTGCTGCAGGGGAGCGTGGCTGGGTGCAGAACAAGTGCTTGTGTTTCCAGGCAGACTTGAAACAAACCTGTTTGTTACGATGAAGCTGAAATTTATTTTTCAGGATTTGCAGGCTGTGGCAGAGTGCTCTGCTGGCTTTTCTTTGCCTTAGAACATATTGCAGTTGTGTGAGATTCACTGTGTGCTTCAGTTACAGAGCGAATGCTGCATCACTTGTGGCTGTTCAGATTCTGCTTTCTTTGTGAGAAATGAAACAATCTCGATGGGATTAAAACTTGTCATGTGTGTTACTTAACCCAGCTGTTTTTATACTAATTATCACAGTCTGGCTTGGCGTTTGAAGTTTCTGGCTATTGACGTCTGCAGATAAAGAAATAGATATTACGTTCCTGTTTCTGTGGTTTTTATATTCAGCATTGTTCTGATTCCTTGCAGCAAAATCTGCTCACCTTAAATCTAATGTTGTGTTGTGGCATGTGGGTTGTGAATTAGTAAAGCTATTAACCTGTGAATTCATCCAGGTTTCGATACAGAATGCTTTTTCCTTAGCAAAAAAAAAAAACCACAAAGAATTCAGTGAACAAATCTGCATACTTAAAAGCATTTCTGTGTTTCTCTTCAAAGCCTCTACATCTTCTGGGAAAATATTTTAAACTAATCTCATTTGACAATCTATTTATTTATTTTATTTAAATGTATGTAAAAATAGTCAGGCGGGCAGCTAATCTGGGCCACCTCTGCAAAACAGGCTGCAGAGGAGCAACACTGAAGTCTTGGAGATATCATCAGTAATCACTCCTTCTCTTTCTAAATCACTCGTAGCTCCTGCTGTAAATCTCCCTTTATGGTTTCTTCTCATTTCTGTTGCCCCTCCACTGGATCTCAGTAACTTTTGTCATCTGTGCGAAAGGCACTGCATGCAGACTTTGAAGTTTCTTATTTCAGTGCTTTGACCTGTGCTATCCTTTCGGGAGCTCACCAATCACTGAGCCTTAGGATTTTGTCTTTTTCTCTTTTTCTGGGTTCTGTAGTAAAGTCCCTTGAATTTTCACAAGCGTGTGCATTTAACAGCCACCCAACTGCTGCTTGTTTTTAGCCCTTACCACGATTCTGTATTTATGAAGTTGTTGGTGCAAGGATTCATTTCATTCTGGTTTTAGGTTTATAAATCAGTTAATAATAAATGCTCACTTGCAGCAGTCTGTCTTTCATTCAGTCTGTGCTGTGGTGTTATAGCTGCCATCACCCAAAGGCGATGCACAGGAAATATTTGAGAATAAACTCATCTTTCTCTTATGCACAGTAAGGCAAAGGACATGCATTATTCTGTGTTACTGTTTTTCTCTGTGGCACAAGCTCAAAAGGTTTAAAAGCTTGGGAACTTCTCCCATCCCAAGTCTAGGAATCTTTGCTAATTTGAAAATTTAGGGCAATAAGTTTTCTTGCAGGTAGCTATGCAGATTTCTATCACTTCTAGCGCGGTGTACTTTAGAGCAGTGATGAACTTTTCCAGTTATTCTTTTCAGAGATGTATATAAATGCTTTAAGCAAAAACCTCACATTAATAAGCAGTTTCTGGTACCACTTCCTGGTTTGCAAGGTTTCTAGCAATTAATATAAAGGTTCTAGTAATCAGTCTTTCCCATTGAAAAGTGTATTCATTCCATTTTTATTTTGTCCTTTTTGCTTACATTTTCTGATGTGTTTTGTTCTGGTTTTGGGATTTGCAGAATTCTTGAAACAGCCTCTCTCTCTTTTGGCACCACCACACCTGAGTTTTAAGGATTCTTCCCATCTGCAGTTGAACTTTTCTAGTCTAAATTATTTGTACAAAATCTCAAGATTAGTAGGAAGAAGCAGAGAATGGACTTTTAAAATTATTATTATTGCAGCAGAACATTATCACTTTGTGAATTTTTCGAAATAGAGGACTTGTATCCATAGCGAATTTATTTCTGAAATGTTGATATTTTTAAACTCTGTAGATTAAGTGGGCATGGATATATAGCTAATATGCACTATATGTAGGTATATGTAAAAGATGCAGTATGTGAACAGGAGGCTTTTAGCATATGTAGTTGCAAGGTATAAACTCACAGCAGCACTTGAAATGCTTTCTCCTGGCATCACATCAATATTTCATATCATGATAAAAAGCTTCTCAGCAATATTATGAAAATTTAAAGTAGCCAACTTGTGTGAAAATGTGGTCTTCCTCCTTTTAAGGGGTGTAAAATTAATTTATTACATTGACTGAGATTTTTTCAAACTATTCACTCCTTTATGTGGCAGTGCTTACCTGTTGTTTCATTTAAGGTATGATGTAGAAACATTTTGCAGTATTTACAAAGAAAAGGAAAATTTTGATTTCTTCCCATTTTCTAAAGTCTTACTAAGTACCATCCTGGAACAGTTTGATATATATATATATATATTTATTTTTAATTCTACTGATGACAATGGTATCAAGTTCCTTTTATTGCAAGCAAACTGAACAGGTTTAGCTAACTAAAACCATTGTGCAGGAATGCAGAGCACAGACACTAATGCAGTCTATGGAATGGAATGCTCTTGATTAGTTGTTTTTAAATACTTATTGCAAACTTTCAAAAGGTAGAGAATAGTTTTGGTACTGTTAACCCCATCAAGGGAAATCCATATTTGTTGACAGCCCAAGCAATTAAATGATGTTTTTATTTCGACTCTCCTTCCCTGGGCAGAGGAGAACTTTCTGCTGGTCTGGTACTTTATGTCTAGACACCTTTAGGAATCAGATTTCATCAATATCAGAGTTCACACTGACCAAGAAACTTTGAAGGCTTTAAAGTATTACTGATTTAGGATCTAGAGTGAAATCCTGAAGGAGAACCTCTATTCTCTCTGAGGAGTGTAGACCGTTTGACATCCTGCTCCTGCTGCAGTTTTCCACCCCTTTCTCCCCAAAATAAGGTTGTTGCAGTGATGAGTTAAGGCATTCTCTATAACTGCAGGTTTTCCCTCACATTTCCTATGTAACTCACCTCCTCAGAGGTGATGGCATTTTCTCAGAATGTAACAAATAAATGTTTTGGGTTTTGTTGGTTTTTTTGGGTTTTTTTGTTTTTTGTTTTTTCATTTAGAGGGCTCTCAAGTTGCTGACTTGTGCTCAGCTTGGCTAAAGCAGCATAACTGTTGGTGGGTGAAATGAAGGTTGATGGCTGAAAGCTGAGACTGCTCAGAGTCTTTCATTAAGTCCACAGTCTTCCAAACTCCCTTTTTCTGTACAGAATTCCTCCTCCTCTTTTTCATATTCTGCAAAGGCAGCACAGTTTGTCCACATGGCAGCACAAGCAGCCCCTTGATTCCCAAGCAAACAATTCCAAGGTTGGTTGTTTTCTGGTTGTTCAGGCAGGACTGTTTGGAGTTCTCCACAACCTCATGTTCAACTTTCATGTTCCGAGTTAGAAGTTGAGGGTTTAAAGTTACTGCCTATCATGAAAAAGTCAAATGCCGTTAAATGTTGTCATAAGAAAAAACGGGACGAAATAGTCGATAAATACATTCTTAAAAATACAAATTATTCGTTTTCCACATGTTGTTGTATGCTATGAAAACGCTGGACTAAAATTACCTTTGTATACCACAATACAGTTTTATAAATTTTACAAACACCTGATTAATGTCTGCTTAGTCAGAGGTGTGCTTCATTCCTGTCAGTCTGCTGTTCTTTTTAATAGTAGGGAATGAGTTGTCAGAAATTTTGTGTATATTTAGCAGAGATTTTTTCAGTGGCAGTTTCAGAATGATACTGATCAAACAAGGCAGAAAGCATGCCAGCAAATGAAATTTGGTTTTTCCCCAAAACTAGACTAGGCAGATACAGAGAAACAAATTGAAAAAAAAAAGTGTATGCAATAGTAACGAGATAAATTCTTCTGACAATGGGACACTGTTTTGACAACTCTGTAGAATGAAGCTTTTGGGTCCAATATAGAGAATTGTACTTGTCTGCATTAGCAAAATGTTCCTTAGATGAACATCTGGGAAGAAGTCTGGAGGAAGAGGCAGTAAGAGCAAACCTTCTAGCAGAAATTTAATGTGACTATTTAGGAGCTTAAACTCCTTTATGGTTGCATTTCTGGTGCCTCTCCTATTTAGAGATGTCTTCATACACATCTAGGAGTCTGTGTCAGCTCACAAATTCCCAAGCAGATGGTATTTCATTCAGCTGACCAAAGTCTTGGTGTTTTTATGCACCACCAAATGTATGCAGGCACAGAGTGTGCCTCTCCTGGCTCAGAGAGAAGTGTCATTTCAAACCTTCCTTGTGTACTCAGTGCTGCAGGACAACTCTGGAAAGGCTTTTTTTTCTAAAGGAAATGAGAACTCTAAACAGATGTGAAGATGACTAAAATGATAAAATGAAGGAACAAAATCTTAGGATTTTTTAAATTGGAGTAAGGAGCAAATACAGTGCTCATATTTATTAGAGGAACTTTACTCACTCTGTATTTTTTAGCAGTGCTACTGAGTGCATTGAGAAAATTATTGCTCCCTTAAATGAACATCCTAGACTGAGAAAAAATGCCCAACTGACTGTGCTTAAAGAGCTGCAGACAGTGAGATACAGGATGAACTAAGCTGAAAGAATAAGTGACTATGCTGAAAACATTGTCAGTGGAACACTTCAGGAGTATGGATTTTGTTGCATAGAATTATTGAGTAATCAAACTATTTAGATCCTTTTAGTTAAGAAAAATCAAACACATTAGGCTGAAAAGCTGCAGGTATCTTCAGAGTCCAAGTGATCCTCATTCTGCTTTCCACTGGGACCTTGAATAAAACATGCAGCTGAATTCATCTTCTGTATCTGACTGCCTGACCGCTGATGTTGAATAAATATGTACCTTTTATTATTAACACAGAAAAATACAAAATGATTTCATAATTGAGTCTGCTGATGTGAATAGTAAGGACCTTCAAGGGTATCTGACTCGATAAACTTGAATAATGAAGTATTGCAATTTATAAATCTACAATCTTGATGGCTGAAATGAAAGGACTGACAGAGATGCTGAATGAAAACAGGATTACAGTTAGTTAGGGCAGAATCTAAGACAATTCTCAGTAGGCTGTCTTTATGTATCTATTGAAACACACACATAAGTTGGCTTAAAAATCATCTGTATAATAATTCATGTTGTGATGAGAGAAGCTAAAATCCAGCATGCAAAGCATGAAGACATACAGCAAAATCACCTTTCTTAGTGTGAAAAGGGAAATGAAACAGAAGAGAAAAGTGATTTTAGGGTAGAATATTTGACAGTAACTTTTGGTCACCCGTACAGTCAGTCCTGAAGGGTTTTCTTGACCTGCCCCAGTATTTTGTAGAACACCAGGATGGGAAGAGCACAAATCAGGATGATGCTCTCTTGTGTCCAGCACTGCATAAGAGTGGCTTAGGTGAGCAAGGCAGTTTTGGTTTATAAAAACAAGGTACATTCCTTCAGACACAAACGCACACAAGTGCTAATGTTGGCTGAAACTGAGTTTAAGCAGGACAAAACTGAGTTTAAGCATCAGGAATATCTGTATTATTATTGTGAATTCTTGCAGCAGAACCCGTGCATTGGGTGTAAAGCAGGGTGACAGGCTTGCTCTGTTCCCTTTGGAAGTTGCATTATATACTCTGTATACTTTAATTACCCAATCTATTTCCCCCCTTACTAGAGCAAGGAGTTACACTTGTCCAATTAACCTTATCTTCCTCTTGTCCCTCTTAATAGCATTGGTTTCCATCAGAGCTCTGAACGAACTGCGTGGGTGTCTTTATCAGTGCAGGGATGTGTGTGAGGAAAGAATTGAACAAAGACTGCATGAAATGTGGCTGAGTGAGCAGGTTAGAGTCCTCCTATTGTCCCACTGTCATTATCTCAGTGGAAATCCCTCCTCAACACCACTGCTGTGACACTCTGGTGGGTTAGAGCTACTGCATCTCCGACTGTAGAACCTTAGCTGCCGTTGGAATGCTCTCAGCTGGGGAGGCAGAGCCATGAGCAGCTCCTGAAGGTTGTTCTGGGCAGTGGAGAAACCTTGTTTGTGTCTTGAGATTAATTTCTTGATGAGTTCCTTTCGGATGTTTATTCCAGCGGAGTTTGCCTGTTGGAGAAGCTGTTATAGTCCCTAAGCCAAGATTTTGCTTATCTTTTCCCTTTTATGTGCAAGTGCCACTAGGCTGGATTTACCTTTTATAACCAGTTTGGCTGTCTCTCAGTTTAATCAAAAGGAGGTGTTTACTAATCAAACTCTAGGTATCTGTTCACATCTTCCTTTGAAGTCGTGGCTTCCTTTTTCCCTTCTGTTCCTGGATTGATATTCCTTCCTTGTCATAACTCAGTAAGGAAATCCACCTGTACTTCCTGCACCCCCAAAGCTGAAATCCCCCATTTCTGCAGAAATAACTGCTTTTCCCAGAGGCTCCTAATGCACGGGATATATTTCCCCCATCAGGGTGGCAATTGTGCCATGGGTTGGACCCAGCTGGCAGCCAGGTTCCCTCTCACTCTGCACCTCAGTGGGACAGGGAGCGAGCAGACTTGCCTTGGAAGAAATAACACTATTTATTGCCAGTTATCATTTCTGCCAATTAAGGTGGGCAGTTTAACTTCTGATTCAGGTAGTGGAAGGCAAAACCAAGAACCCTTTTTGTTGTCACCACAAGTTAGGCAGTGAGTGATGTGGAGGATTGCAGTCAGGACATGGCAGTTTCTCTCTGCAGCTCCTTCTCCCTCTTGCTGTGCTCCCTGTGTTCCTCCATGGGCACAACACAGATTGCAGTCAGCCAAACACATCAGACCAAGTCTGATTATTGGCGTTTCGAGTTTTCTTCAGAGATTGTCGTGTTTGTAGAGTTCTGTGCGTTCAATCTTTAGTGATGTATATGTAATATGCAGGGACTCTCTTTAAAGAGGAAAAGCTGATGTATGTTTGAATTTTACTTTTCAGTGAGCTTCCCCTCAAATACAATCACAGGAACTCGAGGAAGGATAAAATGTGACAACATATTTGTGAATCGCGAGACTTAACAGAGACCGAAGTAGATCTTATTATTGATGTTCTTCCTGCTTCATTAAATTCCCCTTAAGGTTTGCAGCATGGATATGGATCATTTGCAATAATAATTATGCAGTGATCGATTGATTGTGCCTGACATTGTACTTGTCACCTTGAAACGCAAAAACCATTTATTTTCGAGTGTGTGAACATTCCTCTCTAGCGTGAGACACCACAAAGCACTGGTTTGTGTTTTGTGACAGGGATGCAGTTTGCGAACTTGGGAACTTAACGTTAACCTTCACCTAAAATGAAGTGCTGCTTGTGGTTTTACTAAAATGAAATTTGCCCTATCTGCGACGCTTTTTGTATTAAAAAACACAGTCTGATTTTAAAAAGATTCCTGAAATTAGAATGTTTGTATTTCAATTGATTCCTGCCTGTGTGTTGCAAACACTGGGCTTTCAGTAGGTCTGTGACTGAGAGAGGATGCAATGAGAACTCTTGATAAAACGGAGATCTCTGCTTTGGGAGCTGCTCTGTGTTCTTTGGAAAGTCTGTCTGCATTCCTCCCAGAGACTTTGATTCACTGCAGTATTAATTCATTGGAAAGTCAGCAAAAAGTGCTTCAACTTTAGTCATTTTTTGAGTTAAATACTGTACATTTCATGTTTTGAGTGCTGTGAACATCATGACAATGAAATCTTCTCTTTATTAAGAATATTTGCAGTAATGAATGCAATGCTGTCCTTTGGGCTTTCGGAATTAGTTTCTTTTGAAATTCCAGTGAAACAGCTGCAGTTGCAGTTAAAGTCAATTTATTCTATGCTTTCCCAGCTAACATTAAAATAACGGCCCAGAGAAGTGTTGCATTTCTAGGTATTCCACTTGGAGCTTTTTCAGAGCATCCATTGTTATGGAATAGGAAGTGAAGAGCAAAACTGTATTTGGTGAGATGTGATTTGATTTGATTTAAAAAGTGACTTTTACAAAGCTCAAAGCTGGCTTTAGATTACATCAGACCAAATATTTATAATTACTTTTATTCAAGATTTAAACTTTTATTCAGGGGCCTGGTTTATTTGAGTTTTGGTTTGTTTTAATCAAGATTTTTTTAAACAAATGTATGTTTCCTTTATTCAAAAAACCAAATTTCAAATTTGTTAACATTCTTTAAGGTGAAATTTCGTGCAGATGATTTTTTTTTTCTCTCCAAGGGTTAGCATAGGTAAGCATATACATGGGAATAAAGAAATGTTTAATATATTGATTCTCATACAGCCAGTTTGAAGAGTAACTGCAGTGCTAATATTAAGGTGGAAATGTCAATTGTACTGTGGATTTAAAAATTAGCGACCCTAGTTTTTACCACACTATGGATACTGAATAGAGCCTACAAAACTGCTTTAAAACTGTGAAATAAGAAAAATAATTCCATTTTTTTAAAGCAGCTGTTTTTTATTTGGCACATGTGTAAGATAATTTAAGCACCTAACTTGAAAAAAAAGTTGCTCATTGCGCCTTATTGTTTTCACCAGTTGTACTTTCTTACCTTGCAAATTTCCAGAAACTATCCCAAGTCAATGCTATCACTTTGTAGAAGAATCTGAGATAAATTGCACCACGTGGGAACATCCCCAGTATATCCCATTCTCCTGCATTAAGCTGTAACTGGAATATAGTATCCCTTTTTTCTTTCAGGTATTCAGTACTCAGCCATGAGAAACTCCTTATTATCAATGCAAACCCCAATTTTAATTTTTTAATTACTTCCCATGTTCTTTAACCGAAAGTGTTGAGACAATGGAATTAACTTTGTTTTTTGAGGGAACATTCCCAATGGCCATGGCTGTTCAGTTGTTTCCTCACACTCCCATATCATCTGGGAGATGCAGCATCCCAGAAACAACAGGGACAGTGCAGGAAGGAGGAGAAAACAAAATATGTCACTGAAAGGGAAGGGAAAGGAGGGAGAGAGAGGTCAAGAGGCTGAAATGAAAGGAGAAGATTTAAGATCAGATCAGTCACTGTCCTTTTCAGCTAAATGTGAAGAAATCCTGTCCTCCTGACACCACTAAGGTTCTGATCTAAAGCAACCCACAGGGTGAACTTATTTTTATCTTCGTGTGTTTCAAACCCTATTTGCTGTCACAGCATCTGGAGTAACGTGGCAATGCTGCTGATAATAATATCTGTACTTTGCTGTGCTTTGGGTGTAGATGTAGATGGCACCACCTTCTCAGATAAGGAAAATTAGTTACCACAGACACCATTTGTAAAATCCTTTTTTTTTTTTTTTTTCTTTTTTGGGAGGGTGATGGTCATTGTTGCTGCAAGACAATTAAAAACTTTCTTTATAAAAGGATCTCTTATTCTCCTGGTGGGTTATGGCTGCAATTCTTTGCATTTGATGGTTAAGAGAGTATTTTGGTATTTGGTTAACAGAGTATTGTTGTTTTGGTTTTTTTTTTTTTCTGCACATCTGGAAACATGTTTGATGACTCTATGGCCAGGGACATAATAATAACAATAGGATACAAATTTGATTTATACGTTGGAGAATTCCCTATGATAACTGGGATAAGTAGAAGAGGTTACTCTCAAATGAGGGAAGAAAGCTGATCTAACGGAGGACAAAATTACAAATGCTATAGTAAAAATATGCTGGAGACAAATGAGGAATGTGCAATTAAGTCTTGTAAAGAGGAGGAAGGTAATTTAATAATACATACAGGCCTAGCTGAGGTGGCATAAAACATCTCATTGTACAGCTCATGTGAGGAATCCTGTGCTGTGATGCAGTTACTGGCGCTTGTAAAAGTTCCTCATGCACTTCTGTTTCTTACTATTCATTATTAATGTGTGTGTTAAACATTTATTCTCCTTTTTCAGAAGGTTATCATATGCTATTAATGTAAAACTGCACAGTGAAACCGAAGATAACAATCCTGTTTTAAGTTAATATATGGATGTTCACAGCCAGTGAACAAATTCTTAATTTAAATTGGTTTATAAAAAGCAATTATAAACAGACAAGTCAAATTTATCTCTTAGCTATAAAAACTACACACAAGTGAGCCACATGTTCAATTGGAATCTTTCCCGCTGAAAAGCAAGCCTGTTCGTGTCTTATTCTGTTGGGCATGGAGAAATTAATGTTTACTCATGTTTTGCAGCAGTGTTTTACACACTGAAGATTTTTTTCTATGATACTGCTGAAGTAATATGATTCAGTCATCTTTTAAAAGAAGTGAATCCAATTTACTTTAGAGATATGTTCCTTATTAGGGAACAAGTTTAATGATGTTGTCACAGTCAAATAAGCTAAATATGACCAAGCAATCTTGTTTCTGTTTTTTTAGATGCATGTTATTTAACTGGCTAAACATTTTACTTCAGGTTCCCTTGCAGAAAGCTTAGCAGACACGTTTGCTGGTGTTATTTTAACCATGTTACTTTAACCAGTCCTTTTGACCATATTACTCTGTGTTTGTCTGATTCAAACCCACCATTTTCCACATCGGGGCTGGTCTGTGGGATGAGTTATTTTGTGCATGATTTCCTGGATGGGAATCTTATTTTCATATAGATTTTATACATGTTGATAACTCTGTTAATCTGGAACTATTTCATGTAAATGCTGTCACTTGTCAGGTGAGCTTCTCTTGAACAGAATAGTCTAAACAGTAAAAGTTATTGGAATTTAATTGGTGCAGCTATAGGAATTACAGTTATTTTGCTTAATAGTTTACCACTGAATTATGATTGTGTGTTGGCAAAATTCCTGGGCTGAGGAATGGTAGGATAAGCCTGAGAATGATTTCTCAGTGTCACATGAACAGAGCACAGTATCACTTACTCCTTGTTTTCACCCCTGGTCATTTACTGCGAATTGCTGATTTTGAAACCACACATGTGGCTGCCCTAAAAAGCCAGAATTTGTTGGTCAAAACATACTTGCATGACATGGGAGTTGATTCCTGGACACCCCATTGGGAAGGCACACTGGAGAAGCTCATAATTGATTCCTTTATATGTCCCTCTTCTCTTTTCAGGAAGAATTTCAAATAAATAGCTTAAATCCATTTGCTGAATCTGACTGTGATTGAGTTCCACCAATTCTTCCACCCTTCTTGTAGTAATTTTCTTCGCAGATTTGAGATTCTGCTGGGTGATTATTCCCATCCTTTTCAGTTTCTCAGAGGCATCCGCAGTGCTTTGAGTTCAGCATGATGATTCCATTATTTTGGTATTCAAATCCAGTTTTTTTGCCAGGATGCCAAACTACTCTCTGGGAAGCTCAGGTAACAAATGGGGAAAACGTTTTCAAATTGCTCATATCCTTGATGAATCTAAATGAGATTAAATGCAATGTAAGGTTGGGATTAACGCATGTAAAAACATTGTGGGATTTTTTTTTTTTAATGTTTTAAAGAACTCTTGTGAGCAACAGTGACTGCTCTTCCAAAATTCAGAATGCAAAGTGCTTAAAATGGATAGTAGTCACCCCTGTGAATAGGGAAGTTCTTTGTAACAATATATTGTGTTTCTCCCTTGTAGATTGCAACATGGTTTAGAATAATGATTTTTATATGCAGTAATACATCTAGATTCACTTGTAATTCTTAAGGTACATGTAGCACTCCAGGAAAATAAATATTTCATTACCAAGTGTCAGACTTATGGGCTAATTAACATTTCAGCAATGAAAGAAGCAGTGCCATCAACTCTGCTCACAGAACTATGAAGGGTGCTGTTCCTCACTAGTCCTGTGGAATTTCTGCATTGCAACTGGAGGGACAGAGTTATTAACAGTTAAACGCTGGTGTTGGATGAGAAGAGTCCAATTTATGACGAGACTGCAGAACACACAGAAACTTTATCAAGCCAATTCAGAGACCCACGTGGTCCAAGAGCTCAGCACTGAGTATGTGCAAAGTCCCTGAATGCCAAGAGCATTTTTCAGCCCAATTAGCAAAATACTATCTGATATCTCTTGGTGACAAGGAGGAACTCTGGCAGCTCATGAGGCTGAGATGTTTGAGTGTCAGCTTATGTTAAATGCTTTATCTTTGGAGGAAAGGGCTTGCAACTAAAGCACCTGGGGTCTAACTCCAAAAGGGCAATACTCCCGAGTTTAAATATTTAATGCTTGTTTTTCAGCTTTCACTCTGTTGCTTATTTGTTTGCTTGCAGCCAACTAGTATTGCAGTAACTAAGAAGGATTGAGGGGAAGATATATGGGGGGGGAAAGCAGACAAACATTCAGGGACTGAGTTAGGCTTTCCAATAGAAAGTTGGCTTTCCAACTCTGTACTCAAGTTCAAGGTAGCAATATTTCTGCCCTGCTGTCTCCTGTGACACAGGTGCAGGATCCATTGGACAATCTAAAGCACGGTGCTAAACTGTTTAAGGATTGATTTGGACAATTCAGTATCCAACATGACTGTTAGGGCAAAATTAGCTCCAGCACTGAAATACCCCAAGTAAAAGACTGCAGACTGTCAGGCTCTTCTTCCCAGTGAACCAGGATGTGTGATTGAGCCTGGAAAGGTTTCAAAAGGAGGGGAATTGTATCCTTTCATTGGGAGGTTTTCTTTGACGTTGGGAATGTTGTGCAAAACTGTCCATGGCATTTCCTTTCCATATTCCCAGCTGGAGGCTTTCCTGCACATTAAAGGCAGGGATTTTCAGAGGAAAGTTCTAGGAATTTTCCCTGGGGCTGTTGCATGAGGATGGAGAGTTCTGTGCAGAGATCCACTGAGAGCAACTTTTCATGGCAGTTTTTGCAGTTTAATAGTTGCACAATCAGGCCACAGAACTGTCAGTATGTAAAGTCATTTATGAAAGGTAGGAAGCTGCCATTCTGTATAATAACAGGTATCAATGCAGATTTTTATTTTTTAACTCAGAGCCTTGTGGCTTCAGCTTTTACCACAGAGTATCATTTGGATTCTTTCAAGCAAGCAGAATATTGGATGTCTCTTCTGGGTTTGTTACAGAATAATTTGTTTTCCATTGACAAAAAGATATAGAAAGCTTTATTTCCATTGATGTAAGCAATCGTTAATATTAGGGACAAGTATTGGATTATTCCAGATACATCAGTTCTTCCAGGTGTGCATTACAACAGGCATATTTCAGAAAGAACTAGGTTTCAAATAATATCTACGAGCTCAGAAATCCACTAGTCTTGAATATTTCAGACTGGAGGGAAAAGAATGATCAGGGCAAAAAAGGAGCACAAAATGAAACTTCATCTGAGAATTAAGGCTTTGTATTTGACTATAATAAAAAGTACCTGGAATGCTGATCATTCACTGAGCATTCTAAAGGGTTAAAGTATTTGCAGCCTAAACCTGCATTATGCAAAGTAATTTGTTAATTTACGTGTATTTCGATGTGATAACAGGTCATTGAGGCATATTTCTCTGATCTGCAGTGCATAATAAGTGTATGAAATATCTAATCCACAGTGTCTTCAGACTTCACAGTAACAGTCACATTTTGAAATACTGGGGCTAATCTGAAACTACGCAGCTGAACAGAAAAAACAAAACCAGTCCCAAATATGAATAAATGATTTGCTAGTTAATATGTCAGTGTATTCTGTCAGGTTGATAACATTAGGCTCAGCTGCATTCAATTCTAAACCCTGCAATATTTGAAGCCTGATATTGTGCCTCACTAAATTTAATACATGGACCTCAGTAATAGAGGAAATCACTTTAGCACTTGGCAGTTTGTAATGCTGTATAAAATTGACTGCCCTGCAAACACAATAGCGATAATAAAAATTGTGGTCAGTAGGGGGATGTAATGCATTTTCCAGCTTCAGCAAAGGTCCAGAGGAGATTTATTGAGATTTTGCTGTTTGGGTGAGGATCAATAGAGCTTCGTTAATAATTTGTTGCAAGGGCACCCTTCAGGGATGTGACATTTTGCTTTAAAACTTTGATAATTTTGAAAGCATGCCTGGTGATAACAATGTCAAGTCCCCGTGTTTGGTGGGCATGGATTTTTGCATTCAGCTTGGGGGAGCATTTCCTTTCACAGCAATTACATTTGAAATCATTCAATACATGAGGCGGCCCAGTATTGATAACAAGATTCCACATGTTCTAGTGGAACTCTTGAGAAAGAATCCCAAACACATTCTCAAGTCCTCCATTTTGTCTGATGTTTTCTTCTCTAGGCAAAGATTTCAATGTCAGTCTGGGATGTCTGAGTGGTATACAATTTTCATGAATGAGCTGGAGCTACACTCTTGTTTTCATGACTAGAATTAGAAGGTTTCATGAGAAACTTATCCCTTTGCCTTCCTATTGCTGGTAGCACTTTGCATAATAACTACTAGATCGACTCAGACATCTGTACTTCTTTTATATTTTCCTAAAAGAAACTTCACTTTCTGTGCTAAGCAAGCCTTGCTTTTCTGCCAGCAACTTTTGATGGGCACTGCTGTTTGTGAGGAAACAAAAATCTGTCAGCACTTGCAGTTGGAGCACAGGGACAAGGGAGAGCAGAAGGATTTATTTTCAATGAGCATGCACAAAGTAAGATTTATGGCTTTTGCAGCTCGGGTGACATTCCTTCTGTAGCTGCAGAGCTACAGCGAATTAAAGGGATCTGTGAATACTGAGGGGTGTGTTTTGTAACGAGGGAAAAGAGACAGAAGCAATAAGAAGATAATTAAGGTAACAACTTGTGAAAAATGAAAGTGTTTCTGTCTTTCATATTTGAATCTCTGAGCATAAACTTTGTAGTTGTTAATTTAATTGCTGATGTTCTCTGTATCCCTGAAGAATATTAAGGATTAATCATCTGGTTCATTCCAACAAGAGATAAGGCTTAAGTGAATTGAAATTTTACCAATTTAACCCTCTCTCCCTCCTAATATGACATGATTAACATTCCTCAATTAACAACACATAATTATTCTAAAGGCCTCATTGCACTCACTCCATTTTTCACTTTTAGGTTGCCCTTTGCAGGTATTTCAGAACTGAATAAAAGGCAGGCTATATTTTTGTTCTGTATTAGTCACTTAAATTCAGCCAAATTACAAGAATTGAGATTTTTAACTTTTACTTCTTTTGCTTCCTTTTTCTCGTCCTAATGATCTCTATGTTCATGTCCTGAAAATCAGTTCTGATTAGCTAAACATTTTCTTCAGCCTCTCTTTAAGGACAGCCAAGTATTTCTTTTCCAACCTTTGCCAATCTGAATAAATTTTCTTAATTATTTGTGGCAGAATACTGATGTACAGAACTGGCAATTTCATTGAGCCCTAGAATGCAGTGCTGTTCATAATAGTGCATAATGTATTGTTTAATTTTTCAGAAAAAAGATAATGAAATTATTTACATTTGGACTTTGGTTTCAAGCAACACTCAGAAGAAATGCAGCTCTTCTATGTAACCTGGTATTTACTGAAGTTCTTTCTAGCATCTTTCACTGGGCAGATAGTTCAGAGTTGCCTTGTGTCTCAGGGATAATCAAGTAGCTATTAGTGGGAAAATTTATGGTAAAATGAGACAAAATAAAAAATGAAACAAAATAAAACTACACAGGAAGAAAATACATTTGTTTTCCTTCTGAAAGCAAGGAGGTAAGGAAAATTTACTGATTTGTAGACTTACATACCAGATTTGTAGATTTATAGTCCTAGACATGGAAATGTTATTGTTTTCCTTCTATATTTTTTTTAAAGGAAAACGGTGTTGCTTCCCTATCTAGTGCTTAAAACATTCCATATTTTTTCCCTTTTTAAGGCCTGTGAACCTTTAAATACCTATTATTTTCCATTCCAAATGTTATGGAGCAGATGCATGATAACCATGAATATTCCTGATGTATTTGTCAGGGCTCTGTCCTAGGAAAATCTGGGATATTTCATGTAGGGACAAGATGAATACAAAGAAGTTAATCAGGACCCTCTTTCATCCATTAAAGTTGCAGGACTGTATTGAAAACGACTTAAATCAACTCTGATATGCAGAACCACAGAAGAGCGAAAAAGTCTTACTTTCTAGAAAATACACTCAAGGATGATTGAGATATAGATATATGATCAGTTTTGTGTGTGTACACACATGTATATGGTTATATATACATCTATTTATGTACAAACTAAAAAAACATCCACGTTTTTATCTTTGAGAATCAAACTAAAAATCAGCCTCTCTACTTTTATAGAAAGGAGATTGACATCATAAGGAACTAAAACGTGCTATCTTTTCATGGGTCAGGAAAATTGTTCCACAGCAATTAAACCTATTTGTTATTTTTGTTGTTTCTAGAAGTTCACATTCACTTGGTGATCGTGACAGGTGGGCAAAGGATGCCCACAGACAGGAATGGTTCTCTCCACTGCTGCATTTTTAAAAACGTGTCAGGGCTGAATTGTTTGAAATTTTGCTCAAGAGGAAAAGTACCACCAGTGGAATAATCAGCAAGTGAAATGACTTCAACCCCAGGCACTGCCTGTCTTTGCAAATTTCTGCCCTGGGTCCATCCTTCCAGCAGGCAGGCAGGAGTCTTGGAATAGTAATGTTCAATGTGAGAAATGCCTGGACACTGCTGGTGGTGCACCTGGGCAGGAAATTGAGCTTTGTGAAGTCACTGAGCTGGGCTGGGGAGCACAGCCTGAGCACAGGGAGCATCCCAGGGAATAGCTGAAATCAGGGTGGAATTAACACTGCACAGCCCCCCAGTTCCAGCACCTCCTCCTGTTCCCTGCTCACTCTGGGGTGGATGCAACAAAACAAAAAGCAAACTTTTTTTCTGTTTCTTTCAGCTCCATTCTGCATTATTTTGAGCACTATTTTGGGGCTCACCACCTGTTCACCCCTTGATGAGCACCACCTCCTAAAATGATCATGGGAGCTCTGCCAATAAAACTCCCCCAGATGTTTCAAAGTTTTTTTCAGAATCTTTCCTTCAGTTTAACCAAATCTGCTTTATGGAATTAGCAAAGGATTTTATTTTTTCTTTCCTCTCAATGAAACAAACCCCAATTCTTCTGTTTCATCAAAGAATGGCAAACAGAGATGTTTCACTCCTTTTGGCAGCTGTGATACACAGGATGTGACTCTAGGCAAGGCAGTGATAACTGTATTTAAAAACTAGCCAATATTACAGAGGTAACGGGGATGAAAGAGAGATCCTCATTTAAATTAAATTAGCATGAAGAATGAGATATGAATGAGGAACTTCCATCACTGTTCTGCAACAGAAGGCATGTGAGCCCTGGTGATGTGCCCAGGGAAATAGTTCAGAGGAGAATTACTTCTGGTTTTTTATTTTGGTGTGTTTTGTTTATTTGTACTGTGGTTGGGTATAGTTTCAGATTTATCTAAGGAAGGCCATAGGAGGAGCACTAAATCACAGAGTTAATTGCAGTTTCTCCCTCTGTCAGCTTTGGGCAGCCAGGTGCTCTGGTGTGAGCAGAGCTGGATGCACTCATTAGCAGCACAGCCTCTCAGGGGCTGCTGGCCTGCAGCTCCACCAGCACCTACAGAATAAACTCTGGAGCATTCTTAGGTATTTTACACTTTATTTTACGCTTTGTTTTACCTCCTACAACAGAATCTGGCCTTTTCTCTTTATTGCCACACTGTGCTGCTGTAATGCATGAAGGCAGCTGCTTTGCTCTGGGAGGATTGCTGAAAATTTTCATCATGGAAACAGCCTGTGAGGTTTGGTGTAATTTATTCTGAGAAACTCTACAGAGAAATCTGCTAGTTAGTGGGGGAAAAAAACCCCAAAACAAAACAGCCAACAAAACCAGTTATTGTATGTTCTGTAATGTACTGTGTGCTGGGGGAAAAGAGTGAAAAATCCTGCACTGCTCAACTGTTTGATTACTTGAAAAAATATGAGGAAAGAGAAAAAAAGTAGACAACTGAATCTGCAATTCCTTGAGATAAAAACCTCCCATGTTGTTCTGTAGTTTTATCAGCAAACATCCTCAGATTTAGTCACTTGATTTCTGCCAAAGCAATTTCTGCAGCACCAAGGAGTCCTATTAGGCTCCTGGATTTGCTAAGTTTGTTTGTGGGGTAAAAATGAGCACGAGGCTGTAATACTCAGCTGGATGACAGCTTGTCAAACCCTTCACCATGCAGGGCTTCCCCAGCCACTGCCCTGTCCAGCTGCTGTGCAGGGAACATCCAGGTGACACGAGGAGTGTATCCTTGTCACCTTCCAGATGCAAATCCTGCACTTCTTCCCCCACAGAGCTGTTTGTAATGGGATTCTAGGATGAATAGGATGTACTTTTTTATTATGAGTTCTGGTGCTAGGACAATTTATTGCTGAAGTTTAGAATGTACTGATAAAAAAGGATCTGTGTTTGGCTCAAATTCATGTTTGATCTGGATGAGGAAGTCTTTTTGTGGAATTTGTGTTGGCATCCACCCAAGGGACAGGAAATACTCGAGCAGCTAATCCAGGTTAATGCAGGGAATTTATCAGTGTCTTTCACTGGTTTCCTTTCTCTGGGTTTACCTTTGTTTATTGTCTTATTTAGTTATTTATCAGTGCAATATTCTTGCTCTGGAGCATCAGTGTTCTCCAGGTAAGTACTGAAAGCAATATTTGCTACACCTGATTACAATTAGGGCTGCAGTTAAATTTCCAAGTGTGCAGGGACTCTGATTTCCTCTATGCACACACACCCCTACAGAGCTGAAATACTTTCTGCAGTAGGACTGTAAAGGCAGAATGATTTCAAGTGAGATAAATGCAACATTAAGCTACTGACATACAGAATTTAAGTAAATCCCCAGGTTTGCTTTCTTTTTTCTTTTCACAGGTCTGTGAGCTGTGACCCACCCATGTGCTCCAAAATTTAGAGAGCTTGATATTGATTCAGTGATAAATTATGAATTATAGAGTCTTTTCCTTTCTTTTGTCACTGGCACAGCATGCTAAATATGATACCTTTCTGCTGGTAGATTTACACCTTCATATCCAAACGAACCAACTGAATATAACTACAAAAATGGACTCATTCCACAGGTGAAGTGGAATAAACTCTCTTATATGCTGTGCCCTGTCAAAAGCATGTGGTAAGCAGTTTGGAAAATATGACATTCCTTCTCTAGCATCTTTCTCTAAGGATAATTCCATGTGCAACTTAGAGTTAAAAAAAAAACAAACCAGGAAATAATAAAATTTTTAAAAAATAACCCATGTCAGTGTGGTAATTAGGATGCAGGTGTCTTTTAAAAACCTAAATTATAAAGCTTTGTTCTTAGTTTCTGAAGTACCACTGGGTAATTTATCCATTATTATTTTTCTCACTATTAAATGTCCAAGAGAAAGCAGGGTCAGTATTTTCAAATAGTTGTTTCTAATACCATGAGCCTGTTTTAGGATACTCAGTTCCAGAGTGTGGCTATGAACTGAATGTTCTGCATTTAATTTTAAAGCATTATTCACCATTTTTAACTTAGTGATAACATTGTAAATGTCTGTAACCACTGGCTTGGTCTCAAACAATTTACTGAATGATATGCAGGTCAATGATATTTAATTAGCAAGTAAAAAAATGTGTTTTGATCAATTTGTGGGAAACACTGGTTAATAGATGGCAAGTTTGTCCTGTATGAAGTTAAGCTGCTGTTGTTTGTTTTTTTTCTTCTGAAATCGTTCAGAAATTCAGTCTTGCACTGACAAAAGGACACCTGAGGAAAACCCAGATTTTCCTCTCAGCCATGCAGTTTGTGGGATGTTCAGGAATACAGCAAGCTGGGCCAAAGGGGTCATTGCTGCTGCTGCTCCTTGTGTTCCCAAGGCAAGGGGGTCATGCTAAAGGGGACCTGAAAAAGGAGCCAGGCTCCCTCGTTAGCTATTAATGGGCACTTTTTGGAATGTTGGCTTGAACACAAACCATGGCTCTCAATTCCATGTCCCAGCCCATTTGGGGACAGCAGGGGTTGGCCAGCTCAGTTCTGCCCCAGCCCACGGTGAGGCTGATGCACTTCAGGAGCCACTTTGGCCAACAAATGCAGTTAGCAGTGTCAGTAAGGACTGCTGTGAAATCCAGCAAAGCCTTTCAGACTGCAGGAGCCACTCCAGGTCATTCCCATTCACACATTCCTTGTTGGTTAGGCTGCAGAGCAAGCAAGCTTGGAGTAAGGATAATTCCTTTGTTAGATGCACCCTGCTAGCGAGATTTAATTACAGCAGATAAAGGATGACTAAATTTCCCTCTAGTAATTAATATGCATTTCTAGAGCAGTTTATATCTTGCATAAAGCAGCAGTGCCTGTAGTCCAAAAACATAACAGTTGGTAGTTATTTCAACTGACCAGCAATGCAGATAAATCCATAAAAATGGGAATGGGAAAAAAGTATGGGAATAAAGAGCATTCTGTGAGTATTCAATGTTACCCTTACAGAGTTATCTTTTTCTCACTTAACATGGAAACTGATATTTTAAATAAAAATTGAGGTCTGCTGTTCTGGGTTTTGAATCTAGTGTCTGTAAGGGCTTTTTGGTTTGTTTGTGAGGCTTTTTGTTTGTTTATTTGTGTTTTGGTTTTGTTTTGCTGTTTGTTTTTGGGGTTTTTTTACCAATTCAGGTGTTGGAATTCTGTCTCTACTTTTTGCCAGGGTCTGTTGTGCTTTTATAAGAGTTTCAGGCAAAGTCATCAAGACTAAGAAACAGCAGTTTTGTACTAATTTCAACTTCTTGATTTTTCACTGCAATAGGCAACCAGAATTGTAAACAAAATGACCTCATGATGATACCAAAGGAAAAATCAGTGAATTTTTTAACACATGTAATTCAGTTATGATATCACTGCAGGAATAAGTAACAGTATCACCACATTAATTAACAAGAGGGGAAGTGAAATGCACACCAAAGTAGTTAAATACTCTCTGATGGGTTACTGTAAAGTAGCAAAAGACTTTTGAAGTAGGAATGCAAGAGAAACATTATCTTTGGTTAAATGTCTAAATTTTTTGCTTTCATCTGCAAAATCCAGAGTTAGGTACCTGCATTCAGTGGACAATGCACAATCAAAATTCTGGTGCTGAGAACACACAGAAATAAATACATGTGATGAACAGTGTCAGTCATGTTTCATAACTGTAAATAAAGCTGCCCCAAGTTCTGTCCCCATAACTTGGAGAGGAATTAGGAGCATTTGATGTCTGTGGTAAATTCAGAACTAAAATTGAGGATAGAAGCTTTTATGTAGCCTTTTGAAGGTAAGAGCAGTGCTTGTTCTTGTCGAGGTATAGCCACTGGATCCCAAGCAGTCACCTGGAGATGCCTCTTGCTGGCTTGCACTGTGGTTTTTTGTATCTCTCCTCTTTAACAGATCATGCAGAACAGCCCACAGGTTTTCTTTTGAGAGGTGGGGGACAAGGTTTATAACTTTAAATAGCAAAGTTCACATCATTTTAAAAAAAAGTACACTGCGCACTTTTAACTGCCCAATTCACTGCCATAGAATACTGTGGATGTCAAAAGCTTGCATAGTTCAAAATCCATCTGATAAACATGGAAAACAAGTTGGTAATGCATTATTTAAGCAGAAGTGATTGAAACAGTTCAGTGGAGGTAAAAGCATGGCAGGGAAGTACCATTACATCGTTGCCTTATTTCTCATTTTCCAAACTTTCCAAGCTTCAGACAGATTTGGAGACAGAATTTTGGGACAGACTTTTATTTGCTGGGACATAGTACAATTGCTCATATGTTATGTCCCTGTGCTTGGCAGGGCATGACTGAAGGGTGATGTTTATCAGATTTTACTTGCAGACAGAGCAGATGAAGAAACCTGAGCTCAGGGGAATGCTGCCTATTTCTGCCACACCTTGCTGTACAGGGAGAGTTCAAATCAAAAAGGGAAAGCCTGGGGTGTCCTTTAGGGTCATCATTGTGATGCTCTGATGTTGGTGTGGAAAGGTTTATACAAAGCAGATAATGGGTAAAACAAGTAATAAGCTGTGTTTTTAAAGAAAAATGATAGTGAAGCATTTGTGTTGTAATGGTACTGAAAGTTCTAGGGGTGGATTTTGTGTAATTTGTCCTTTTGTGCTGTGTTGGAATATTTAGTGAAGCAAATTTTTTCTTCTGTTTAGTTAAGTTGTTTTTGTTGCTCTATGTTAAGCTTGTACATTCAATGTTGATTTTAATGATTTTAAAGCTCTATGTTGAACACTAAAATACAGATTTTAATGATTTTAAAAGCCAGATTGCACACCTTGCTGTATCACCCCACTTCAGCTGCGTCAAACAATCTGCCTGCCAGAAACTTAAGGGCAGAGAGGGAGACAGCCTGATTTGGTCACCCAACAGGAGTCATTAACCTTGAACTGAGTCACTGAACTTCTGGTGGTGAGCAATGCTGCTTCATCTCCTCTAATCTAATGGATCCTGTCTTGGCAGCCTCTGTTGGTGATTTCCCCAAGCAGCAATGAAGCCATGGAGAATAGTATTAAAAAAAAAAAAAAAAAGGAGATAAGGTAGAAAGATAAAGGAATCAAATCTTTCATTGCTGATATTCATAGCTTTTACATCTCACACTAGGTCATTTTAACACCCACCACAATATCTGACCCACTAGCGATGAGTTAGGAATAGATCCAAGGATCAGGTTCATGGTTCTGAGATGCATTAGGTGTTGATTTCAGCTCTGCTGGTGAGTGCTAATAAAAATATAAAAGAGCCACTATTGTGGAAGGATAATTTGAACAGCAAGCAGTTATGCTTCACAAGAAAAACATGTACACTGAAATATATATATATATATACACACACACTAGGTGATATGGATTTCTAAACATGTGGGATCATTATTTCAGGCTGAATTCTGAGAATACTGAATGTGGTCTCTAGTTCAAGGCTGCACAGGAGGAAAACCAGCACAATAGTTTTCCAGCGAAAGCCACCAATCTCCTATAATGAAATGCATATTAAAATGTTTAATCCTACAAGTATCTTTTGTTCAAAGTCAAAATGTCTTGACCTTTTAGAGACAGCAGCGAAATCTCGGTGAGTTGTCATTTAGCTCACAGTTCAAAAATGCACACTGTGTTTCTGCTTTAACTGCAGAAGGTATTATTCTGGCAAACTCCGTGTGCATTAGGTCATGCAGTGATACAGCTTGTTTAGACCTGGCTGCAACCCTCTTCTAAACACAGACAAATTCCAACCACGTCCTTGCATTCAGTATTATTATAGCTGATTATTCACTAAATATTCAGAGGCTTCAGTGTCATTAAGAGTATATAACCAAAATGACGTGGGCAGTATTATCCTCATCAGTGTAGGTTAATGAAAGGAAACTCATCTGGGTTAATGAAAGGAAACTCATGTGATCATCTTTTCAGGAGTCCTGCCCGCTGCAGAGCTTCTCCTCATGCATATGCACAGGGTGACAGGCAGCTCTGAGGAGCTCTGGGCTCGGCAATGGCAAGCAGGACCATATGCTTAGTCATTAAATACGTTGTGAGGACAAACTCAATCACGGGGAACATGTGTAGTACAAGATAGCGTTTCAATCTGGAGGTGAATGCAGGGGAAATAGAAGGTTGGAGCCCATGCACAGTGCTGTTAGAATAGGGGGTTGCTATGGAATCAAAGGGAATTTTATGCAAACTGCTGGATGGTGCATTCAGAGTGGTTGGATATTGCGTTTTTGTTAGGGTGGTGAAGTGGTGCAGAATGTGAATGAGCCCAAAGAGCAGCGAGCTGCAGCACCTGGGCCAGGCTGGGATCAGGTGGGAACTGATGGATCAGAAGAATTCTACATCTCACCATTAATGTCATGCTCCTGATCTGCAGTAACAACAAAAAAATTACCATTTATGCTTCTCCATTAAGGATTTGTATCATCTTTCTACTTGGAGGAGAAGGCTGTGGGGATGAACCCTTACCCTTTGCCATATACTCTATTAAACTTTAAGTCCTCTTTTTGTTCTTTTAACACATTTATTTTAAGCACAGGGAATATATTTATGTTCTCTGAAAGGCAGACTCATCTAGAAGTTCCCTCAACACCCTTGTCTCAGTGAAATACCACTGGAAGAAATCAAATTTAATCTCTATTTTAAGTGAAATTCATCAGCATTTCAACATAATAGGTCATATTCCCTGTAAGGGGTAGACTTTTTCTATCCCATTATTCAAGCCAACACCATTCAGAGGGATTTTTTTCTTTTCAAAGCCTACATGAGATGTAAGTAGGGAACAGCACCTTCCTTTCACTGTCTGTGGCTGAAAGTGATGTAGCACTGACTCATGTTTTATGTCATGTTTTTACTTATAGAATGTTACATGAACTTAAACTTTGATATTAATGAATTATGTAACTTAATAGAAATGTCTAAGTCATTTCATGGAACACATTGCCAAGGCTGGATTTTATTATCTGTGTGTTGAATAACGATGCTTTTTTTAGTGTTTGCATCTAATGACACACGTTAATTTTTCTTTTAGTTAGGGCATGTAGGCATAGGAATTCAGAAATTTTTATTTTTTTTAATTAAACCAAGTGAAACCCCAGTTCTCTCAGTATTTGGCAGATTTTGGGGCCTCACAGGAACCCTTTGTTTTGCTGTTCAGCTGAGCAACACCAACACCACACAATTGTCACCTGTGTAGTGCAGTTCAAGCAAGGAGTGATTAACCAACGTTTTTATTGGGGCATTTCAGAGGATATTTGTGAATATGACAGCATTTCATGGTACCTCTTTTTCATGTGATGAGGATTGATGAAGTCTCAGTTGTCAATCACTTATCTGTGTCTACAGCCAGAAAGTGGAGCTCTAGCTTCCTTCTTACCAGAAATAACTTTAGAATATGTTGGGTTTATGAACATTTTTCAGGTTGCATGTAGTTGGTTTGTTGGGGGCTTATGGGGTTTTTTACTTGTTTTGACTAGTAAAGAATTTTATTGTTCCTTTTATGAGAGCAGTAGCTGTATTCCTTATTTTCTTTTTTGGCCTAGCAGAAAAAGTATATGATGTGATACACTTTAGAGCTGGCAAAAGCAGTGAAAGTAAAACATTTGAGGAACACTTTGGAGGAGATGCCTAAATTCATAGCAGGTAAAAGTTCATGAGATAAAGTCCATTTTTAGCCAGTTTCTCCTGGATGTAACATTTGTGAGGAGTCTCAGTTGAGAAGTGTTTTTGCTGACCACCGCTGTTAGATTGCCTAAAAAACCTTTCACTGATTAATTCAGATTATGCCCCTCTCTTTTATTTGCATTAGAAACAATAAGACTTGAGGAGCCAAGCCCTGTGCTGGTGCCATCCCCTTCTTTGGGGTGAAACTGAAAGCACCTGTTAATTCCTGGAACTGCTGTAATTATCTGAGGTGGAACTGCTAACAGCTGGGTGATGCTATCAGCTGGATTCCTTTGCTTAAAACATTGCTAGCTGTTCACCTTGAAACTTCACACGTTTGGCATCTGCTTTAGAGGCCTTTTATTCACTTGAAAATAGCAACTAGGAAACCTGAAACACAGCAAGGTGAGGATAGGAAAAATACCATTTTGCCTGTAGTAAAACTTGCTATAGTCATTTCAGGAAACACTCTGGTTTGGTATGCTTTGGATTTGTAACCTGGAAGTCAGAGAGGTTGGCTTTTGTCCCTGAGCACCCAAGGATGTGACCTGGTCTGACAGGAGGGTTTTTGTGTCTCCTGGGGCAGGAGATCCTGTCTGGGTGCTCATGATGTGCCCAGTGCAGTGGGGTGGGAAATGTTCACTACTCACACTGTGAGTCTGGGAGGAAGAAAGCAAATTTAGTCAAAACAAAGCTGCAAAGTTAAGACTGGAAGGGATTGTGCCCAAGTGAGGTAAAATGGAGTTCCTCAGAGGATAATTTAACTTTTTGTTTTGTTTTAATACAGCAGTATGCTGCAGGCATTCAGGGATGCAGGAATTTACAGCTATTTATTAAAAAAAATAAAAAGTCCTCTATGTTCTAGAACTGAAGTATTAATTTTGCAAAGAAATACTTTGTGTTTGCCAGTATATATTAATTGTTTTCTGTCTGCTACCCAATGCCTGGTTTCTTTGCTTGAAAAGAGCAACTCCCATGTTAAAAATCAGTAGATACACGTGAGTTTATATATTTCAGAACAATTGCCCTCTAACTATGTACATATGCCAGGCAGAAGGAAAAACAATGCCTTAAAATTCATCTGAAGCCTTTTTTTGACCTTTGGTTTCTCTTAAATTTCCTATAACTTTTTTGTTGGTTTTTTTCCTTTCCCAAGCAATTGGAAAGGTTTGGTCAGTCTCAAGCAACTGTTTGAATATTTCCTGGTGGCAAAGTCCAAACTCGGCTGAGCTGTTTGAGCTGGCAATGGACAATTTTGGGATTCTGGAAAATGCCAGGTTTGGGACCTGTGACAGCCAATGGAAAGAGCTAACCCTGCCCTGCAGATTTTGGGTTCTCCTCCACACACAAATCCATTGGTTATAGGAGTGTGTGATTTATTATAAAATACTTCATTGCATGCATTCTTCACAGTACTGTGCTTAAAAGGCACTGCAGTTTTCTGCTCCTCCCAGAGTCCTGCAACACCCAAGGACTTGTACACTGCTGAATTTTTAATGTCCTTTTTATCAAGAAGATGCCACCATTCTTCTGGGTGATAAAACGCTTTGAGAAGTAAAACGTAGAAACTGTTTTGTTTTTTTTCCCTAGAATTTTTTTTCCTGAAGCATCAGAATGAGCCATAAGCTTTCCACAGGGCTCTTCCCTGAGCAAAGGAATAAAAAAAAAAAGCTGGAGGAATAAGGCATGTTGAGGTTTCATTGATGCCAATATGAGCAGATAGATCATTGTCTGGGTTTTCCAGTGTTAAAGCTGTTTTGTGATGTATGTATTGCCTTTCTGGGAAGAAAGGAGATGACTGTTTATTTGAGTAGGTTAATAGGTCCCATGGTTTCCAGAGCTGAGCTTGCTTGGATTTGGGTGGTGAACTTCCAAATGCTTCCTTATTTCAGCAGCACAGCAGGCTGGACAGGCTCTGCCAGTGGCTCTGACATTTACCATAACTGCTGTGTGTATCTATCTTAGAGCTTCAGTGCTCTGCTCACCAGAGAGCTCAGCTCTGCCAAAAGAGCACTCTAGGTTTGATTGCAAGGCTTGGGTTATTATGGATATGCATTTGTTTGGCTGAAGGTAAAAATCTAATGAGAAACAGAGAGGGTTGTGTGTAGGTAGGAAATTTATATCTGAGAGCTTTGCTGCTTTATCTGGGAAAAAGCAGATCAAGAATTAATTTTATTGTTTCTTTTATGAGAGCAGCAGCTGAATTTCCATTTTTTTGGTCTAGCAGAAAAAGTATTTGATGTGATATACTTTAGAGTTGGCAAAAGTGGTGAAAGTAAAACATTTGAGGAACAATTTGGAGGAGGTGCCTAAAGTCACAGCAGGCAAAAGTTCATGAGATGAAATCCTTTTCTAGTCAGTTTACCCTGCATGTAACATTTGTGAGGAGTCTGAGCAGAAAACCGTGTTCTGCTTCAGAGGCCACATGCAAGCTGGGCTTTTGTTTTTATACACAGACAGTGTGATCTCCTCTCATGATGAAGGTTTTATTGTAGGTTTTATTCTAAATTATGTAAACTCTGCTCAAATTCTTAGGTGAACATACTTGCACAGAATGCTATGTGTGCTAAGTTTTAAAAAAGGATGGGGAAATGCTCTGCATTTCATTTCTTACACCTGCTGGGTAGGCAGGTAATGTGTGTGTAACCTGAGACAAAACTGGTATTTAGACCCAGGTATGTGAACATCCAGATTTATTATTGATTGCAGGTGTTTTCTTATGTTGCTACTAGATGTCTCTGTCTGATGCATTAGTATTGGATCATTTCAGTGGCTATAAATCATTTATTTTACGTAGAAGAAGTTCAGTCAAGTTATTAGTGCTGGACACTTTTGAAACAGTAATAATAATATCTTCTGTGCGTATTTGCAGATACAGAATCTTGGGAATGATTTGTACAAGTATTTGGGAGAGAATCTCAGTTTGTGTTCAAATTGCAAATTGCTTCTGACTAAAGTTTTGATATAGTGAGGTTCATTAATGTTCAGAGAAAATGCGACATCGATATTAAGATACAGAAAAGCTTTATTATGAAAGCTTGGAATTTCTAATGTTGTTTCACTAGTGGTGTAGTGTTTTGGGGTTTTGTTTGTTTGTTCGTTTTTTGTTTGGTTTTTTCTTTACTCTTTTATACTCTGGTTTTATTACCTTGGCCGTGTCTATGTTAAATTCCTTTGAAATAAAGTAACACCTCCAGTCTTCTCTTTTGTAATATTTTCGGGTAGAGTTTGGACTGAGAAATTAGCTTAAAAAGCTAAAAACCACTGTCAGAATTGCTTCTGCTGTGTTCTAGATTTAAGACACTGCCCTTAATAAGATGTTTTAACTTGCAGTCAGCCCTGGAGTAGTCAGGCAGTTGAACTATGTGATCATTGTAGGTTCTTTCCCACTGAACTCTTCTGTTCTGTTCCCTGCCAGCCGTTCTGTTTTGCTTATTTTTACTGTTATTGCAGAGTAACAAGCATGCTGTGCAAGCTGAGCAATAGACCAGTCAGCAGCAACTTGAACATTCGGCTGTAGAAAAATATGTTTGCACCATTGTAATGCTTATGCTGCTGCTTGTGGCAGTTTATCCATTAACAAACTGAGGCTGCTCCTCTGAGCAGAGCCACTTTGAGTTTGCAGAACAAACCCAGGCGTCTCTCCCTTGCTGGCCAAGCAAAGAAAGCCAGAATAAATTAAGAAAATAATGAGGTTTTTATTTTCTGGAAACAAAGCAACTTTTTTCTTTTTTTTTTTTTTCTTTTTTTTTTTTTTCTGTTCTGTAAAGAAGACTGTCATGATTGGTTCCAAAATAAACCAAGTCACTGAGATGAGAACACAGACGTTGTGCACAAAGGGGTTTGAACCTCAAAGAAGTGTAAAACTTGCAGGAGCCTGGTTCCCCTGTCCATTTGTTAGGGACCTGTGACAACACCAGGGCTGTCACACATTTTCCCCTCTCTCTGTTCCACCCCTATCAGTATCATATTCAGAAAGCTCTGAAGCTGGTTCAGATCTAAGTCGCCAGATTTCTTGTCAGCCTGTCTGGAAAGCAGCAAAAGGTTGAGGGAGCATTTAAAATAATCCATCTCTGGGTGACAGGTGAATAAAGAAGAGATTGAATGAGTGGAATGAGGTGCAGACTAAAGGAGAGCTGTAATATGGCACTTGGGAAGAGGAGGGGAAGGGATAGGCAGGATGGGAAAGAAAGCAAGGAGGGGATAGAAGCAAAATGAGAAAGGATACGTCAGATTTAAGAACAGAAAATATAGCAGGAGGACAGCAAATGTTACAGTAGGGAAATGGATGTTGAAAAAGAGATTAGGAAGTGTTGGAGTTTTCCTTGAATCTCCCTGCTGAAAGAATGGGAATGATGCAGAAGGTCTGTGCACACAGAAAAGCTGCAGTGCTGCACCTGAATCCTGTCCCCAAATTCCCCTTTTGAATGAGTACTGGGGACTGAAGAGAAGGGAGAAGGGCATTACTTCTTTAATGAGGGAGAAAATGTTTTCTGGAAATCCTGACTTCTAGCTCACCTTCATGTGTCAAACTTTGTAATTCTGCTATTCTCCAAGGAGCTTCCATGGAGTTTTGCTTCTGTATAATACCTGTTCTCTTTATTAATGCTTGAAGCTGAATGGTAAAAATTGGAAAATCAGGTGAAGGGCATAATATCTTAATTAGTAGATGTGTATTTACTCGTTTACTCTTGCTGTTCTTTATTTTGGAAAAAAAGGAGCATTATTTTTAGAAGTGTTGGCATTAGTGATCCTTGCTAATATGGGTATATCTTTGCCATATCCTTGGAGTTAATGCTGTGCTTTGAAAAAGCCTAAGTTGGGAATCAGATCAGGGAGTCTTCTCAGTTGTTCTGTAAGTCTTAGGTCTTATTCTTTAGATCTCTTATCATTTTGAGTAGGGTGCTTTCTTCGTAGTATAGTCTGCAGTTTTTGTTAAGTATTTTGAGACTCAAAGATAAAAGCATATTACTGGGGAATTTTGATATTTCTTTACCCTTTTCCCTCAGCAGGAATCTATCCCTTTGTAATTCCTTGGACAGATAACTTGAAAATACTCACTTCCAAATTTAACCCCTGTGTTAAAGGAAACATCCACACAGTGAGAGGGTTAGTATTTTCCAGTAAATAAATTAAGATTACTGGCAGCAAGCAAAGGCCTCTTAGAGCAACTGCAACCCAAATGCAAAAACATCAAAGATAATGACAGCTGTTGATCTGCCTGTGATGTTCATGCAGAACATGTAAGTGCAGGCAGATAAAGAGCCCCAGCATCAGTGTCTGCATCAGATCCTTCACCAAAGAGTGAAAACACATCCAGGAGCACACAGGCTGCAATGATCAGCTCTGCAGATTGTGTCAGCTCTGCTCTGCTGGGATCTCATCCCAAACCTCACCTGAGCAGTAACGTGGCAGCTCCACATTAAAATACTGCTGAGTATTGGAGGTATTCAGGTATCTCTGCCACACTTAGGTTTGTGTTCTTTATGTGTGTCAGAATTCACTACTTTAAAAAAAAAAAAAAATTAAAAAAAGTTTGTCTCTTTCTGCTCACAGCTTTATGATTCTGAGCTATGCTTGCTAACCTTATTTTCCAGCATAATTGCTCTGAGAACTTAAAATCAAGCCTTCGTATCTTCATCTGGGTTTTTAGGAGTTGTTTTTTGGTTTTTTTTTAAAACTATATTGAAAATGTGCATTTGTTCAAATCATCACAAGTATCCTATGGCATACTTCGGATGTGCTTTTTATAATGACAGTACTTGTTTGTGGAATGCTTTCCTGGGATATATGTAGATTTGAATGTCTGTCCCAGCTCAAATTTTCTTCTGTTAAAAGGCATTGGAAAGAAAAGGAAAAGTTAAAAGTTTTGAAATGAGAATGTTATCATCTGAGAGCCACTATTACATATTTTGATTTGGAGTGGATAAAGGATGTTTTCTTTTCTTTCATAGTTTGAAAATTGAAATCCCTTGGAATATTTTAGAACATTAACTGTGGTTAGGGGATTAAATGAAGCAAAATGGTTTGGTGTGTGTTGAATCAATCAGAATTAAAGTTCGTTTACAAGTGACAGATTTTCTATGCACAGCAACTTTCTTTTAGTACCTCTGGTGTAAATGACTCTTCTTTTTAATATGCCATGTTACCTGTGTTTAATGAAGTGATTTAGGTGTGCTGGGCGAGTTATTTGTGAATTTCAGCTCTAAACAGGACGAAAATTGCTTTTCAGGAGTGCAGCATAGCAGGGTGAGCTTTCCCAAGATGAGCTAGGTGGCAGAATTGACTAAGGAAGTGGTGCTTAGTTATTCCTTAAGCTCTGAATGCCAGTTTGCTCACTGAATCATGCAAAGTGCACTTTATACCTTCCTAAAAGGAATTATCTGTTTATATCAAATGCATTTTGTAATATTTTATGCAGAATACCTCGGAGCAGATGTATGCTAATTTCCAAAATGCTACAGGCTCTCAGTGAGCTGGGAAAATGCATCTTGTTTTGCAAATCCAATATGGTTATTTAACAGTTCTGTGATACAATTATTTTTCATGTGTATTACACAATGCAAGGTCTACAGAAGGATTCTGCTGATAGCATATTTCCCCGAGGTTCTCTGCTCTGCCTGCCCAACTTTGCCTGCTTTATACACTCAATTTCCACCGAGGACAAAGGTGAAGAGTGGCTAGGAAAACAAGGATGACAGATGTTTGTCATTACTGTTTAATGCTCTGTTCTTGGGTGCTAGGATGGAGAGTGTGGTGTGGAAACAGAGCAAGAACATGTTTTTAGCTTGGGTATTATTGACTCAATGGCCTTCAATACAAGTATGGAGCTATTACATACAAAGTAGTGGTTCACTGGTAGTTTTGAATGTCAGTGGAAGAAGGTGTGTTTCCCATGAAGCATTCCTGTTGGCAGTTGTTAACTTTGATGTGGGAAAAACACATCACAACTCCCTTCAGGTTCATCTTTTTTACAGAGCCTAAAGAGGACTCTGGTTTTATTACATTGGTGGAAGATTGATCAAAAAACATAGCCTGGCTTCTCTCTCCTTCTCTCTCTCTTTCTCTTTCTCTCTCTCTTTCTTTCTCTCTCTCTCTCTCTCTCTCTCTCTCTCTCTCTCTCTCTCTCTCTCTCTCTCTCTCTCTCTCTCTCTCTCTCTCTCTCTCTCTCTCTCTCTCTCTCTCTTTCTCTCTCTCTCTCTCTCTCTCTCTCTCTCTCTCTCTCTCTCTCTCTCTCTCTCTCTCTCTCTCTCTCTCTCTCTCTCTCTCTCTCTCTCTCTCTCTCTCTCTCTCTCTCTCTCTCTCTCTCTCTCTCTCTCTTTCTCTCTCTCTCTCTCTCTCTCTCTCTCTCTCTCTTTCTCTCTCTCTCTCTCTCTCTCTCTCTCTCTCTCTCTCTCTCTCTCTCTCTCTCTCTCTCTTTCTCTCTCTCTCTCTCTCTCTCTCTCTCTCTCTCTCTCTCTCTCTCTCTTTCTCTCTCTCTCTCTCTCTCTCTCTCTCTCTCTCTCTCTCTCTCTCTCTCTCTCTCTCTCTCTCTCTCTCTCTCTCTCTCTCTCTCTCTCTCTCTCTCTCTCTCTTTCTCTCTCTCTCTCTCTCTCTCTCTCTCTCTCTCTCTCTCTCTCTCTCTCTCTCTCTCTCTCTCTCTCTCTCTCTCTCTCTCTCTCTCTCTCTCTCTCTCTCTCTCTCTCTCTCTCTCTCTCTCTCTCTCTCTCTCTCTCTCTCTCTCTCTCTTCTCTCTCTCTCTCTCTTTCTCTCTCTCTCTGTCTTTCTCTCTCTCTCTGTCTTTCTCTCTCTCTCTCTCTCTCTCTCTCTCTCTCTCTCTCTCTTTCTCTCTCTCTCTGTCTCTCTCTCTCTCTCTCTCTCTCTCTCTCTCCCCCTTCTTTCCTCATTTCTTTCCCCCTCTTTCCCTTCTTTCTTTCCCTTTATTCCCTGCCTTCTTTCTCCCTAACTCCCATCTTTCCCCCTAACCCCTCTGCTGCACTCATGCAGCTCTGAAGGCACAGAGGCAGTGCTGTCTCAGGAGGACTGGGAGTGCACAGCTGGGAATCAGGAACTCCAGGGATTTGTACCTGTGCTGCTCACTTGTTTCATTTTATTACATTTGTGAAGCCCATCAGACTCTAACAGGTTTTTCTTCCCGTGAAGTGGCTGATAACAGGCGCTGATGAAGATGGGTGGTGGCAATTGTCATTGTCACTGTCCTGGCTCCTTCATCTCTTGCAGGGCCCTGTTCTCTGCAGGACTGGTTGATCCCAGACCTGGTGAGGTCTGTGCTTTGTGAGGTTCATACATCCCACGTGTGCTGAGATTCATCCCAGAACACCAATTCCAGCCCATGCCAGCAAACAGGGTAAAGGAGAAATAAATATGAGAATAAAAAGGAAGATATGCTGATAGATGGTACCAGAGCATGTGTTGTTCCCCATCCAGAGTCTTTGCATCCATTTGCAAATGTATGTTCTGCTGCTGAAGTCATCCAGGGTGTTTAATGGAATTCGCTTTCCAATAAAAGGGAAACAATATTGAATCTATTAATCTGAGAGTTATTCCAAGAAAGAATCTTGGTTTACACAATGGCTTGCTAGGAAACAATTGTTATCCAGCTCACTTTGGGTATAATCTCCATTAGTCAATATGTGCTTTTGGGATTGAATTTGCAGTTGTATTTACTGTACTTTGTTCCTGTTTTAAAAGCAGTGCTGTATTTGTGTTCTTTTCTGTCCTGTACAGTATCCCTGTTGAACACAGAGCTTCTCTATGATCATGACCCAGTTATGTTGAGTTTACTAACTTGGTTAATAAGAATATCAATAATAATTCATAGTCCTGTGTTGTTAGTAGTGGTGGCCTATTATAATTTTCCTTGGCAGCACATACTGTGGGTGATAAAGTAACTAATAAAAATGCCACATGGAGCATGGGTCCACTTTTATTTTTTAACAACTATTCCTTTCATCTGATTCATAATTAATGTGCAAGGTTCAAAATTATTTTCTGTGTGATTTTTGACTTCTGCTGATGGATTCTTAGCTGTAAGTGTTGTGTGACAATGATTCCTTGACTTAATCAGCTTCATTACTTCAGTCACCATTGTATAAATCAGCAAATGAGGTTGTCCAAACACTATTCACTCTTTGAGTCTTATTACTAGTTCTTTTAGCTGAGATTAGAAGTAACTATAAATTCCAGGTCTTGTGGCCAAGAAAATGCATTATCTTCTTTCTTTCCTCTGCTGATCAGAAGTTCAGGCTCTTTAGTTGGCTTTTTAGTCCTGTCTTCACAAAGGATGAGGAGCATCCTGCAGCCTTCTGCTTGCAAATTGGCTTTTTCCAGGGTCTTCCTGCTTTAAAAGAAAACTTCCAACTCTTCTGCTGGTTGGAGAACTTCAGTGAACTCCAGGCTGACCTTGGACAAAGGTGAGAAAAGGAATATCCATTTTGAACATCCCTTTTATTCTCTTGCCTGTCATGGAAAGGAATCCTTGTAGTCATGTTGCTTCACATGAAAAACATATCATTTTCTCCCCCAAACCTCATCTTGTAGATCTGAGACTTTATGATGCCTCAAGTGAAAAAAGTTGACAGAGTACAACCCCAACTGCATTTGCAGAGTTTCAGCCTTTCACCTCAATCAGAAGACACCTGTGTTATAATGTCCACATCAGTGCTAGTTTTCTGAGGCTGCTGCTCTGTCACTTCTCCTTCCTCCCATAATTCAGTCAATCTCCATTTCTGGAATCAAGTACTTCCAGAGCTCTGGTGTGTCACCACCACATCAGAGAGAAATCCTGTCCCTCACTCTAACTACTCATCACATATTTGGTGCAGTGAGGAATCTGAATGAGCAAACTCTGCCAGGCTCTAACTTACTGCTTCCTGTTCTCTTCTCAACCTCACCTGGCTGGATTTAGATGAACCACTTGTTGCAAGATGGATTCAAGGATTTTTCAGTGACATTTCTCATGAAGAAGGAAGTGCATTTCCAGGTTTCCAAGGAGAGGGTCTTGAAATTTGAATATTTTTCTCCATTTGTTCCCAGTTTGTTTGTCCTCCTTAGTTTTGCTGCTTTGGTATGTGACCTTGTGCTTGGAGACTTCCATCCAGCTGAGGGGAGGTAGAATTCCAGTGAAGCTAAATAGATACATGTTAAACATTCTCACTGCCTTAAAGGTGTGAATTTTTTTTTTTCTTTTGTGATCAACCATAGCCCAGGTGAAGATTCCTTCCAAAAATTACAGCTGATCTTGTGAAGAGAAGGGAGGAGTAGTAAATGTTTAATTC
Source organism: Entomyzon cyanotis (assembly GCA_024500445.1). Lineage (NCBI taxonomy): Eukaryota > Metazoa > Chordata > Aves > Passeriformes > Meliphagidae > Entomyzon > Entomyzon cyanotis. The sequence goes on from JAKEPQ010001023.1 coordinate 4,020,413, forward strand.
CTTGATTTTTTTTCAAGGTTTTTAGCCCATTCTGCACTAGTACTCTTACAGCCATATTGGTGGAAAGTGGAATGGATAAATGGATGAGAAGTCAGCTGACTGTTGGATTTCAAGGTCTCTGATGGGTGGTTCAGAGTTCACCTGGGGGTCCTCAGCAATCATTTGAGTCAGGGTTTGTCTCAGGGGCAATAGTGTTTAATAGGAATGTGGAGAGGGGCCAAAATGCACCCTCAGGGAAGCACTATGGTAGTGGAGGACAGGGCTGCCCTTCAGAGGGGCTTGGATTGGCTGGAAATCAAAGGTGAATAGAATCATCAAGTGGTTGTGGATAGAAGGGATCCCTGGATGTGCTGTGGCCCAGCCCCACTGCTGGAGCTGGGACACTCTGAGCTGGCTGCCCAGGACTGTCCCCAGATGGCTTTGGGGTGTCTCCAGAGTGGGACACTCCACACCATGCCCAGGTGAGCTGTGCCAGGTCACCTCCCAGAGCAACAGCAGCTCCCTGGTGCTCTGAGGCACCTCCTGGCTGCCACTTTGTGCACGTTGCCTCTGGGCCTGGGCACCACTGCAAAGAGCCTGCCTCAGCCTTCTTCTCACCTCCTTTCAGCCATTTCCACCCACTGACATCCTCCTGAACCTTCTCCTCCTGCACCGGCCCTGCTCTCTCACCTTCCCTGAGCAGAGATGTGCCATCCCTTCATCATGCTAATGGCTCTTTGTTAGGCTCTCTGCAGTGTGTCAGTGCCTCTCATGCTCTGGGTGTCTTAATCAATATTGCTAAATATTCATACTGTCATTTTTCCACCTCCTTTCATTTCTTTAGAGTACACTGGATATTTTAGAATACAGGATTCTCCAGTGAATATTTCAAAACAGTTTAGCTGTAGAATTGTGGGTCAAGCTGGGCTTTTTTTTTACTTTCTTTAGGTCACCTTCTTTGGCACAGAGCCAGGATATTCACAGTTAATAATTCATTATATACATGTGTATGGTTGCTCTGTTCACTTTATAGAAAGATGCATAAGGAAAAAACAAAATTGTTGTTGGGGATTGTTGATTGTGGTTTGGACCTGAGTGACCTGAGGTGTAGGCTGTGCTGTCAGCCATGAAAACTTGTTACCAGTAATCCTGAAATGGTAAAGCTTGCAGAGACAAAAAGCTATGAAGGCAAAAAAAAATCTAGTGTTAAAACTGTGTATCTGAAGGTTTAGACATTTCTATACTTCATCAGCAATAACAATTTCCCTCCCTGGGGAACAAAAAAAAAAAAGAACCTGATGTGCTTTTTGGTTCTTCAATGATCTTGAACATTTTTTTTTTAAAGTTTTACCATCTTAATAATGAAAGTCAACTCCACGGAATTATGACAAATTTAAAAATATATTTTGTTTCCTTTGGCAATGCAACCCGTGGTTGATAAATTACTTGATTCTTTATGTTGTTCAAACGCTTGTGGACACAACGTTAACGCAAGGAAAACTGAACTGAAAGCAATTTTATGCAGTTTTTTTTTTTACTATACCCTTGAGCATTTTCTAAGTTTGCATTTAATCACAGAATCTTGGCCATGATATTTCTGACAGGTAATTTCCTTAATGCGGTTGACAGAGATGGATTACATGGAAGCCTATTGGATCCAATGCTTTTGTGTGCAAGTGATAAGACTAGATTAGGGTTATCTTGCTCTGAGTGCCTGGGAAGATAGAGCCACCTAATAATTCCCCTGGTAATGTGGATGGTTTGTGGGAGCAGGAATTCATGGCTGGATACTGGCCTGCAAAAGCATCTCCAGGTTCTGCTGCACCTTGAGAACATCTGGGGTGATGTGTGTTTTTCTGTCACGTGAGAGCAAATTGTGTGTCAGGGAAAGACAAATGGGTTAAATATTCTGCTGACTGGGGAAGTGATAAGGTAAGAGGCAGGCATGGATCTTAGAAATAGTAATGGTATTTAAAAATAAATTTTTTTTGCCAAAACTGTGACTATTATTCTTTTTTTAAAAAGAGAAGTACCAAAAGAAGTAGCATTTATCCTTTTAGCTGCTGTAAATGTTCGTGTAAGGAAATTGGTGTTGCCTCATTGCCTTATTGAAGGACCCTAACCCTGATTGTTCTTAATTAGGATGGGTTTTGAAATGGGATTTAATTATAAATGACCAAGTCTGAATAAATTTTAGATGTTAAAAATACTCTTTTGCAGTAAAAACTTTTGAACACTTGAATAGAAAGTTGTATACAAAACCTTGGGGAAAATAATTAAGAGCCATCCATAAATGGCACATTTTTATTTACCTGTAGCAGGCGTTCACCTCAGTGCAAACAGGATTTTTCTAGAGATCTCTAAGATCTTGTCAATTTTACAACTTCCTCACACTTATCTGGATGAAGAAAATAAATTTGGTGGATTTGTAGTTAGCAATGTTGCAGCCAAAGCAGGAGCTGGTGGTCTCTCATTTGGAAATGGAGTTATGGGGAAGCTGAAGGTTGGAGACAGAAGTTCATTTTCACAAAGCAAACTGCTGACATTTCCTGAGCCATCAGCAGAGACAGAGATGTGTCTGCAGGAGGCACTCGAGGGGAAAGGTTTAATTTGGATGGTCTGAGTCACCTCCTGGGGGATCTCCTCTGTGTCTCACCTGAGGTTCCTGAGAGGGCTAAGCTGAGCAGAGTCCCCAGGCTGGAGTCAGCTTCTGGGAGAATTTTCTGAATAGGAGCTGGGCAGATTCAGGATGCAGAATGGTTTTCCAGCTTTCTCAGCAATGGAGTTTGCTGTGTGGATAAACTGTTCAGAGGGTTTTGCTGGGGATTTGGAGAGGGAGAATACCCTCACTGTATTCCTTGGCTCCTCTCTAACCAGGGGTGTAAAAAGTGTGGCTGTGTCATTTCTGGAAAACACAGCAGGTGGGAAAGACCATCCCTCTATTGCAGCTAAAAAGGAAGGGGAAAGAAAAGCCAAACAAACCCACAGAGAATATTTGCTTTGGTGGTGTGGCTATGTCTCAGTGTCCTTTGTGTCCTTACATCTTGGCCCAATAAAATATATCACACCTATCTTTTCCTTGGTTTATTTTCAAAGGAAAAAAAAAAAACCATTTAATAGAGAGACTGTCTCATGAAAAAGGATCATGTAGGTGTTTAATGTATGCTGTGATGAGTAATTTTGGTCATGGTACATCAGAAAGCTACTTTCCCCCACCTTCTTTCTAATAAGAATTTTAATCCATTGATGACAAAACCTCTAAAGTATTTCCTTGCTGCATTGTAATACACTGTGACGAATTACGTCTCAGGAGTTGTAAAATTTTCTCATAGCTTGTAATACCTCATTTAATGAATTGATCACACTGAAATGTAAAGATGAAGCAGCATTTATTTTGTATGTTATATTGCATATAATTTTTAGACTTGACATTTATAGCCATGGAAGCTGTTATTTTACATATCATTTTCAAACCATATCAGCCTTAAACACATTTAAATTTAATAAGCAAGTAGATTAGATTTGCTTTTAAGCTAGGCATATCATTATAGTTTGTGTTCCCTTCAGTAGGGCACATGCTTACTATTAAATGCAGTATTTAGTTGTCTTTTAAAACCTAAAAATAATAAAAGGAGATGTATTTACAAAAGTAATTGAATATAGAGCTGCTTTTGGGGACAGTGTCTCAGTCATAATTTTTGTAGCATGTAGATATTAAAGTAGGTTTTGGGTTTTATTAAAAATTGCCCTGTTTTGAGGAAATATTAATGTAGGAGCTGTATGGGTTTCAGTTATGAAATACCAAATCTGTCATAGTAACATATGGCCTGATCATCATCTCCTGCAGAAAAAATCCATGGGAGGGGAGAGCTTATTTGGAAACTCTGCATGATTTACCAGGCAGACTTTCTGATGCCTCATCTTTCTCATCAGAAAGAATTTGTAGCTGCCAAGGAGGTGGATTCTTACGGCCTTCTAACTATATAAATGCCTTCCCATCCATAAAAAATATCTTGTTAGCAGTGGGGAAAAAAGGCAGCCCTTGTTTCTTCAATCCTGGCCCTTTTCACCACTAAGGAAACTTTACAGAATTTCACATGGAGCAACTCTGCTGCCTCTGTGATCTCTTTGTGCTTCCCACCTCAGAATCTTGGTGGATGTAAAGGCAGCTGAGAGAAACCTGATGAAATCTGAAATTTATAACATCTCAGGGGACTTTTCTCTGGAGATTATGTTGTTTTTCCTGCTGTATCTGCTCAAAGAGTTCCAGCATTGTACTTGCTACTGTGGGACAAAATTAGGATGTAAATAAGAGGCTTTTCACCTTAACTCAGAGGGAGGGGTGACTTTGGTTTTTTTCCTAGTTTTCATTCTTTAGAAAGTAAGTTTGGAAATATGGTATTGAATTTTTCCAGACTTTTTGAAAGTATTTTTTACTTGCTTCAAAATCAGGCTGACGACTGTTTCTCGAAGTCCTTTCACCAAACTGGAAAACATATGCAGAAGAACTCCCCTTAGAATGCCTTTGAATAATGCGATTTTAAAATTACAATTTGAGGTGTTCTCCTCTTTAATACATCATTTCACATTGTGCTTGTGTCCAGTTGGTTAATGAGAGGGAAATCAGATGGGTTGCACTGTTGCCTTTATCAGCCTGGAAATGAAACTCGAGATCATTTTAGTGTAGGAGGTGACATAAAAGGGAATCTTTCTTGCAGCTCCAGGGGCACTTCTGGGAGAATATTCGCAAAAGCCCAACCCAAATAGGGCTGAATGCAGTTTGATAGGTTTGAGGAAATCAGCAGAATTGCTCAAAAGCACCAATTGGGAGGACAAGTGGTGATGTGATTCCCGCCAGGTCAAGCCCCTTCTCTTCTGCAGAACCCCCCAGCCCTGTTACTAGTTGGACTTGTTGATGACAGTGTGTCTCTTGCAGATTTTGTTCTCCACCTTGGTTCCCAGGAAGAAGCAAGATAGGAGAGGAGCCCCGTGCCCCCCAGGGCTTGGAGCTCTGCAATGGCTTTGGTCTTTCTAGCTGGGAAAAGGGTAGGCAAAAGTGCTGGGAGAGCTACAAATATGTAAAAGAAAAAGGCAAAAATCACTCTGGCATCATTACCAATAGTACTAAAAATAGTGGGACAGACCAAAGTTTGGTGTTTCTCAGTTCCTGTGGTGTGAGGTGGCAAGTGTTTGCCCTGAGCCCAAGGGCAGTGACTGCCAGCCCTGGAGAGCTCCTGCAGAGGGCAGGGACAGGAGGCAGAGCACTGCTCTCCTCCTGCAGAGGGAGAGTTTTGTTCCCAGGGAGGTGCACAGCAGGGCCATGGCACAGGAGCTGCTCTGCTCTGTGCCAGCCATGGAGCCCAGCTGCCATCATGGGGTGGGGTAAGGAAGGCACAGTCCTTATCACCAAACAAAGACATCTCCCAGGCCTTCAGGAAGCTGCCAAATCCCTTGCCTTGGCTGTTCTTCTCATCTTTCTATTCTTCTCACCTTAAATCCATTCTGTGACCTGTCCACAGCATCAGCAAAAGGCTTAAAGGAACTCTCACTGCTCTGAACTGAAGTATGCAGTGCAAAGGAGTCCAAAATGTTCTTCCTCAATTAAACCACATCCCTCAGCTGTCCCCTCCTCACCATGATTGACTGCCCTGGCACATGAACACAGATGTGGCATCCACTGGGGAAAAGCAGCTGCAATGAGAGCAGATTTCCCAGCCATGCTGGCAGATGGGCGAGGGGACTGCAGAAAGCCAAGGGTGAGGGAGCTGATAAGCTTCCAGGAAGTACAAGATTGAGTAACCAGCAGGGAAACACGGAAAAGGCATCAGGAGAATGAGCTGTGTGCCGGGGGGTTTGTAAGGGCGTTATTTCAAAATGAGGTGCGTAGTTACCGTTCACACAACCTCATATAAATCACCCGCAGTTCCATCCCGTGCATTTCCCCTGATTACGTGATCCCTGAACTTGTGTTGATAAATTTTTTTTAGTGTGGAAGATTGGCAATGCACGGTGTCAGCAAAATATGTCACGTAGTCAGGAGGCGGAACTGAAGAAGTGAATAATTTGTATCGTGTCTTGCTCACCAGGATAATTAAATGGAATGGCATTTAAGTTGATGGAGCTGCAGGGGTGACCACTGGCTAAAGAATTGTCTCCCGTTTCTTTCCAGTAAAATGATCATCAGTATTTTGTTAATTCTCCCCCTTGTCAGTGTGTGGTTTAATATGCTTATTCGTCCTTGCGCTTTCAGCAGGAATAACTTAATTACAGGGACTGGGAAATAATCCTAAACCAAAATTATTTAAATAAGAAATCATATGTTTGTGGAAATGAACCTATTGTAGCTTTCATTCAAATGCAACCTTTTCGTTCTTTTGTTCAAAGGGAACGTTCTGCACAGTGAAATTAAACTTAGTAACATAAAAAAAGTAGTTTAAAAAACCCAGCCAAACAAAAAAATCAACCCAAAACACCACTGATTTCTGGAGGTTTGTAGCAATGCCTCTTTAAGCTCACCTCAGCACTGAAGAGGCCATTTAAAAAGATAAGAGCTTCATCCAGACATCAGTGATGATGATTTCCTGCAATATGATAATAAATATACCAAAGCACCCTTTTACCTTTAATAATTCAGAATTCATTGAGCATTTAAAAGTTTTCCTGTTCTGTCATTTAAGAAATCTGATAGCAATTTGTTACAAATAATGAGACATGTCTTGAGAATAGGCAAAAAATTGGTGCAGCATGTAAGGGATGCTATTTTAATATGGAAGTTGTTGCTGCCTACATTTGCATAAAGGTTTAAAGATTTTCACCCTATTTGCTTACCTTCTTGAAAACTGTAATCATTAGGATGAGGTCATGTTAATAATTTGGAAGGCATCACCATAAATCAGTTATTTTATAAAAATCTGCTCAACCCTCCCCTTGAAATTATGTATTCGAAGTCTATAAAGTAATTTTTGTACAAAAGTAATATACTGCTATGCTTTAACAGGGAAAAAAAGTCTGAATAACTCTTTCTGAACAGTAAAGTAGTTCTCAACTGAGATTTACAATTTTACTGCCATGATTTTCCAAAAGTTGTAATACAGTAAAGGGACTTGGGTTTGTAATACAGTAAAAGGGAATTGATAATGATTTTAATTAATTTTACCATTTACATGCTTTTATTCAGAGCCCCCTTGAATGAGTGGGACAGAGTATAGTTCTTATAACTGGAACTTTTTTTTTGCTATTTTTGCCCTGCAGGATGCCATTCTAAGCTGAACATTATTTTATTTTCATAGTCCAAACATTCTCAAGCAAGCTCCTCTATTCCAGATTATTGTGTTAGTCTTGAGTAGGTTCACTTGTGCTTAGAGACCAACAGGAACACAAAACCCTGAGAGCCAAATGTGACCTGAGAGCAGGATCTGGATAGAGATGTCACACTTGGAAGTAGGAAAGAACACGTGTGAAATGGAATGAATCAAATATGTTTGTTCAGGAATTGTTGTGTTCATTAGAACTAGTTTGAGGTGAGACAGTGGACTTGCAGGGAGAACTCCAAGAATCCAATTCCAGGTGCTGGCTAGGAATGGGTTTAAGCATTTCTTGAAGCAGGAGGTCAGTGCAGAGCCATTTTTGAGATTTCTCAGGCATTACCTCCAGCTCGAGGGGCTTGCTTGGAAATATACCCAGGCTTCTAGGATTTGTGTTTGTGAAAAATAATTTTTTTGCTGTAGATGAGCAGAGAGCTAAGCGTTGGATCCTAGTTATGCATTGCACTACCCCAAGATGCTGCTGGTTGTCATGGCAACATTTTAACTGGTGGTGGCTGTGGCTTGACATCAGAACATTTTCTGTTAAGTGGAGATTCTTCTGAGATTGTAATGGAGTGTTTTAAGTCAGTGGACCTTTTGTACTCAATAAAATATTTAGCAGGTTGTAGTAAATATTAATTTGTCCTCCCTTCAAGATAACACACCATGCTGTGTATTTACAGTTCTGTGCTAATAGCATGGTATGGTATTCCTGGAAAAGAGTTCATCCATTCTAAAAAGTCAAATTTGCTGAATGTAAATTTGCTAATAACACTCTAAATAATAATTGTTGAAGTTGTTTCACTTTATCCTTTCAAAATACCCTGTGGCAGATAGGTTACGATGTGATGCAGCTCTGTTTGTGCATTCGGTGGAGAAAGCTTTAAATACAAATGAGTACTAAAATCTTGAACTTAAACATCTTTACCCTGGGACTTTCTGGTTTTGAGTGAATGAAAATAAATGCATTTACAAGAGTTTATTTGGGAGGGGGTGGGGACAGTGGTAGGAATGATTGAAGTAAAAAGCTGGTGGTGGAACACCTCTGTCAGTCACACATTGCTGTACTTTGTGCTGTGTTGTGCTGGAGGTGGAGCCTTGGCAGTGCTGCCTGATCCTCACCCAGGTGAGCTCTCAAAGGTGATCTCCAAATCCCATCTGCCACAGAGCAGGGATTTGCTGAGAGCGACAAACACCTGCCCACTGCATTTCCCATGTGCTTTTCAATAACTGCATTCCCAGGCTGCTGGCAGAAAGGCAAGGTCTGAGAAAGCTCTCAGTAGTGAACTTCAATACAGCTGAATGCATTCAGTGAAAAGCAGAACAGTTTCTGCAAGTCAGGATTTATAAACTTTAATAATGCACTTATCGGGCAGAGACGGAAATTCAGCGTGGAGTGTTTGGAGAAATCATCCTGATGGGTAATACTAATTCATTGCTCCTCGCTGGTGCTCTGCTGCAGTGATAGTTCACACGGTTTGATGGCCTTCTGGAGCCCATTGAGCCCTTTGGGGCTCATCAGAATCTCATCCTTCATCCCTGTGATTCCAGAGGCTTCATGGGAATACCGAGACGTGGATGTGCTTCAGCACAGCTGATAACAGCGTCTGAGATGACCCCATCAGTCTTAATGACATTTTCTACTAATCAGCAAAAGGCTTGCAATGTATTTCTCATCATATTGTCTTCATTACCTTTTGCTCTTACCTGTCTCTCTATTAAACAAAAGAATAGTCAAGCAGTTCTCTGGCCTTGCCTTGCTAAACTCAGTCCTCTCCATACTCACCCAATATTGTTTAGTTGGGCACAGCTCTGCTTTTTCAGCTGTTATTCTCATAGTTACTCTTTGCTGATATAATTGTTGCTTCTCTACTCTTTCCCTAGACAAGATTAATCCGTGAGGAGTTGCCCTGTGGGCACCTCATAGATCTAAGAGTTGTAACACTCAGAAATTAGAGAAACCTGCTTTAAACTGCTCCTTTCAACATCACATTTCTTGGAGTTAGAGAATCCTCAGGAAACAAATACACGAATCAAGAAAAAGAATGACAACACTTCTCATACATTCAGGGAAACACAGAGTTTATCTTAAGCTGTGATTGGTACATAATAATTACTGGGTTCCTTTCTTTTTGTTTGCCATTAGCAGTATGAATTTGGAGTTTTGCAGCAATGACAAACTGAGTAACTGCAATTTTCATTTTTCTCACATAAACTTTATTTCGGAAGGACACTTCAAGGCATGCTTTTATTGAGCAATAGGAGATAATCTTTTCAATGGAGCATTAAGACTGGATGTATTTATTTCTGTTTCTGCATCTTAAAAAGTGTCATTTATGAAGAAGCACCCTGAGTTTTAGAAAGCAATTTTCATTGTATCAGTGAGCCATGGACTCACTATGGATTGGAATTTTGCCAAAAGTGGAGAGAACATAATATTTTTAACAGTATCATCAACTAGAGTGGCCGAGAAATGCTATGTGAACTTAAAATACAAGTGCAGAATAATAACAGAACGTTGCATTTCAATACATAACGTGGAAATAAATCATCCAGGTATGTGCAACTGCTTTTTCGACGTGTTACCTTTTATATGTCTTAAAAACCCACAAGGAATACACCTCTTGATTTAGCACTGCACTTAACATTTCAAGATGTAAGTAAGATTCATTTTTATTACTTGTAACAATTGAGGATCTCTGTGGGGAAGGGAAAAGACAAGGTATCAGGAACATTAATCTACAAATACTGTGTATAAAAACCATTCTTGAGTGCAAAAAATAGCCTGGAATTTTATTCTCATCTGATGTAACTATTTTTAATTTTGATTATGGAATGATTATGAAATCCTTTGCTCTGTCCTTCGTGGAAGCTCAGCCTGGCTTTCCTTGGTGCATCTTGTGCTGCAGCTTTTCTTTCCCTCCCTTCCTTGTGCTTTCTGTGGCTCATCTCGGAGCTGCTCTGTTCTGGGGCAGCTCTGTAGCTTCAATCTTTCTCTATAAAACAAGTCCAAGTCCTCAGGGTAAAGGTTTTTTGATTCATCTTTTAGTAAATAGTAGTTTATTTCAGTTCTTTGGAAGTGTAGATGCCATTCTGTCAAATCAGAAGCCTTTATTTCTCCTGACTTGATAAGGGTAGGGCTTCCCCTTTCTTTTTTAACTTAGGGAAATGAATTTCAGTGGAATTTTCTTTTTTTTTTAACCTAAGCCACAGAATGGACTTGGCAGAACAATGCTTCTATTGATGGCTAAGGAGAGCTAAAGCAGTTACACATTTCTGTCTCCATTGAGGAAAGCATGAAACCATTCTGGGACAAAAAGGAGGTTATTGGGATAGACACAGCCACCTTCCCCTCCCCAAGTCTAATTTGGAATAATACTGTGAAAAATGTGTATCCAACTGGTTTTTCTCTCTGTTCTGGCAGCAGGACTTAGCAGATCAGATTTAGGGATGTGCTGGTCTGCTTCCCAGTTTGGGCTTGGCTTGGAGTTGGGCACAGTGAGCTCACATTTGGCTTTTCAAAGTCACTGTGGAGGTATTTCAGCAGCAAGACTCTGCCTGATGAGCTCCAGTGAGCAACTGTGGTGTTTCTTCTTCAGAAAGAGGACTTGAAAAAGTCTCCTGTACATGGATATAAACACCTTCTTAAACCCAAAAACCAGCACACCACCCCCCCCACAAAAAAAAAACAACCAAAAAGCAACAAAACAAAACCCAAAAAACAGCCAAAAACCTCCCAAAATACAAACAAAAAAGTCAAAATCAAACAACAACAAACAAAAAACCCAAATAAAACTCCACCAAAAAACCCTAAAACCAACAACAACAGGGAAAAAAACCAAACCCACAAACCCAAAATCCTAACAAACAAACAGAAATTACCCCAAAACCACCCAAAACAAAACAACAACAAAGCAAACCCTCAACAAAATGCCACTGTCCAAGGACAGATGTAAATGGCTTTCTGTCATAGGAGATTAATGTTTTTGGAACAATTTTAGAAAAGGCTGGTTTAGGAGTAATGCTAAGTGTTTTCATTATTGACATATGAATGGTAGAATACAAAACGTATTTTAAAAATTCCTTGAGAATGTCAGTCTGAAAGAACCTGCAAGCATACCTTTAGACTTAAAAATTCCCTTGATGAGTGAGGGACTGAACAGAATGCAATTTAGAGAAAGTTAAAAGGTCTACATTTGAAAATATTTAGCTGGGAAAATATAAATGCATCATGACTGTGTAGGTAATGTGCAGTGCAGTGATTTTAGTTTCTAGTAAATCAAAAATTGGACCTATTAAAGATATCCTGATATTGCAAAAAAAACCATACACATGCCATATTTTTTATACAAAACCAGAGTAAACATCAGTAAGGCCTCTGAAATAGTACTCTTGAAAAAATTGGCACTTGTAAAGCTTCAGCTGCAAGGCGATATGCTGGGGATGCTTCAAGAACAAAGGGGCTGAATCACTGGAGGTACTGGGGAGAGCAATAGAAAGCACGAAAACTCTGGAAAATGTGACCTCCAGGGAGAAGCTGGGGAAGAGAAGCCTGAGCAAGGACTTGGTAATTGTCCTCATGTACATAAAAAGGAGCTGCAAGAAAATAATCAGTTTTTTCTCTGTATTCCCTGGGTGGTGGGCTTGCTTTGCAGCAGGAAAAACTTTCTAATGGAAAAGCGTTTGAGAACTTGAAGAACTTCCTTAGACAGAAAGTGAAATCTCTAGTGCCAAAAGTGTAGAGGAGCAGTTTAGACAGAAGCTGGAGGTGCAGCCCATGCTGGGAGCTGGGGGAAGGAGCTGGGGAGTGAGAGGGGCAGCCAAACTATCATCCAAATCACTTTTATTTCCTTCCCTACCTCACACCAGTGATGATTTTTACATGGTCTTGAGAAAGTGTTCTCCTCTACTTGATTAGCTTGCTTTGCTTTGTCTATTGCTAACACACTTGGAATAATTAAAAATAACTTGAAGGGATCAGTTTTCAAATATAGCAGCATTTGTTAGCTTTGTTACATGCGTTTGACTTAGAAACTGAAAGGTGAAAAGCTTTTTTGGGGGTCTGGTTATTTAATACAGTATATTAATGGATTAATAACAACTGAGGCAAGGAGATAGGTGAGTTTTTGGCACCAAATCAGAATCCCAAGTTGGAAGCAGCGTGTCACAGGCATTCCCTGCTCAGTCCCTAGGGCACACTTGCAGACACTCTTTATTCATTTAGCACTTCCTGTTGGCTCCCTCCCAACATCCAGAGGACTTTGTTCCCTTTTTCCTCCGAGCTGGAAATAAAATTTTATGCTTGCAATTGAGGAGGGGATGAGGCACAGTGCAGCTCAGTGCACATATGTCCAAATGCAGGGTTTTGCTCTGGGACCTGTGGGGCCAGCAGAGCATGCCAGATGCATGCCAGTTCTGTGCCATGGAAGGCATCGTTTGGAAGGAAAACAGCCTGGATGGAAGGAGAGAGAAAGAGGTGATGTGAGCAATTTAAAATGTGTAATCCTAGCACAATCATTCAAATGTACCAAAAGCAGTATCTTTTTCCCAATGCCCATGTCCATGTTGCACTGATGCCTTAGGATTTTAGCTTCTACATTTTTCATGTATCTGTAATTTTAGTGTATAACTCTGGACTCTATATAGAGTGCTAAAGCTCCTGTTCCCATCATATTTAGACAAAATAATTCCACTGAAGCTTGAAATCCAAGGACACCTTATTGTCTGAGAGGCCCCAAGATATGTAAACAGCAGTGAATTTTGGGGAGCAAACTTGGAGTAATTGACTTCATTACCTGAAGGTGTAATTGGAAGATAAACCCCAGATATGCAAATAGGCAGAACTTATAAGGTATGAAAAACTCATGAGCTGTCATCCATTTTGGGTGTAGCCCTGAGTGGGCTCTGTCTGCCCTAAATGCCCCTTGAAGGCCTTCAATAAATTTAACTAGTTTTTATCCTCCTAACCTTGTCTAGCCTCTGTTTTGGGTAAGCCCAGTTTAGGCATCAGCACTTGTGTTCCCCGTATATTGAACAGAGTATATCTCACTGTTTAAACTTATTTTTATATCTGTGGGAAGGACAATGGTTGAGCCGTGTTGTGCATGAATCTCAGTGGCTGCATGTTTGTTACTGAGGCTTTGCTTTCACTGGGTCTGCAGCTCTGCTCGAGGTTTGATTCCAGCCTGCCATCAGTATGAACACATATGGAATATATTCATATCAGTGCAATCCTTTCCAGCTGCACAGTGCTGACTTCATTCTAGACTGGGATATGGAGTTTCTGTGGAGCTCCCAGAGTCCAGAGCTGGACTGTGGAACTGGGGCAATGTGGGTGATATTTTGTGTCTCTGACTGAGACACAAACAGAGCACAGCAGACTGAAGCTTGGAGACAGAAAGAGCTGAGAAGGGGAAATATCCAAGTGACTGAGGCAGAACAAACTGATCGCTTGACAAACTGCCTGCAAGCAAGTAATTTATGTTAAAAATTATAATTGAAAACCATGTATGTGGCAAAGCAGAATATGGTCCATCAGTGGGAGCTTTTAGCATTTCACTGGAGCCATGAATTGTGCCCAGAAGGGCTAATGCAGGTTTTGGATCTGTTAGATGGATTATACAGCTGCCTTAGCTGGAGCTGCTCTGTTGAGAGCTCTTGACTTCTGTTGGGCAGTGTGTGCAGTCCTCACACGAAGCTCAGAAGTGTTCCTAAATTGCACAGAAACTCCATGTAAATGGGCAGCAGGTTGGGAAATTCACATCTTTCACTTCACCAGTGAAAGGTGTGGAGACTCCACAGGACTTAAAGAAAGCAATGAGACTGACTTGCCCAGAGTTAAGTGGTGATTGTTCACAAGGGATTTACATTTCCCGAGGGAGGTAATGAGAGGAGAGAGGTTTCTTCAGCTGGTCCAGCAAAAATGGAACAGCAACACTGAGCCACCAGCTCTGGACAAACTGAGGCTGCAATGGTTTGGCACTGAGAGAAATGAAACGTTGGTACAACTTCTGCAGAGCTGCATTTCTGAGGATTTTAAAGTCTGGGTTTTTTCCCAAAGTATTGCTCTATTGTGAACAACAGTTTCTTATATAGAGTATCTTATATTTTTTTGTTATATGTGAAATCAAAAGATTTTTTTCTTTTTGTCTCAAAAGCTCTGGAGAATGCAGTGGGGATGTTTAGTGCCACTATCTATGGCACTGAAAAAAGTTAGATAATGCTGATGGTATGTGGGAATAGGTAATCTCTACTGAATTACCTTTTTTTAGGATGTTTTTGTTTAGTTTAAGTTGGGATAGCAGATAAGGAAACAACACCTAGCCCTGTAGAACTGAGAAATGTAGAAATGCAGTAACTGCATGAGAATCCTTATGTGCCAGCTGCTGAACATAAAAATCTTCACTGAAGTATAAAATCTGACAGGGAAGTGTAGCTGCTGACAAAGAACATTTTATCTACGTGACAGAGAAAAAAATTATACATATGGAAGAGAAAAAAAATATCAATTAGCTACCTATGGTATAGAAGCTTTTGGTTTTGATGAAGTCTGGCTAAATTGACCATAAATCTATTTTTTTAAGAGTTTCCCTTCTCCTCACACATGCTTTCTATTAGGTATGCAATTCTTAAACATCCATGTGATTTTTGCAGCTTCCAATTAATATCAATCTAGACAATTATATACGAAATTGTAAATGCCCATTCTTTTAAATTCAGTATTTTATACAAAAATGGGAAGTAAGACCTGCCCAAGAATTTAAGAGGAATAGCTAACACTGTAGATTACAGTCCTGATATATCAGCTGCTTCTAGGGAGAAATAGGAGAAAGTGCCAAGTTTTAGGACTTATTTTCAAAACTCGTTCCTAAAATGATGTTGAGGCAATGAGCTACCACAGAAGAAGTGTGGGTGGGGTGAACAATTTTCCAGAGTATTTCCTTTGGTCTTGTTTCAGTGACAGAAGGGCTGTTGGATTGTGTTCTTACAGCCCAAGGTTAATTTCTGTGTGTCTTTGCAAAACTGCTTCCTGATGAAGAGGAGGAGCAATAATGGAGAAAAATACTTCATGATATAACCTTGTCATAGCTTTTCCAAACTGTCTGGGAGCAAGGAATTATTAGAGTTGAATAAACATAAAATTTCCGTGCAGGTTTTCTGGCAGTAAGAGCAAAGAAACAAGGTGTTTATAAATTACTGAGCAGCTCACAGAGCAGGGCAGCTTAACGAGCAGGCAGGAAGGGAAACAGAAATGCCTGGAGAGGTTTGTGGGGAGCAGGAGAGCACAGACCTGTCCAGCAGTGCAGCAGAATCCAAGGGAGAGGATGAAGGAGGATCCTGAGAGGGTGGAATTGGAGGAGGAGGAGAACTGAAGCCAGGAATAGGTTTTACAGACTTTGTGGGGATGAGAGAAGTCAGCTAAAGCTTGATGGAAGGGGAGTGAAGGATTAAGAGGAACTGAGTGAGAAGACAATGACAGCAGGGAGTTTGTGATGCTCAGAGGGTGCTGGTGCAGGAAGGAAAGGTGGAGAGGTCAGAAATGGAAAGGAGGAGAAAATGGAGAATAAACAAGAACAAATACAAGGAGACCTGATGTGTTAGTTCTGTGAGGCTGCACTGTTTCATTCACACAAGCAAACAGTGGGTTTGTTTCATGTTTTACAGTATTTCTGAGGAGACTTGAGCACAGAAGGAGGTACAGAAAGCAATTTCTGTGTTAATAGTATGAATATTTTGTGGTTTGGAGTGTCCTGTACTGCTGGCCATGTAAATACCCAGGGAGATGCAGTCTGTGTACTGGCATGCTTTAGCCTGAGAGAAATAACACGTAATTGATATTGGTAAAGCAGAAACAATAAAATTGGCACCTGCAATTCTTCTGCACCTGGACCTGCTGCCTGGCACTCTGCTTCTTCCATCAGGGGCAAAAATAGCCAACAGGGAATGGAGCACGAGGTCTGGGCTTCCCTGGAGTGAATGTCCCTTTCATTTACACATACATTTCTTTGTTTCTTGCTTTGGGGCTCAAGCCTAGTCTAGGAAACTTTTTTTTTTCCAATGCTTTTTCCTCTTTATTTATTACTTGATCTCACTGCAAAGAATTAATTTAAGGGTATCCCAAATACTTTATGGGGGGAGAAGTATGGAATGAAAGGGCTTAGACCATGGGTTGGAATGTACATTCAGTTGTTTGTGAGGGGTTTAGGTGTTTTCTGGTTTTGTTAGGGTTTGTTTGGGGTTTCTTTAATCTCTCCAATAGTGGTATTAGCCAGTGACCAACTTTTCTTTTTATCAGTCAGAAGGTACCTGGGGTGAGCAACAAGCACTTTTGTCTGTAGCATTTATAACCTCAGTGGCAACAGGAAAGCTTCCCTAGGTGTGATTTCCCAGACTGCGAGCTGTAATTCCACGAATCCAAGATGGTACCTTGTTAGGGTATTTCATTTATAGTTTGAAATGCTTTACATCCCCTGAAATAGAGCACTGCTCTCTTTTAATGCCTTGCAGTCCAGAATTTCCTGAAAGAACTTAAGTAGCTTATCACAGACTTTATTTGTTGCTTTAGTCTCTGTCTCAGGCAGTCTCCCCAGTGTAGTAAAATTCAGAGTGCTCTATCTGATCTCATGATCAAGAATATTTTTAAAAGTATTTTAATTTGTTTTTTTCTGTTTTTTAAAGGGGAAAAAAAGGTAGTGAGAAAAACTCTATATTGTTCTTTTACCAACATTTGCAGTTAGTAAACAGAAACAGGCAAAAGGCATCCAGAGGAATTTCATAAGGACAGTGCCTGATTTGCTGTGCTAGTGGTAGTTTTGTCTTTAGACAAAACCCAGTGTTTAGTGAGCTATCAAGCAGTGAGTGATTTCTATACACTGGATGGGATGAGATCAGTAAATTATCTGGAAATGGTTTTAGGAGCAAAACCATTTCAGCTGGGCTAAAGGTCCTTCTCTCATTCTTTGTGCTCTGTGAAGTTATAGTGTTTCCAGATCCATTATCTGCGTGTTATATGGAGATTTATTTACTTTCAGCAGCAAAGTTGATCTTGTTTACTTCAGTAAGTGCTTGCTATAGATGTTTTCTGAAAGGGATAAGGAGGAAAAAAGCTGCTTTTTGAAATAAATATTGTATTCTGGCCACTGCTAGCCTTCATTACCCACTTTTTACAAACTGGAGTTTGCTGGCTTTTTGTCAGCCTCATTGCAAAGCTTTGTTAATACACTGCCACGAAAATGAAAGTTTCATACACATTGACATAATTAATGAAGAGGCAGGCAGCATGCTCTACCAATTAACACCACAGGGAAAAGTAAAATTGGCTTCCTTTTTGCGCGTTGTGCCAAAGTGAGGAACTGTAACACACAGCAAATAAATAGAGATCCTTTTAATGAGCTGCAAGATCGAGCTGAATAACTCTGAAAGGATGTTGTGTAAACATTGCCAACTATTTAGAGTGTTAAGAGTAATTGATGAGCTTAGTTGAAAGTTTTGAGGGTTTTTTTTGGGGGGGTGGGTGCGGAGAGCCTGTCAAAGAACGGAAATACTGCTTGTTAATAAATAAATTGTGTTTTCAGTGCAGCTATTAGGCACCTTAAAGAATGTAACAAGCACTTTAGAACGAATATGGAAAAAAAGAAGCAGTTTGCTGCCTGTTACTTGACCAAGTTTGTCAGAACTCATTTTTTTCAGCTGAGTATTTCTGTACTTCCTATTTACTCTTAATGAAAACTTGACTAATTTTCCTCTGATGCTGATTCCAAGTAGCAAAGCCATCTGGCAAGATGAGGCATCACTCAACCTTGATTTTTCCAGTTATCCCAGAAGTCCTAATAGTAACAATAACAGGGAAACAAACAGGTGATTTTTTTTCTATGCTTTATGTGAAGCATTCTGTTTACCTTGAGATGTATGTGTAGAAAATTCAGAGCAGTTCAGATTCAACGTTTTTTCGGAAGATTCTTTCATCAAGGAGAATTATCCTAAAAACCTTCTAAGTCAGACTGAGTTTTCAAAGAATATAAACTTCCAAATCTATAAAGGCAGTTTATAAGTGAAATTTTGGGCATTAGAAGTTAGAAGGCCACAATCATTTAGATCAAAGTCCATTTGTAATAGCAGAAGTGCAATTTTGACTGTTCAGTGGCACCAGCTACCTTAAATTATCTTTATATAAGAAAATAATACATCTTTTTCACTTTCTGTTCATTCTAAATGATTTGAATTTTGGCAATAATCAGTTTTTATTATTTTATTTCAGCCCAAGTATTGCATTAGGTTAGATCCAGCTTATCATTTCACGTTGCATGCAAGCAAATCCCCAAGATTTATCTATGAGCCTCTGCACCTCAGCATCTTACATAAATCTTAAAATACGTCAGAATTGTAATTAAGGAAGCAAAACGTGGTAAAGCTAAAAGTAATAATGAGAAGTCAATAAAGATTATGCCAAACTCACCGAACAGCTGACCTTTGTAATGGCCATGTCTTCTCTGAGTTATCACCAGGGTAGAGAATGATGTGTCCCTTTGCTTGGAATGGTAAAGGTGAAGCCAGAAGTATCCAATAACTGCACAAGCAGGAATTAATATGCAAACTCAAACTGGAGACAGTTTATTGTGACTGTGGTGGAGTCCTTCCACTATATGTTAAGGGATATATATTGCTGAGGAATTATTTAATCAATATTTTTTCTATTTTTACCTTTTTACTGCCTTAACTCCACATCTCTTGTTTTTCTCTTTAGTCTCTCCCATTCCTGCCTCAGTGTATTCTTCTTATATATGTTTATATTGCCTAACCTTTTTCAACCCTAGGTTTTGTCCCTCAGAGTGCTGAATGGGCTCTGCTGTCCTTGCTGATGTCCAGGTCCCTGCTGGGTTGTTCAGGGCTGCCTGGCTGTTCCCAGTCAATCCAGGGGCTCTCCTGCTCTCCTCTCAGCCAGCTAACTCCCACTCTGCTCTGCCTGTGGCTCTTCTCTGCCCACTTCCTCCCTTTTGCCATCCTGTGCTCCCTTCCTGTCACCCTTTCTGCTTCTGCTGCAGCCCAGTAGAACAACTTGTAGAAGATTTATAATCCAGAAGGACAGTGACTGAATTCCAGCAGGGAATAGGAATGTACATGCAGAAGGAGACAAACAGCACCCTCCATAAGGATTTATAACAAGAAAATTTGCTTACTTTTGTGAGGACTCTGTGTACAATTGTATCTTCTCTAATTGACTTCTGCTTCAGAAAAACATTTACTCTCTCCAGTGTTTCATTTTTCCAAGATTGTCAAGAGGTGAAATATTACTGAAGGGTTGTGGTTTAACCCCAGCCAGCAACTAAGGACCACAGAGCTGCTCACTGAGTGCCCCACTGCTGTCCACCCTGCTAGGGAGGAGAATTGGTAAAAAAAAGCCCAAAGCTCATGAGCTGAGATAGAAACAGTTCAATAGGTAAAGGAAACAAGGAATTCATTCCCACTTCCCACAGGCAGGCAGGTGTCCAGCCACACCAGGGCTCCAGCATGGGGAACCGTGACTTGGGAAGACAATGACATCACTCCAAACATCCCCCTTTTCCTGCTTCTCCAGCCTGATATCCTCAGCACGATATGAGATATTCTGGAATATCCCTTGGGTCACTTGGGGTCACTTGTCAGGCTGTGTCCACTCCCTGGTGCCTCCCCAGCCCCTGGCTGGTGGGGTGAGGAGCAGAGGCAGCTTTGGCTCCTTGGGAGACAAAAACTTCTCTGTCTTATCAGGGATTACTTGTGTTTGCAGTACAAATCCAAACTACAGCCCCATACCACCTACTAGAAAGAAAATTAACTCTCTCCCAGCCAAAACCAGCAACTTCAGGTTGTACACAGTTCTTTTGCTGGATCTGGCCAAGGATAAAGTATAAGTAAAAACTCATTAATTGTTGTCAAGAAAGCATAAAGTGCAATGAATGTATTAAAGATTGATGGTCATAATTTCTGTGATAGAAAACTGGAATGCTGTGGAGATCTTTAATGCTGAAATCCTTCTTGCCTGCATGTCTTATACAGTAAGTGTATTTCTGGCCACCCATATGTCCAGCAGGGAGAAGGTGAGAAGTATAAAATATCTTGTATTGGGTGAGATCTTAGATGAGGGTTCTTGGGGCTGGGATGGTGACAGAGTGAAAAGAGAGGCTATGCAATCAGCAAAGCTTCAGAGATGGAATGTTTTGCAGCACAAGGATTAGTACTCAGTGATATCATCTGCCAGCAAGTTTAATATTAGCAAAACCAAGTACTTTTTTCCCATGGAGCATAATTTTGGAACTTAGAATGGATTTGGGCCCCAGCAGGATGGGTCCAGTGGCTGTGCACGAGTTCTGGCTCAGGAGGCTCAGGAGCCACTGGCTGCAGGGCTATGTTTTGAGGACAAGAACCATTCTCCACATGGCATTTTTTATGTTCCTACTCTTAATGTTGTCCCCTGTGATTCTGGACTAGATGAGCCTTTTCTCCTGGGCAGCAGCTTGGCAATTCTTATATATTAAAAATATGAATGAACTTAGATGTTTTGGTTACAAAACTGTCACAATCAGTAAAGGCTGATTAAACAAATTTAACATTCAAAATCCAATGAAACAACAGCCTTGTATGTTTTACATTTGTATGCCTTGAATGAAGTTTCCACAACTAAATATGAGGTGCTTAAGGTGGACAGGTTAGAGCTTATTAATTACCTAGCTCTGTACATATAAGCAATGTATGTGCCAGCTCCAATTGCTAATAAATCCATCAGCTCTGGGGGTTTTCCTGTTCATCCCTGCTGAGCTGTGAGTGTATGTGACAGGCCATGCTTCTGTCAGAACGAATTGTCCCCCTCGAAACGCTGGCAGCGCGGGGAAGTGACAACTTAATGGAAGCTAAAGCACTCTAATGGCAGTGCCTGGTGAAAGCCAGGGAAAGTCATCCCCAGCGCTTGCCCCGGCTCTTGGAAACGTCTCTTTGCATTTCTGGTAACGTGCAGGATGGTGGGGCTTTGCTGGAGTCCCGTTTGCAGGTATAATTCGCTGAGCTGCGCTGCAGTGAAACATTTGTTTGTTGATAGACTTGATTCCGGCAGGGTCAGCCCCTCGAATGCTGTGAGCTCCTGCCTGTGCTCTGCAGGGCTGCAGTATTTCTCCTGTTCAAACCCCAGCTCTGGGAGGCACAGAAACCAGGCCGGGTGTATAACATGAACTGGAAGCACAAACACATTATCCTACTGTTCACGTGGGTACATGGACATTTCTGTTTCTCTGTGAATGGAATGTGTTTCATCCATTTAACCAAATGGATGAAAACATAATGCACTTTATTTAGGTATATTTGTTTACAGGTGAAGAACGTTGAGATTATTTCTCCTGCCTTTTTATTAGTATTGTGAACAAAAAGTTGTGTTGAGCCAATGGATAAAATTATTGTACTGAGATTATTTCATGTTGTTTTAATATCTTTTTAGATTACATTGGTGTGCGCTAACATATTTATTTATAAATTAATAAAACCCCAGTAATTTGCATACATTACATTTGTGAACTGTCTTATAAGTGCCCAGTGATTACATTTAAATATTTTCATTTTAATTACATTTTAATATTTTAATAACTTTTTATATATTAAACTGTGGATATTCCATCTAGATTATTGCCTTTTTATGAGGTTTACATGCAAATAATTATCTTGTTCCTGGTTTTCTTGGTGTGGAGGTGTTTTTGGACAAAACCAGAATAGCAATGGCATCCAGTTGAGTAGTGTTTCTCCATCTTTTAATAAAAAGCATGGATGCTTTTCAGGTTGTAATCAGCCAGGTAGATTAAAAAAAAGGAAAAAAATATGCTTATTAATATAATTTCTAAAATATAATGAACTTAATCAGTACTATACCATTTATCCAAGTTCACAGAAAGAGAACAGGCAAAGGCAGAGCAAACAGGACTTCAGAACTGCAAAAGGAGGAAGCTAAATGACTGTTCTGAAGTGAAAATAGCCAGCCAGCCCAAATAAACCCAGCAAAAGCATTTCTGTGTGGCTATTTCCATGATTATTTGCTCTGCAGTTGTGATTCACACGTTGTTTAGCACATAATAATTATTTTTGTGAGGAAAAGGTGAACAATCTAAACAGAAGCAATGTCTTGAATGTTGTTCTTACACTGATCTACTTCCACCTCCCCCTCTGTTCAGCATCCCTGGAGTCACAGCAAACTCCAAAGTGCTGAATGAACCTCTCGAGGGCTCTCTGTGGGTTTTCCTTTCCCCCTGCCAACCCCACCTTGGAGCAAAGCAGCTCCAGCAGAGTCTCTGTGCCTGCCCTGGTTTGGGGCAGGGACAGCTGCCTGTGCTGCTCTGCTGCTTTCCATCTGCTTCTGTTCAGGAGTTTTGGAATAGACAGGATTGTCTTAAAGGCGTGGCCTACAGAAACTATCAACCAGGTAGTTTATAATAACTGCTATTAACACATTTTTGCTCTAAAATGGTTTCCAGAATGGCTCTTTTTCACTTATTTTCTCATGGAGCAAATCCTACGTCAAGTACAGAAGCTGCAAGTCTCTGTATATTCAGGGACTGTGGGGTTTATACTTTATAATATTTCCTTTTTCAGTTTGTTATCAGCAATGTTCTCTATTAGAAATTATTTCCTTAACACATAGAATCAATAAACACTCACACCATCTTTCCTTCACTTAAATTGGGGTTTTCCTCAGGTAAGAATTTGATTTCCCAGTGTGAGAGAGGTCTCCTCCCTTTCACTGGCTGCACCACGTTCCTTTCAGATGCAGAGCAGAGGTTCCAAATTGTTTTGTCACTTTGATTTTGCCGTTGCTTGAAATATTCAGTTACCTCCTTTTAAGTGCTTCTTTTGACTGGCTTGGTGTTAACAGAGAAAATACAGACTGATCATTACTTTTTTGTCCCCTAAACTTCAACAGACTTATTTGTGGATTTGCAGAATTATATATTTATACGTATATATAGATACATTTCATTGTATATGTGCATATGCATTTTTTTTTCCTTCTTAGGCTAACGAAAAATTCACTGTACTGATGAGATTTATGTTGTCAGCTGAAGATTACTTCTTGCTTTTAAACACTATTTTATTTTAATTTCTTTTAACTGACTGAAGGCAGCAAACCAGGATCTTCACTATTTCACTTTCCAGCAAGCCACTGATTGATGCAGGGGATTTTTTAAATCCATGCAGATATACATATATGTGTATGTATATGTATATACGTACATGTATATGTAAATTATTCTCCCAATTCATCTCCAAATTGCTAATTTGGCTTTGTAAATTGACAGAATTGATGTTCTGTGAAACAGTGCCAAGTTCACTTGCACATAAAAATTGAAACATTTTTCTGCATGCTGGGATTCAAGTAAGAGTGAAATTTTCTGCTCACACCATCCCTCAGAGCTCTGTTGCCTCTAACTTTCAGCAGTACCGTGCTTTCAATTTATACAGAATAAATCTCCCCGTGCCTCATGCAGGGAGAATATTGGCACATGCAGGGGACATTTTTTAATTTGGGCAAAGTGTATAATATATCATACATGTTTGCTAAGTTGTAAGAATTTAAGATCGCTTTCTTCAAGACAAGTCTGGACTCTGGAACAGTATCAAATTGTGTTGGAACTGAGACAAAAGTGAAGTGTGCACAATAATTATTGAGTTCATCTCTGGGCTGCTTTTTTAGGTGTTGTGAAGGAAAAAGGCAAGAGGAAATATAGTTGCAGTCAGAGGTCAATGTAAAGAAGTCCAGGTAAATCAAAACTATTCTACACTGTAACTAACTTGCTCTTCTCCCTTTGCCTTGCCCTTTCCCACCCCAATCCCTACCTTTTGTTTGCCTCACCACTGACCTTTTCACACCTCCTTGGCTTATTTCTGATGCTGCTGACCGAGGTAACCGGATGCAGTTTAGTGTATAAATGCTTCAGCTGGGGAAACCCGATGGAAGTTTGCAGTGTTTCAGAATTCTGAGGGGCAGATAAAGCACCCAGATCTCTGGGTGGGGATTGTCCAGGGCGCAGGAATTGTGCAGGAATTGTGCAGGAATTGTGCAGGAATTGCACAGCAGGGCAGTTTGGACAGAGACCCACCGGTGTCAGCGACGTGCCTCCTTCTGTTTACACGGAGCAAATTTGGAATTTACACAGAAAACTAATGGAGTCTCTGGTGTCTCGCAGATTTCCTTGGCTTTATCTCGGCTGTATAATTAATGTAACCAAGTGAGTGGATGAGCACTTTTCTGTAGGAGTCAATAGGCAAGGATGTTGGGAAAATGAATGAACTGCTAAGATTAATTGCAGGGCTGCCTGCCTGAGCAGCCTGGTGAGGGACTCAGAAGGAAATGCCAACCCCTTCATATCCAAAAAATTTCCTTATTAAAAGTTGTCCCTAATCTAAATAACATCAGATATCAGACTGGACTGAAGAGAATGCTTTATTCTTACTGTTCTTGTCTTAACAGCTGCAAACTATTATTGTTAGAGATCAATTCATATGAATATTGATCTTAATCAGCTCAGCTGGATTTTTAGTATTCTAAATGATGACTAATTCCGATAATACTTTGAAAAATGTATTTTTTAAAATGTACAGAGGTTGACTAGTCAGCACAAAGGTTTAAATCAAAGTTTTGTGTGAACTACTTTTTGGGAAAATAAAGCAAAAACCAAAAATCAGATGGCCACAGGATACAGTTAGGGAGTTCTGGGTTTGCCTTGCATTTCTTTAGTCATTTTAGAGATAATTTAACTTT
This sequence comes from Entomyzon cyanotis, assembly GCA_024500445.1. Taxonomy (NCBI): domain Eukaryota; kingdom Metazoa; phylum Chordata; class Aves; order Passeriformes; family Meliphagidae; genus Entomyzon; species Entomyzon cyanotis. Next base: position 4,045,466 of record JAKEPQ010001023.1, read on the forward strand.
TGAGTCTAGATTTTTTTTTTCTGTTCATTTTAGCAAAGTGCTACTTACCTGTAGTTTGCCAATATTTTTAAACAGATTTCCTGAAGGGAAGCTATAAAATGTGGTGGTTTTGGGTTTTTTTTGGCTAAGCTTGAGGAGTATTTTGAATCTCTTGGTTAATTCTGTCTGCAGCCCTGTGTTGTTGTTCTGACTGCCACTCATGTAACACCTGACACTGTGGATCTCAAATGTGCTGCCAGGCTTGTGAAGGGCAGATAGGAACAGGGAAGTGCAAGGAGGAAAACCCTGAGTACTCACAGGAAGGAACTTGTCAGCAGGTACTGTGCTCAGGTTCAGACAGAGGGGTTTTTTGGTTTATTTTCTCTGCCATTTTAGCACGAAATCAATGGGGAATGCATGATTTTGTAGATGTGTCTGGGATTGCACAGCAAATGGTCACCAATGAGACTCTCAGCTGCCACACAATCTGGCACAGCTCCTTTCTGCTCCACAGCTCCCAGTTGCATTCAGCCCACTGTCGATGTGATGCCACTTTTTGGCTCCTTGCCCATCTGTTTTAGTAACTACTGTCACAGAAACTGATATTTTTAAACTGGAACCCATGTTGTTGTGAGATGAGCCCGTTGGAGTTACCTTTTGAGACATGTTCAAGCAGCTCATTGACTTCTTGCTTTAAACTATAAAATTTGCATCAACATTTCCTGCAATATATTGAGTAAAATAAGGTAATGGTAGTTTCAGAGTTTTAGCTCTTTTATTTTTTTTAAGATCACCCAAAAAAACCAGTGTCCTTGAATAAAGTATTTGTGTTAATAACTTTTGGCAGACATAGGTTTTTAAGTGTAAAATAGACAAAGAAGTGGTTTGCCCTATCCAAATGATCCATTAGCACACCAGAGACTATCCAAAATGACATCATTACATATGCCAGCTAAAGCACAGAGATTGCAGGGGGATGAAGAGCATTCAAAAAGCATTTATTCTGGCAGAAACAGTGTGGAATCAAAGGTGAGCTAAAAGAAAGGATCAGACAACATCCTATCACCAACTTAACCCAAAACCAGCCCCAGGGGCAGCAGCAGAGGAGCCAACACAAATATCAGTGCAGTGTGCCAAGGAGCCAGATGTCATCACTGCAAAATCACTGCCTCAGCCTGGCATCTGTCATCCACACAGCGAGAAAAAGCTGGGCAAGCAGGATTATTTTGGGGGCTGTGGAGAAATGTTTCTCTCTCTTCCCTTTTCCTCTCTTCATAGCAGGGTTCTTGGCTGGCTTGCACTGGGCAAGTTGGTAATATGTGTAGAAAGAACATAGATTATTTCCATAAGAGGTTATTTCCATAAACAGATACATATATGCATGTGTATATATATGTATATGTGTGTATGTGTGTATATATATATATATATTCATGTTTATATGAAAATGTCTATCTATATGCATTTGGGCAGATTGGACCAGAGAAGGGAGATCCCAAAGAAGGAGGCAAAAGCAACCAGAGCAAAGTAAAACCAGAACAACATATCATAGGACTATGAAAAGAGGTGTTTACTTTCCATACTCCCCAAAGTGCTTATTTCAGGATTTTTAACAGTGCAATTCCAATACTTTAAATTTTCCCAGGTCAGATCTGCTCAGTAGCCAAGTTCTTGATGTTTTCTCTTTGCAATGACATTCCATATAGGCAGGTTCAAAGCATTTGGCAAATTTAATTTCTAGGATTTCAGACTAACTGTTTCCTGTAATTATTGATATCATTCTGTTATACCTGGATAATGTATCTCTATATACATCCAAATATTGTTTGATTGCTTCTTTTTAAATTGTAGGAGTAATTTCTATCCATGCTATCAATAGTCAGACTTCTTGCAGTGAGTCCAGCCATTCTAAAGCATTAAAAATAGGGTCTGCAGTAATTTGAGAGACCTCCAATGATGGAAACTGCACTCTGAAGTTAGGAATTGGTAGTTTTTTATGCTTAGCCATTGATTAGCTGTCCATGCATTAAAAATGTGTTATCACATTCAAATATTCCTATCATATTCAAAGCTGCATGTGTATGGATTGGGGTGGGGATAAACGCTGTTACACTGGATAATTTTCACTTCTTCTGTTTTCAAGACTGAGTATTCTGTGGAAACATTTGTGTGAAGCAGAGATCTTGTGAACAGGCAAGATCTCTTTTTTGTTTCTAAGTGAAAATGCCACAGTAGTAAATATGAAATAAAAGTGCTAATTAATTCAGGGAAAACTCTTTAAATATATATTGATCAGAGAGAGACAGCTGAGGTGAGCTGTAGACTCCAAACATTACTTTGCAGTGATTAAAAAAAGCTCACAGAATATTGTTTTTTATGAGCCAGCTGTCCAACGTGGCTGGAAAGGCCCAATTTAGGGCAGACAATAAAGGGTTTTGATGAACACACATTCCCTGCTACCCCATGGCCAGAGCAAGGCTCCTTTTTTGTGTGAGAGTGCTGCATTCTGAAATGAAGCACAGTGGGTAGGAGGAGGTTGAAAAGACTTCAGAAGAGATCATCTGTCTTGGAACTAAAGGATTTTTCCCTCTTTAAGTTTCAGTATCCTGTGTTTGTCATGCACTCAGGACATACTGAAGCTGTTAAAAAGATTCCACTGTCAGAGCATGAGGAACTATGAGGAAGAGCAAAGTTGTGTCTAGAGTTGGTCTGGACAAAAGAGGATTATTGCTCTATGCAGATCTTATTTTAAACCTTCAGGTCCATTTATTTAGGGTCAGTAATTACTGCTTAGAACAGAAAATAACAATATGTAATCATCAATATTTTAGCAGCAGCGGAGTTTTTAAATTTTTAATAAATTACGAAGATTTTGACAGGAGGATAGAATTGGCATTGTGCAATTTAAGGGTTTTATGTCACAAGAGATCCATATGCATAGATCTTTATAGTTATTTCGGAGTTAAATCTTCAGGTGCCTTATCCTAGAGTAAAGTATTTATCATTTGGTTTTGAAATTCCAAATGTGTCATGACTGAAACATTTGAGCTTGGCAGAATTACCTTTGAATTCGTTCCTTCTTTCTTCATTTTCCCTCTCCTTATTATGGATAGTCTAAATTTTTTCACCTTTTTACACTTCAGTGCTTCACAGACTTCACTCCCTAAGCCTTGCCACATAAACTCAAAACAGTTTTTCCCTTCAATTTTTCTGGAAGCTTTCATATGTTTTTTAATTATTTTGTAACATAGGCAGTTGAAGGTTCTGATTATCAGGAGGAGGAGCTGTAACTGAATTCTTAAAGATTTAAAAGTCTGATTTTAAGGTTTTTTCTTCTCCCAACCCCTTGTGAATTTATCACTCACAGAATGCCCCCTGTATTCCGTGAGTAATAAATCTTCCTGGTATTTTGTGATTTTGCAGCTCATAGGACAAATTATTCAAACATCTTATTACTGTTTCATTAAGCCCCTTTTTATATGCTATATCACAAAGATATTTTGAATTCTAATAGTATTCATGCTTTATAGTAGTCATGTTGTTGAAATGTTCTGTCTTTCCTTTTCCTTTTCATTTCTCTCTTATCTGAGTGATAGAATATCCTACAATTATTTATTGCTGATTATTTGGAAATCGACACATAATTCCTGTGGCTCAATTGCTGTCATTGATGCAGTCAAATTACAGTTATGGCTATTAAAGAAAATTATTAAGAACTCCATGCCTTGAATTTCAGTGAGACTGCTGCCTTATCATTGCTTTGAAACCCCAATACAAAAACCTGAGGTGGTTATCTTTTAATTGTGCATGTGAATGAGGTGGAGGAAGGATGAACCAAGCAGGGGCAAAGCTTCTGAGCAAGAAAAGAAGTTCTAATGTACTTGAAAGCGGGGAAAATGTTAGTGGTCTTTTTTTGGAGTGTGCAGTGCTCTATTTCTGTGGCTGTGGGCTGGAAACAGATTGGATGTCAGACTGATTGTCAGCATTTGTGTTATGATAAGCTTTTACATGTGGGTGGGTTCTCAAGGAAAGAGGTTTGCATTTATTGTAAAAACTAGTAAGGTAATTTTCCTATAGCTGGCTAGGGATTAAAGTACATAATGTGTAATTAATTTATAACAAAGATCTGAAACTTTACCTTGTGTTTCAAAGAGAAGGGATCCTAAAACATAATTCACTGGGAGAGTATTTGAACCAACAGACTGAACATACAATCTCTGATGTGTCCTGAAAGGAGTTTCTAGGATAAGCTTTAAGTAGCTTCAGACTTTGTCTTTTCACTCTGTTGCTTCTAGCACAATAAAGATTAATTACTGTATGCTTGAATAATCATCTACTGAATCAATATATGTGCATTTTTGCACCTATTATGAGATGGTGGTTTATAATCTTTGCTGGTTTTATACTTTATCTTTTTGATCTACCCTATCATCACACTCTGGGACATGAGTGAATTTAGTTCTGTGCTGTGGCTCACTGGAACACTTGGAGCACATCATTTGCCACTCCTCAAAGAGAGGAATTCACAAAGTTCTTTTGGGTCAGATGATGGAGAGCTCTGTTTGAGGAGTTCTGTCAGATCTGGTTCAAGGCAAACAGTCCAGTTTTCCTGGTCAACCTTGGGGTTGTGTTTTTCCCTCTATACTCACTGCTCCTTTCTTGGTCATCTCAAACCCTTTTCACCCAAACAGAACAACTTGTGAAATACCTGAGCATCATCTGAACTCCTACCAAGGGGTGTGGGAAGCCACCAGCAAACCCCATTGCTCTGCCTTAGTGCCAGAATATCTCTGATGCACACAGGAAAAGCAATGGCTGAATTGTTCTGATTCATTCTTTATGTTGAATCAGTCTTGGCTAAATATAATTTATACTTGTAAATATAATTTATACTTTTTTACCTACAAATATGCTTTAAATCAGAGACCCTGGGTTACAGGCTTTTTTTGTTTGTTTTGCTTAATTCATTTAAACAGAACTTCAAATCATACTTAACTGTAGGTTTATACTGCATTAACAAATGTGGTTATAAGGTACCAGTTTGTTAAACTGGTACAGAGATCATCACAAAAGGAGAAAGATTGGAGCTGGAGCTGTTTATTCTCTGACATTTGGGTGGCTTGGTATGTTTAGCTGCTCTGAAGCAAATTAGAAAAGGTTACTGTGCAGAAGGTTTGATGGCTGCTCTCAGAATAGCTGGCAGAACAAGAGAGTAAAAGTTCGGGACAAGTGGAAAATCTCAGGCTGAATGAGTATGAAAAGTGGTTTTGTCTTGGTAGGTGCAGTAAAGGCTAACAGCAGCAGGTTTGGGCTAATGCTGAAAAAACCCCAAACACAGCAAATCCAGAAAGAGCAGCATTGCCCTGATCAAGGCAAGAGATGAGCTCAGCGTAGCCTGGGTTTTAAAAGTTAGATCAAACAACAAATTTTAGTAACGATAGAAAAAATTTGTTATTTTCATTTTTTTGTGACCACATAATTTATAAGATTTGTCTGAAAAACAAGGAAATATGTTCTTTTACACAATTATTTTTCTGGGGAAAGTTTATATGTCTTCATAAAGGAAGAGTATTGAAAAACATCTTTCAAAATACAATTTATGTCTTACTGTGTGAAATAACTTCCTGTACTGCTGGCTGTTCTAGAAGGTAACTGTGTACTATAACGTGGTTAATTCAGATAAACATTAAAGGTGTGTAAAGATATTTTTGTCTAAATAGTACAAAACTGAGGGGTTGTTTTCTATTGTGTTTCTCTGGCTCCTGTTTTTGTTCAGTTTGATGATCCAGGGAGGGTAAATTCTCTCAGCCATATCCAGCTCTGCATGAATTCAGATTGTTCATCAGATAATATATAACAAAACAAATGTACCAAACAGCATAAAGCTAAAATGACAAAAACCACAGTTGAAATTGAGAGAAATATAGGGACAGGGCAAAATATGAACTAATAAATCCTGCATGAAAGCATCTAAATACTTAATATTACTCATGTAAAGCTTTTGTTTTGCCATGAAAGACCTGAAATATAACAGCTCTTTGGTATGTCTGGAATATAAATAATGTGATGACAGCATCATTCTGAAGTTCATGCATGTTTTTAAACTGATTTAATGTTCTCCTATAGTTCTCAATTTTATCCAGATGCCTTATTCAGTCACACCAAAAGCACATTACTGAACGTTTTATTTATCATTCTGTGGAGCTTAATTCACTTGCAAGGCAGAACTGCAGAGTTCTCAGCTGAGGTGCATTTCACACCTGTGTGGGGAAAGAATAAGATTGAGGTGGTTTTGTGTTTCAGTCGGAGATTTCTGAGGATTTTTTTTTTCTTGAAATAGACTCAACGGAGTTGCAGGGTTCTGCTACAAATCCTGCATGCTATTTGCAATTCATAATTAAATTTTCCTGTATCAGCTGCATTACTGATTTTAGTATATCCATTGCTCTGATCCATTGATATCAAGGGAATTTGCTCCTAAATTTTATTAATTTATGCAAAATTTGAAAATAGCCCCCAAATTTCTAATACCTGTGTAATTTTTAGGTCTACCAGTCAGTTATCTTGCTTTGCAAAGCCTTTTTCTCATTGCTTTCACTGCCATGAGGAATTCTTTCAGGCCTTCAGTAGGTGGGACACTGAGATGACACAGTGATTGTGTGGGTACTGCCTTGGGAAAAATTCTCCCACTTTCTAATCATCTTCTGGCTTAGAATGTTTTCTTAGAGGTAATTATCTCCAGTAAATCCAGTCAAGGTCTTGCTTGAATAATTAAAATATTTTCTTCCCAACTATTTGTTTGAAATAGGATGGGGATTTTTTTCATAATTTCAGATTAATCATTGGGCTAGTTTTTTGAAAATGCAAGGAGCCTGCAGTTCAATGGAAGGAATTATCTTTGACTATTTTCTGGTGCGTTAAAACCTTGTAGTGCTTGCAGATGAAAGCAAGGAGCAAGATTACATATTTAATTAAATGATATCATATTTTTCAGATCACCTGTACCTGGAGATAACTGCCAGTCTTTCCTTACTGTTTCCTTGCAGAATGGTCAGAAGCTGTCAATGACAAACAAATCTTTTTCTCTCCAGTGAGTCTCAACAAGTATCACTAGCAAAGAGCAGCTGTTCCCAGCAGAACCTCAATTTTGTGATCCCCAGGAGTGAATTTAGTGCTGCTGCACCTGAGCTGTGCCCAGGTCACCCTCTTGGTCACTTCCAGCTCGGCTCAAGGGGACTTGCCTTTGTCTCCTTTATCCTATAAAGGAAATTTTTTGTAATTCCTCTGTAAGAGTCACTTAAAACCAAATTTCACGTTACAAATGATGGATTTTGCCCTCTCTTCAGCTCCTTGTGTCCCTCCAGTTTCACAGTAAATTAGGCAGCTTAAAAAATGTGATTTCTACATGTAATTAATGTGAATTTGTATCTCATCTCACTGTTTTCCTTCTCTTGATCATTACCAAGAGACAGAAGGCTCAGCTTTTAGTAACACACCACAGGAATCAATATTTCACAGCTTACTTTCAGAAAGAAACTCTCATTTTAATTTTTTTTTTTTTAATTCACATTTCAAAGTGAAGGCTCACCTCACTTCACATAGACAGCAACCATTTGGGATGTTTTTACAACTTCTTATGTGTTAATGCCAAATCCAGCTTGGTCCATGTATTGTTTGACTGAATGTCATTTCATAGCCTCTTCAAGAATTTTTAAGATTTTGACACTTTATCATTAGTAAGAACCTATTAATGGAAGATGACCACTTGGAATTTGCTGCACAAAATCAACTCAAGCTGCAAGCACTGACACGATATTCAGCTTGAATTTTTTATTATTTTTTCCTTCAGTCTCTTTGTATGTCAAGGGGAAAAAGAATTCTGTAGTCTGTTGTGAAATACTGTGCCACATAAAAATACATCATAGCTGGTATAACTGCAATTTATCAGGGAGGATAAAATTCCTATTAGGAAGCTCCATAAAAGTCCTATTAGGAATCTACATATGACATTAACAAAACAGTATCCAACCTGTAGTATGTTATTTTGGTAACATGATAGCTGGATTTGAAATGGAATCCAAAAAGGTCAGAGTTGGCATCATACTGGGAATTAGGTAATCCCATTTTCCTTCCTGTCACTGACCTTATTCCCTGCAGTCCCCACTACAGATTGTGTGTTTTATAGCAGGTGTGGGAACATTCTAATTGGTTGTGCTACTTAATTTTTAAAATTTCCTTTGAAGAAAATTTGCAGAGTGCATATCATCTTTTTTTTTTTTTTTTTTTGTGTGGGGGTGGCTCTTAACCGATCAAGCATTTGATGACTTGGGATCAGTAAATTCATTGTATTAAATATAGATGTAATTTGCATTTTTCACGTGGTGTCTCGCAGTTATTTAAATTATATTGGCAAATATAATTTACATTATATTTACAATAACAATACAACATTTACAATAACAACAGATAAAGGCAATAGTAAATTAAAAGGTTCATCCCCCACAAAAGCCCATTATCCCCTGCATTGCACTTCCTCCCTGCCAGTAGCAAACCTGTGTTTGTAACCTTACTTTGAGTAAGTTACACAGTCATTATTGAACAATAAAGCTACATAAAAATTATGTGTAAGGTTGAGCACTTGAATTTTTCTTGCTCTGAAACCCAGAAATTCCTTAATTTAAATGACTGCTTTTCTCCAGGCACATGATGGGGACAGTTAAATTAAAATTACATGGGTCATAACTCAAGTGAAGTTGGGTTCAGTTTGACAAAGGAGCTGCAGAAACCAGCATTGGCTTGTGATAGTGATAGCACACCCAAAATACTGTGTAACTAAGCAATCAATTAGTGTAACTATTCTAAGCAAGATTATTTTTTCGCCTTGACATACAAAGAGACTGAAATAATATGTATATAATCATATATATAAAATATATAAATAATTATAGATATAATTATATATAATATGTATAATAATAATATATATTATATAATAATAAAAAATTCAAGCTGAATGCCATGTCAGTGCTTGCAGCTTGAGTTGATTTTGTGCAGCAAATTCCAAGTGGTCATCTTCCATTAATAGGTTCTTACTATCAATAAAGTGTCAAAACCTTAAAAAATCTCGAAGAGGCTATAAAATGATACCTCATGAGGTGATGGCTCCTCTGACCCTCCAAACCAAGGGAATCTCACAGAATCCAGTGCCCATTTTGGCACCAGTGAGGTGTGATGAGCACTGGCAAGGAGAGGCAGCAGCCCTTGGGACCAACAGCTGGACAGAGGTGAGCCAGGGGAAGCCCAGCTGTCTCTTTTCACTCAAATAATGAGGGATTTGCAACACTTTATTGGCTACTGTCCAGAGCTGTGGGATTCATCCTCAAGGTTAAATTGATGCATTTGAAGCTTTTTGGAATGAAATCCTTGAGTTGATGCCATTTCCCTGTACTTTCAGAAAGCATGAAGGGCAGCAGTCTCTGATAGGTGGCCAGGGAAAGATGGGACTTTGTTCATAAACATGACTTTGGCCCTTTAAAATAAACCTGAATCCCTGCTCAAATCTGACATAACAACTAGTAAATAACTCTCAGAGGTTAATGGTTAGAATCTCATGGTTTTGTCTCCTCTGAGCATCTTGCCCGTGCTGATAGAGATCCTGCAGGAACAGCTGATCGTTCTGCCCTGGCTCACAATCCCAACCACTGGCAGAGCTGTATCTCAGTGAATTTCACCCCAATTCCTCTGGCCTGCCCAGGTGTTGGTGTCAGGGATTTGGGGCACACAGGAGCCTCTTCTCCCTTTGGTTCCCTCCAGGCACTGAGGCTTGGCAGAAGGTTTTGTTGGAGTAGGGATGAATGATGGAGAACAAAAAAAAAAAAAAAAAGAATGAAAGTGAGGAACCAAAGATTTCTTACTTTGTGACTCACTCATTCCAGTGTTGTTTTGTGTCTGCATATTCTCATTTGACTGAGAGAGAGTCAAGCACTGTATGGGAAACATGTATGTAATCAAACAGGATGTTTGAATTCTCATTACACAGATTAATTTAGTTCTGGTGTTTGGTGGGCTCTGTTATTTAGTTCAGTCTCAGTAAAGTATGTAATTTACTTTTGTCATTATTGACATATAAAATCATTTAGGGGTGAGTAATATGAAAAAAGGCAAAAAAGTAAAAAACTAGAAGTTTCTCTGGTAATTAGGACTGTGTGCAACCCCATTTTGTTGATCAAATTTTTGCTTTCAGCATGGAAGTAAATGAGATCAAGAGCAACCTCAGAATTCAGCAAACGCTTCGTGTAGTAATTTTCAGAGAAGGTAAATGCTGGGGAGGACCTATTAATTCAGATTTGTGTCTGCAGGATCAGCATTTGCAGTTTGTCTATGATTTCAGGGCTGTACATTTTCTTTATACGAATATCATTTGCTGTTACAGAGGCCATAGGGTGGGTTTTGCTGTATTGTTTTATCTGTTAGTAATACATCTCATAATTCCCTAACTAACAATGATTTTTCTCAAGCATTCTTTAAAAGCCTTTCTGTAGAGAGCCTGATATTCATCAGCAGGATTAAAATGACTGATGAATTATGCAGCAGGGCTGTCTAGCTCCTTGACTAAGTATTTTATGGCAATTGAATTACTTTGGCAAGATTTAGGTAAATAAGATTGTTAAAGTTTGCTTGTTTCAAATGTGTTTCGTTCCATATTATTTCAGTCTCGAAAATCATATTGACTTTCTAGCAATAGGTTCTGAAATATACAGGAATATTCTGAAATATATAAGAAATATGTAAGAATGATGAGTACATGAAAGAGCACCTTAACTTTGTGTGAAGATAAATGTTTTGAGGATCAGTGATGTGTGATTATCCAGTCCTGATATCACCCTTATTTTAGTATGATTTTATTGTAGAAAATCATAGAACTAGATAAAAATAGATAAATCCTAAAATTGAAATATATTTCAATCACTGAATTCTTGAGAAGAATGTTGCTGCTGTTTTTTGTTCAGAGAGCCCAGGACTGCATTCACCCAGAGTTCAGACTTGCACCAATTTCAGTCAGTTTGGCTCACGGTAAATGGAGGATGGAACAATGCTACAGAGATTTTACTATTTGTTATTTATAGCCTAGCTTTTGGTTTTCTGCAGTTTGGTTTATCTGTGGGATCCTGACCTGTCTGGAGATTACTGGTGACTCCTTGCACCCAATTTTGTTAACTATTCTCTGTTCCAGTGAGGACAGCTCCAATATTTGCTATTTTAGCTTTTTGTTGAGATGTAGGATTGTAACAGCCCAGCAATGTTTCTTACCAGACTTAGGGAATGAAATTTGGGTACCAATAATACTGGCTTCAAGTGAAAACTCAGGATGCAATGGTAAAACTGCACCTATAACACACATAATGTAGGTGATACAGTAAGGTCTGTGCTACACCTTAATGAGAGGTTGTCTCTGGAGCAGGATGAGTTTGGGTGCACAGGGAGGAAAGTTCTGTGCCTTTAGAGCTCACTTTCTGGGAGGAGGATGGCACTGCACCCTTGGTGTGTAGCTCAGGTGGTGGCTGAGGGCTGCTGGTGGCACCTGGAGGCTGTGGGTGACCTGGCTGGATTCCCAGCTGATCCCAATTGATGTCCTGCAGCAGAGCAATCTCCACAGCCATTGCCACCTGTGCTGCTCACCTGGGAGGGTGACTGAGGCAGCTTTGGGCCAGAGCTGATGGAAAGGGCTGGGAGCAGCAGGATTCGCACTGTGCTGAGTGAGGCTGCAAGCAACAACAGGTATGTTGGGGCTGATGGGAATAATTGTGCAATTTATCTCATTTTAAATGTTGATTTTATGTCTGTGATAATGCCCAGGACTTGTACAGCACCATGCTCTTCATTTAAAGTGTGTGCTTTATGGAGAGAGTAACAGAACTTTAAGGAAAAGTGCTCTTGTAAAGTTTTGGCTTTGCATTGCTTTGAACAACCACTACAAATCATGTTACTTGAAGCTTCTCAGTTCTCTGTCCTTTAATTTAAATACAGTATTTGCTAATGAATAATTTTATCTGTTTGATGTCTTTTTTTCTGCATTTTTGAGCAGAAATTGAGGATCTATTTTGGAGATGTACTGGCTATTTGTAGAAACATGTCCAGGCTCTGGCTGAAGAGAAGGACACTTGTTTACCCTTGCTAGCTTTAACTCACCTTTTAAGCCTAATATTAGTAATTTTTCTGCTCCTTTTGTGCTCTTGGGTGTCCATTTAGAAGCCTTTCATAGAAGAAAATTTGGGTGTGGTGGGTGAAGCTCCAAAATACTACATTGGAGAGTTAAGTTAGGCCAAAAAGGGTTCTGTGGGTGTAAGAGCAATGCCAGGCCACTCTGGGAAGCCCTGCAAGCCCCAGAACGATATTCTGTAGGCTTTCATATTGTGTTTGAGAATGCATTTAGCACCTTCTGTTCAGGCACTTTATAAATATGTGTTCTTTGACCTCACTGACATTCTCCTACCCCAAGAGCTGAATTTTGTCTTATCCAGGCTTGCAAAAAAGACTGTATTCACATAAAATCAATTGTTTAAATTCCCATTTTAGTTCTTTTTCTTATTTTTAAAAAAAGTTGGTATTATTCTATGTCATTTTAATGAATAAATAATACTATTTATATTAATATAAATAGTGCTATATGACTATTGTATTGAGATATGACAAAGCAAGGTATGTATGATTCTCTGACAAAACATAAAATCTGTCAGAGGATCCAGTCTCCATTTTTATATGGTCAGAATTGAGCCAAAACCAAACCCTTTTGCTTTTTTGTTGTTCAGATTTATATTTTAATCTGAGAGTCTTTGGAGGCACTCCATAAATACAAGGTAGAAACTGCAAGACCAATTCAGATGAACTAAAAATAAGTTAAATTTGAAGAGTAATTTATTTTCAATTTTCTATGACAGTTTCTTTGATTCAAATACTTGTAGTAATTTTTATTTAATTATAGTGTTAAAAATTTGATGTCGCTAAATTTTATCTTGAAACGATTTTGAATTTCATGAACAAATTCTAAATCTTAAAGGAATAGTTGCAGCCACAGTCTCCTAGCTGGGGAACTAGATTCAATAGACTGATATAATTCATGAAGAGCAAAGAGAAAGTGGTTTTTATGTGCATAAGAACATTTCAAAGGTAATTTTACTCCTTTTTTTCTCCCTTTCGGAGTATAGGAATAGGTTTTTGGGGAGGAGAAATTGTGTGAGTATCGAGTGAAAAGGAATAAGGGGAACTGCTCTGTCTGAGGTTTTGTCCAAGATTCTCTTTTTCAAAGAACCCCACACGGAAATCCTTTGCAGAATGGCACAAGAGTGGTTGGAGCAAACGAGCTTTAAGGCTCTCCTCCTCCTGGTGAGGATATTTGTGCTTCTCATGCCCGGGAGATGCTGGGAAGTCAGAGGGAAGTTGGCCAGTGTGCAAGGGCTGCTTGTAATGCTGGTGCTCACGCTGAGGAGCAGCTGTGCAAAACCTGCCTGTGGGAGTGTGCCCAGCCTGTTTCTGCCACAAAACACTGAGCACAGAGTTCTGGAGTTGAGTTGTGCACGTGCAGTGTGTGCTGAGCTCTGCTGCCTAGAAAGCTCTTCTCACCCCAGCCAAAGTGTGTTTGATGCTTGGGTAGAGGGATCTGGTTGTAGGTTTGTGATATGGAATATTGAGGGGGTCTTGGAGAAACTAAGGAATGTCAGGTGATCTGGGTGTAAATGTACAACAGGAGGAGATTTTAATGCTGAGTCTTGGAGGGTCTGAGCCCTGGAGGGTAAGAAACTTGCACTTTGGGCTGAAAGCAGAAGTGGTGAACAGTACCAAAAGGCAGCAGAGGGAATTCAGTGCTTGCAGTGTGAATTTCATTGCTTTAAGGAAGAGCAGAGAGGAAGGAATTGCAAGTAGGAGAGGAGAAGGATGGTCACCATAGCAGGGGAGAGCTGATTAGTGTTGATGAAAGCAAACAGATTCGAGAAAATATCGTAGATGAATTGAGACTTCAGTTAGTAGCTGAGGAAAAGGAAGACTCGATGGTGTGGAGTGTGACACCTTATCAATTGAAGTAGGAAAAGATGAAAAAAAAGGCCAATTAGAGTGTGAAGAGAGGAGGGAGCTGATGCTGGACTCATGAACAGATAGAGGTTACACTAATGAAATGACTGGAAATGTAGTATGGAAAGGAGAGGATCCCTGGAGGATTGAGGGGAAAATGCAGTTAGGAAAAAAAGCAACTGCTTCATTCAAAATTAGTGGATAAGCTGGAATAAAAAGAAGGAGGATGATGTTGACTCTGTATATAAAATTGGACTTTCCCACATGGTACTTCTGTCTTTATCTCAAACTAAACAAGCAGGTCTTTATAGGCAGCTTTGTTCCAATTTCATACACTAAACCCCTCCCATGCCAAAGCTTTAATTCTGTAAGGGTCAGAGAGAGCCAAAATTCCTCAGTTATAAAAAAAAATTGAGAACCAAACCAACCTTCTCCTCCTAGATTCTGGCACAGGAGTGAGATTGGGTCATGGCACCAGTTGTCTTTGTTCTGGAATGGGATTTGGAAATGTAGCTGCCTACTTTGGACAGCCTTGGCTGTGCTTCAGCATAAACTGAAGCTTGAAGCTACAAACCCCTCAATTTTAGTTCTCCTGAGTCATTAACTGGATGACTTTATATGAGAATATAAGTCTTTATATATATAGAATATATATATATTAATATATATTATATAAATATATTTATTGATATATGTAATATAAATATAAGTGTTCATAAGTGGCTTTAGATTCAGTCAGAATATATGAGGGATGCCCAGCTGTAGACAGAATAATGAAAGGAGAAGTGGTTTCATTGCAGAAGGAAACTGTGCTGATGTCCAGTTAATTTAATTCCTACAGAAAATGATGCAGCCTTTACATAATAGCAGAATTAATCTGCCACTTATTCTCCTTCTGAGATTTGACATCCTTTTAATTTTTAAGAGATTAATAATATTTCATTAAAAACCTTCTTGATCATGTTTACACTGCCCTCCTATTTATTCTTATAATTACATTTGATGGTACTTCAGCTATTTTAACTTTTATTGCTATCACATGGGAACAAGCTCTAAATTCACGTGTTCCTCCTGCTTATTTTGCCCTCCAAGTTAAATTATTTACTTGTGAATTTATAACAGCAGCAAAGTGTGAGATGTGGTGGTAAAAATTAAGGGGCAAAAAACAAAAAAAGGGTAAAACTTCAGTGGTTAATAAATTTGTGTGAAAATTTTAGTTTAAAATAAATGTTATATGTGTGAACACAATAGAGAGTGTAGCACTGCAAGGAACTTGTGTCTATATAAAATAAGAAAACAAAACTTTTTGTAAAAACAAATTGAAGTGTAACATGCACAGTATGTCCTTACTATCAAATATTCTCTTTTTGTCCTTTCTGGTACTTGACAAACTGCCACAAGTGGCAGCAGGCAAAGTTAGGCTTTGTCATTTTAGGTCTAACTGTACACTTCTTTTCTGGGTTCTTTGTAGCCCTCCCATTCTCTGGACTGAAGCTTAACAAGGTGTACACAGTTCCTTAATTTTTTATGTTGTTAAAAAAAAAAAAAATCCTGTTTTTAAATTTCATTCAGAGTTAATTTCCAAGGGCCATATTGTCATGTCTTCTCATCTGGAACGCTGAAAAAACCTTACAGGGCAAGACTACCCATGGCACAGTTGTCTTGCTTTCCTTGTGATATGACTAATGACCTAAATGGTAATTATTAAGCTGCACACCTGCGTTCAAGGGGTTCTTGTGTGCTGCAGCCTTGTACAGTGTGTCAGCCCTCAAGAATCTCTGTATTTGCTGTTTGTAAAGGTTGGTGTTGTGAGAGCAATGCATGGCGGTGGGAGCACCCTGTGCTTCTCCAAATGCTGTAGTGCCTGCGTTACCTTAGTGCTCAGGGACGTTTAACAGGATTTTTGCTGCACCGACTTCTGTTCAGCCTCTTAACTCTGCCTGTGTCTCTGCTTCCCCAGTCTGGAGTTTGGAGGTAACAGTTTAGATAAAGCTCTTCGGGTGTTTTTTAATTCATGTTTAATTTCCTGACCTGAATGGTCAAGAGACATCACGTTAAACTTTCCCAAGTGGGTGCTGTGCAGCCGCTGCCTCCTGTGCGCCCCGCGCAGCCCTGCCTGTCCTGGCCATGCTCTGTGCCACCTCTGCTCCCAAAGCTCCTCCAGCATCAGCCAGGCTGCCTTCGCACTGTCTGCCCACCGAGTCCTGGGGCCGACGGAGCCCAAAAAGTGGCCGGGAAAGCAGAGCGGAGAGCGGGGCGATGGCGATCCCCAAGGAGTCGGGGCGCTTGGGGTCGCGCTGCTGGCGTCGGGCGCAGCTCAGGCTTTGGGGACAGCAGTGCCCCGGGGAGCCCCGGTGTGCTGCCCGCGGTGGGGAGCAGCAGGGTCTGCCGTGTCCCCGGGAATGAGCCGTGTCCCGGGAATGAGCCGGATCTCCGCTAGATGGAGCGCCCGGAACGGCGGAGCGCAGCGCAGCGGGAGCGCTCCTGCCCGGGGCTCGCCCGGCCCGCTGCGGACACACAGCGAACCCGCACCTCCCCCGGGGCTTCACCCGGCTGCTTTCCATCCCCCCGGCTATACACAGACTGTCCCCAAAGCAGAGAATCACTCCTGCTCAGGAACACACGCGTTCTGCCCGGAACGGCCCCTAAGGCCCCTAACATTAAAAACTCTTTAATGTTTTATTTATTTTGTTGCTGTCCCCAGCCCCGGGCGCGTTGGTGGCAATAAGGGCTCTTGGCTGCTTCTGTTTGGAAAAATCTAGAGAGTCAATGCTGGATGCTCGGGAAACGTGTGTTGAGTGGTGCTGAAGGGGTTAACTGTGTGCTACAGAGGCTTTGGAGAGATTGGGTATGAAATGCTGGAGAAGCCAATGGATGTAACACCGTGCTTAATAGAAAGAGAAAATTAGTGATTCTTACTTGCCTGAGGTAAGCGTGAGCCTCTGTCATGTCCTGATCTTTGTCCAAAAACCTGGTAAAGAGAGCAGTCTTAACATAAACCTGGTAGTAGAAATTGGAATAGTTATGACAAGGAAATACCAGTGGAAGGGTGAGATGTTGCCTTTTAGTTTACAAGAGTAGAGGGAAACTCTTTTGTTTAATCTTTCTGACAAAACAGATCATTAAGAAACATCTGTGATATTTCCCCGCTTTATTTTAAAAAGGCATAGTACGTCTACAGAAAATAGAATTCTATGTGAAATATAGGCAGAGATATTGATAATTGATAGTAATTTATCAAAATATATTACTGATGTATTTGATTTTATAATATGTTGCTTTTCTTGGTCTTAAGTCCTGGGAGCTATTTTTTCATGTGGTGTTAGATAAGGAGGGTTTGGAGAAAGGACTACTCTACTGTTAGATTCTATGCCACTTGCCTGAATTATTTTTGTATTGCACCAACCACTTTATAAAGTTGAGCAGAAAATACTTTCTTCACATGGAGCATTTAATGTACAGTCGTGATTTATTTTTTTCTAATGCTTGATATTTTGAGGCATACAATACTTGGAATACTAAGTGCATACTGAACTTTTTAGTGTTGGGTACTGCTGAGACATGTTGGAAGTGTAAAATGGTGTGTGGTGGTGCAGGTGATGTGTTTCAGATCCATTTTTTACCCGATGGAAATGGTTTGACCGTCAGACAGTCTGCTGTGGTAGTTCCAAAGGTTAACTTCTAGGCCAAAGGTCTGGAAATGCAAAATTTGAGCTTAAGTTTTAAGTGGGCTACCAGGTCACAACAAATGGAGTGGTTGATCTTAAATGGAAGGTGTTAGGTTAAATGAACAAATGCATTGCAAATACAGGAGTTTGGATTTGTAAGTCAGCTGTGTGAGAAGTGCTGTTGGTCCTTTTTGCTTCCTTCCAGAGCTTCTTTGATTTCATGCTTTTATTTGCATATTCAAGATTGAGCCAAACTTTGCTGTTGCCATTTTTCAAATGGTGCTCTCCATGGAGGTGGGGAGAAGGTTCCTATCTGCAAGGTCTCTGCCTCTGCCATAAACCAGGACATGGACAACCCAAAGGGGTTGGAGGAGGGCGTGTTGCCTCTCAGGGTGGAACAGCAGGCATTGCATCTCAGCTGGATCCATTATTAGTGTGGGAGGAGGGTTTATTTCCTAGAATGTTTCTGGCTGAACTCCCCCAGAGGCTGATGTGGGCAGTGTAGATGGTTGGCCTCTTGTTGTTGTGTAAAATGCTGGTATTTGTTGTTAATTGATAAGTCTGGCTAATATCAGCTGTGTGTGAGGTGAGTTCAGCTCCTGACCCAGCAGGGCACAACAGAGGTGCCTGGGAAATGCCAAGTGCTGTAGGTGAGGTGGCCTTTGCAATTGCACTTGCTGGTTGTGGGAGAATAAAGGAGAAATCCAGTTGATAATGAGCAGATGAGCTGCTGCTGGCTCTGTGCTGTGCTGTGAGTTGCAGGGTGGTTGTCACAGGGATGCTGTCCCTGTGCTCAGGGAGGGAAGGTCAGGCTGTGTCCAGTCATTCATGGCCCTGTGGCACATCCGTGGTGGCACTTAGGGTATATATAGCCATAACTGGGGCTGTGGGGCTGATTAATGGGCTGGGTTAGGGACAGAAGTGTGTGTAAACAAGGAAATGGCTTTCCAGAAGAGCCATTGATTTTATATTTATAAAAATAAAACACATTTTGTTACCTTTTTTTTTTCTTTTTAGACATAATGACAAGTTATCCTTGGAAGGGAGGAAAATTGGTAATGACTTTCCCCTGCATCTCTTGAAGTAGCATATATCAGTCTAAAGAATTGTGTTTCTTTTTTAGGTCTCTTACCCTACTGAATTATGCATGTTTATTGTTTCTCTGTGTATAGATAATTTGGATAGTTAAAACATTGCTGTTCTTGTTTTAATAAGATAATTATGTAAATGTGAGGAATCTGTAGTGTTTGTGGGTTATATTTTTCTGACTTCGAGTTGCGTGAAAATTAAGGATAAAAGGCCGATGAAAAGTTCACTTTTACAATTACTGTTAGCTCCATTGACAGTGCTAAATTCTCCTGAAGTAATTGTTCAACACACTGCTTTTAAGAATTTAATCTGTTTTATGGATGTCCTTTTAGCTGTAAAATAGTGCAATAGACAGAAGAAGCTTTGCTTGACCATCACCATGTTCCAGAACTTCACTTTGGGAAATTGGATAGACTTTTATAGTTCCAAACTGTTTGGCTAGGAAGCATACTGCCTTTGATTCTGACATAATGTGGAAGGAGTTGGTTACCTTACATAATGTATTTGTTTTTCATTAAACATGCTGATAAGGTCTCATTAAAGCACCATGTATTATTTATGGTATTTCATATGAAACTGAGCTGAGGGGAAACTTCTCTCAGCTTAGGGCATTTGCAGAATAACAGCCTTTCTCTGCTAGGGAAAAAAAATAAAAAGAATGGAGAAAAGCATGACATAGTCCTGTCAGAACAGGAGACTGCTAAAGGCAGAGAGAAAGAATGAAAAAAGGAGAAAGGGCACAGGGAGAGTTCATTTCTCCTCCTCCTCACTTGCTCTTGCTCTGTGGCATGTGGGGTTTTCTCGTTGGTGGTTTGGGGGTTTTGTTGATTTCTTTGGTGGTGGTTGTTTTTTTTTGGTTTGGTTTTTTTTTTTGGTGATTAAATAATCTGGGCTGTTCTAGTAGATGAGTCCATGACAAACTGCAAAAGCATGGATGTTTCCTAAGCCAAACCCAATGCCTGTATTGTAAGTTGGTGCATGATTGTTTTGGTGTTTATTACTGAGTTATGAATACATTGGTTTGGTTGCATTGACTGCTTTTGAGAAGGAAAATTACGTAATAACTGATTCTGCTGGAAAATTTTCAGTTTTGCATGGAGAAGACTTAGTGGATCTAAATCAGTCTCTGAGGCTTGTGTGGGTGCAGGTATGTGTGCGCACATGTAGAATGAAAAAGATGTTTTTTTTTTTTTTTTTTTTTTAAATGTACCACCTGAGTTGCAGTGAAGTGTTTTGATTCTGTTTCCAGCTAAGCGGGGACTATTATTTGTTTTTAAAGGTAGATCTTATATCAAACCAGCGATGCTGTTGCTGGAATAGACTTCTCTTGTATGTGAGTTATTTGTTTATTGTTGTTAGCATTAAATTCTTGGTCTCAGATGTGTTTTTGTGGGAATTAGATATCCTGTAAAATAGGTGATTTTCAAATCTTCTGCAGAGTCCTTTTAAAAGGAGCTCCTTCAAAACCTCAGGTGGTTCTTTGAGGTTTGACCTTCTTTCCTGAAGAATTAATATTTAATTCATTTGTCAAATTCTAATTAAAAATAGTAATATCTTCTGTTATACTTGAGTTGTATCTAAGGAAAAAAAAAGACCTGTAATATAGGACCTCAAGGACAAGCTGTAGTATAAATTATTTGATTTGCAGGTCACATCCTACTTTATTACATAAAGACTAACTAGATCTACTAATGAATAATTATTACTCCATAAAATAAGGGGGGGGGGTGAATAAAAAGCTGGCAAGAGTGGAATATTAATTTTGAGGTATCGTTCTCAAAGTAGAAAGTAAACATTAAATTCTGAAAATTGCAAATGTAATTTTTCCACGTAACCTGATAGGGCAGTCCTTGATAGTAGATTGACTAGCTGTCAAATAAATTTGTAATTTTAGATGAGATGGGCTTTAGACCAATTTTAGGATACCGTCTTTATCCAAGTGTTCTCCCCTCCCCCAGTAAAGTAGACACAGTATGCCACAGAATTCTGTTTCATTCCCAGTGTTTGTGCTGCAATGGTTACACAGCTCTTGCACAGTTTCACTGTAATGCTTTTATAGGCTTCTCTGGCAAACTAGATAGCGAATGAAATGTAGATATAAAATTAATTTGCCTTTTAAAAAAGCTCATTTGCTGATAGCGCTGTATATTTGCTGGAATCCTCTCGACTCGCCAAGATTCCTTCCCTTTCCTACTTTGTGCTTCCTACATGTGTTCTTGGAAGGGGAAAGCCCTTTGCCTGTCAGGTGTGAGCCCAGGGAGGGGAAGTGTGTGAGTGTGTCAGTGTGCGTGCAGAATCATAACAGGCGCTCGGTCCCAGCTGGGCAATGACACTAATTGCCCACATCTCACGGATGCCTGTGATGCAGCGCGCTCACTTTCTCTCCTTTCCCATCCTCTCCAGGGATTTTTAAAATGCAGTATTTGAATTTTGGTGAGTGGTAAAGACCCTGCCCTAGGACCCATTTGACAAATGAGAAGCTGTGCAGCATCAGCACCAGCCGACTGAGCCTCACTGAGCCTCTCTCTCTCTCTCCTAGTCAGCAGCTACTGTTGTGAGACAAGCTTCAGCTCTCTGTCATTGAGGAAGTTCCATTTGCTCATCAATAGGCTGCAGGCTGTGTCTTCTTTTTTCCTCTCCGTTCAAAATTCGTAGTTTCAACCTACCAAGTTGCCTTAGCTGACAAACGAATGTAGGGGCTTAGCGCCGGGGGAGAAAAAAGGCATCCGAGAAACGCCGTTTCTTATTTAAATAATCAAAAGGGAAAAAAAAAAAAAAGAAAAAAAAAACCAACAACCAACCCGTAGTGACAAGACAGGGCAAACGTGCTTGCATGCAAGCCCCCTCACTTGTTCTACGTAGACTTCAGAGCAACACCATGCAGCATCCCCTTACGGGTGCAACCTGCGTGGCACTGCCGAATGTGGGCATGTGTCCCCAGCTCTCCTGTGCCTTGACTTTTATGTACTTACAGCAGGTAAGTTTGCTTAACTTTTCCTTTTGCTCGCAGTGCTTGCTTTGTCAGCATCGTTCGGGGGATTTGTAAGCGGGGAGGTATTTTCTGTGTGAATAGACTGTATAAATGTCTCCCACCGTGTGGAGCGAGTGTTGTGCCTGCACTTAAGGATGTGAGAGTGAGTAGAAAATATGTTTTAACAGAGCATCGAGCATATCTTTTTGTGTTTTAGTGCTGGCTTATTTTATTTTTCTGCCGTGCCTCCATCGTTGCTGTTTATAGATATTTAACACAGCACCGTGTCTGCGTTTCTCGTGGATGCTGGAGCAGAGTTTCAGCCATAAAGGACTGCTCTTTATTCACTTGCAGGCATAAATTATACTTCTAATGTAAATGTGCCCAATGGCAATTTTCTTTAAGCCTTCCTTGAAGACGGGGATTTTGAGTCTGTGTTAAAACATTCTGCTGATTAAAGCCAAGCTGATTTTTAGTTCACAGGGAAAAAATTATTTATAAAGATGTATCTGTGCAGAATACTTCTATGATTGGAGTATATTGGACTGGGTTTAAAAATATGTCTGAGTATCAGCAAAACCAATTTCTAGTCAATTTTTAATTATTTTTATAAAATGTCATTTCATTTTTGCTTAGAGGGTCTTTTTTTAAGCATTTGCTCCCCCTCTCTCTCCCTAAATTATTTCATATTTGGTACCCCCTCTCTGCTGTACCATGAAATAACTGGATAATAACACACTTTTTTAAAACTAGTATTTTGAAATCATCTTTGTATTCTACACTATTTTATAACTGAGTCCACCATTACAGAGTCATCTACTAAGTGTGTAGAGCCAAGACAGAAATATGTTATCATGCAGAAATGATTAATCCTGTTTATGCTGTTACTTCTGTTGAAACTTCAGGGGGAAAAATATTCTTGTGCTTACTGTAATGAATAGGGGCATTCAACTTCCACTACAACAGTTTCTGTGCATTTTGACTTCCCTGCAAGTCTCTAACTTTATTTCTATATTCACAAATGCCTGAAAGACGCTGTACGGTATTTCTTTTCTGTTCCTAAAGATTAGATAAAGTAGATTTAAAGCTTATTTTGATTTGAGAACATTTGTTTTTCTGTTAACTGCTGAAAGAAGAGAGCTCCAGTATTTTCAGGATATAAACCCTTCTGGAGGTCTTTTTTCTCGTGTAGTGTAGTATAAACCATTTCTGACTTCCAGCTTAGGAGTGCATAATAACAGATTCTTGCATGCGCCCTAGATTATCCATGTATGTGGGAGGGATTCATATGTCTGCAATTAAAATTTGCATCAGATAAATATGATGTATTTAAATTTCAGTCATTTGCATGCCGTAACTAAAGTGTGTGTTCTCGGTAGCTCTGTATTCTGGATCTGTTTTGGGAATGGCATTTATGGATCAGCTTTTAATGATCCGGCGTGACTCGTGGATGTGGTGGTTATACACAAAATGTACTCCTGTGCTCTGGTCCGGATTTGCTCTTTTGAGTTTGTCAAACAAAAATTTGTTTGTTAAAGACAGAGCTTTTGAAAGGAAAAATTGGGATGAAGGTGAGAGGTCAACATGGCCACACAAGGAGTGATAAAGGATGCCATGAAGATGAGGTTGGGTGCTGTACTAACCTTCCTCAGTGAGATATTGCAGTATCATTATGCAAACACATCTACAGCATGGCACTGCTTTAAGGTTTAAGGAACTGTGCAACTCTAATGAATACTTTAAAACAGGGAATTCAATTGCATTTCTTCCATTCGAGAGAAAGATGAGAAGTGATTGCTAATGCACTTTACAAAGCGCTATATCTAGCGGATAATTTTTAACTCTTTAAGTGGATTAGCTGCCACACTGAAAGTATTTTTTTTTTAAAGTGTTTTCTTTCTCATCTCCTTAATCCTATTGTCAGTTTAGAATCCTTCTGCCTGTACTAATCACAATTATATAATAGGTTGAAAAGTCTGCTAAATTTGTGATAAAAATTGTGGCAGGTTCAAAATTCTGTGCTTGTTGCTTCTTTTGATTGCTGCTTGGCATTTTAGTTATTCTGAATTCCTAGAGAGTCAGATAATCATCTTCTTAATTCAGATATGATCTATTATTTTATATATTTGGTTAAGTATTTCTTTAGAAACAATGCTACTTTATCTCAAAATTATCCAGGCAGAGAGGACTGAGTTGACATCACCTTCAAAGCCAATGTAACATGGTTCTGGTTTTAAACAGTAAAGGATAAGAAGTGGTTCATGTTTTTGAAAAACATTAATAAACTTTTACCATGGCAATCCACTTGTTTTTTTTCCATTTTGCCCCTATGTGATCGTTTAGAGCAAACCTACAAAAATACTTGGTTTGTATGTTTAGTGTAAATATCACTATTTCAGTGAAACTGTAAATGTTTTTCTCTCTCTATCAAGTTGTCTATCGATCTTAAATACAGGTAATGTAAAAGCTTTATGTGGCAACTTAATAACTAGAGAATCCCTCCTGCCTGTGGAACCTGTGACCAGCAGTAATTAGACATTATGTGAAGCTATGAAGTTGTTTTTTTTCCCTCTAAAAATTGCATTTCAGATAGATCTGCTTACTTGCACCTCAATTAAAATGAACTCAGACATCTGTATTACAACTGAGCTCTCTCTCAGTTGTTAAACTTTGCTTCCTACTTATAACTTAGGAAAGGAATTACTCATATTTTTGTGTTTCTACATTGGTGTTCTGTCATGTGCAAGTTTTATGATTGGATGTATGTCTTTCTTGGAAGACTGTGGAAGGCATTACGTTCTTCTCAAGGTGGACAAGCCAGTCTCTCTGTCAGTAAATATTTATTTACCCTCATAGCCATGAGGATGGTGCTTTTCTGTGGAGCTGTATAAATCATTTGGGCAAATCTGTGTTTTGGTAGCCATTTAAAATCAGCCATTATTTATTCGTGAAAGAAACATCGCTTGGTCAGTTTGTTTAGTACAAATGGAAAAACTGTTTTCCACGGTGTACCACAGAAGTGCTCTGCTACTTTTTCTAGGGCTAGAAACTTGAGTATTCACTCTGCTATCTTTCACTTTACACATGTGTATAATGTTGTAAGAGCTAAGTGAGGAACTGATTTTTTTTTTTAAACAGTTTATGCATAGAGGATGCTTTACATAAAAATATTTAGAGCTTAATTCTTGAAGATAAAGTTGAAAATAAATAAAGACCAGAGGCCTAGGTTGTGTTGTAGATTAACTCTCAGTAAGATATTCACTTGAAAAAGCCAACAAAAACTGAAGAATGCTTGAGTTAGTTATTTGAAATAGTCTGAAGTTATATAGCTGTTCTCTTAATAAGATGCTTCTAAGTATGGAAATCCAGAGTGAGTTTTCAAACCACATCAAAACCAAAAGGACTCGTCAGTGGCAGCAATGAGCAGAGGCAGAATGTGGGGCTTTGCCTTGAAGTTTTCCCTGTGTCACTGCAAGCACAGGGTCAGCTGGGAAAGCGAGGATGCGCTTGGGTGACAATTGTCCCTGGTGTCAATATTTAAAGATACAGCAGCAAACTTGGATTTGTCGTGCACCCTATCTTTTTGTTATATTTTATGGGGTTAGAAACAGCTGCATGCATCTATTTTCTCTTCTCCTCCTTAATATGACACATCAATGCAAAACCCAATTTCTGACCGCAAGTTTGCATCAAATGCTGGCCTGGAGTAGTTTTTGCAGCAAAACGTTGGCCACTGGTAAATTGGGATTTTGGGTATACTAATGGAAGCTTAATTCTGTTAACTGGTGTTTTCCTGAGGTCTGTGTTTTTCTGGACACGGAGTTATTCTGTTGGTATTTTCTGAGTAAAGTAACGAAACAAAGTGTTGTTCTGAAACCTCATGTACTATTCCATGTCTTAGTGCACAGGGCTGCTGTCATTATTTTAAAATTGGTAATTTTTTTTTTCTGTTTAATGATGATGGATGTGCTTTGTTTTAAATAGTGAAGTGGATTGTACAAAGGGTAATTCCTCTTAAATGGAGCAATTGCTCATAGTGGACATTCACAGATCGAAAACAATTGAACTGAAACTTCAATATCAACCTTTTCTGTCTTTAACAAAGTAGTTCATGGTACAGTTCTCATATCAACGATGAAAAGAATCCACCATGAAAACAAAGCAGAAACCAACAAAACCTCCATCTCTACCCCAGCTATTCCATTACTGCTTACATGGTAAATTAGTGTAATTTTATTTGGGCCTCAAGCATTATGACTATGGAGAAAAGCTGAATTCCCCTCTCAGTTACTTATGTCATGCTTCTGGATCTGATGATTTATAGGAGTCTGAAAGACTTTTTATCACATTCTTTCTTCATGGCTTAATTCAACGTTGATTTATTTGGTAGCATTTTCAATTGATGGAGTCAATAGTGTCAATAATGGAATAAGGATTAGAACAGATTATCTTTGTGCTAAAATTGTGTAAAGAATTGAAATGGATGAACAATTCAAACAATTCCTGGATACAGTTTAACTTTTTTTAATGGAGCTAAAGCACATAAATTGCTGAATGCCACCATTGCGGTTACAGTTCTAAGTGTCTGGTTTTTGCATTTAATACTTCAGTGACTCTTCAAAGGTTCAGGTATGTCAGCTGAATTCAACAACTGATGTTTTATGATGACACTGTTTAAACCAATCATGAGAACACTGCCTTTCTTCACCTGGACCATTTATAGTACTCACTCACTCTGGCTCTCCTGTACAACCAGTTAATCTGACTTTAGTTCTTGAAAATTTTAAGCATCTGTTAGCTTACAAATTGGAGTCTCTGCACGATTTTGTTCCTCTCTCTGCTATTTCATGCCAATTTTCATGTGAGAACGTACAACCTCTGCTTATGACTGCATGAGAGTAAAGAAGTCCACGGCACTAATGCTCACTCACCATCTGTTTTTCTTACAGCTGGGCCTTGAATAATTGTCCAGTAGCTGATGGACTGAGGGTAGGCAATATTTTCAGGGCTTTCTGATTCATTTAACCAGCCTGGCTGCCCCAAGAGAAACACAGTGCTTGTTTATTCATATGTGTAGGGTAAAAGCCTGGGCTCTGTCAGGCAAATTATAGCACTGTGTTAAAAGAAAAAAGGAGCTGCCATGGAGCACACGATATCCTGCGGATGCAGCTGTACCTAAGGGGGCAGTGTGGCACTCCTGGGGAATTGCAGTGCATGAATGAACCAGACCTCACAAGGTGGGAGTGTAGCTGTGCATCCACGAGTGCTGTTCACGCGGGTTTCAGCAGTGATGTCTCGGCGGGCTGCTTATCCCCAGCAGGGTAAATAAGATCCTTTGGTATTCCCCAATAAACTTGGAGGCTGGTATTTGAGACTCCACCTGTGATTCAAGCCCGATTTCCATGTTTACATCTCTTTTGTCTGCCAGGAGCTGCTTTGTTGTTTTCCAGAGGCTAATGAGAAGTGGCTTAGAGATCAAGTGCTGTAGCAGCTCTCGTTGTGCACAAGAGCTGGTTTGGGGCATTTAACTCCAGCCTTGTCAAACAAGGTCAGCCTCTCACAAAAGCTAGAGGAGGTGCTTTAGTCAAGTACTCCCCTCTTTAAATAGTAGAAGAGGGGGGAACAGTCGAAGAAAGAAAACCAACTCCAAACACAAAAACCCCTCAACGAACCAGAAGAATCAGTTAAGAAGGTTACCTGCTGCTTTGGACTGTAAGAGCAAGAGCAGTTGCAAAGGAGCTTCCATGTGACAGGAGCAGGTGAATATTTTTGGCTTAGAATCATTGTTTTTTCTAAGTGAGCTCTTGGAACATTTGAAAACACTTTATCTGAAAAGGGATGGCTGGATATTCTGTTGTGAGCTATTTGTGAGTTGTCCCTATTCATTGATATTTGCTAAATATGTATATGGATGGGTATTTTCTGAAAAAATATGTGGTGTGGTGCTGTTTTATGCCAAGGAAAGTGTGTGGTGGTTATGTAAGCAGGGGTTTTTCTCAGGGCAGCCAGGAGATATTACAGTTTGTTTAGATTATATTTTGACCTTAGCCATTCAAAACTAGACTGACATTTTTTTTGTTTTCAATGTGTGTATCTCTCAGTTGGTAAATAAGTCCTACGATCATGTTAATATTAATTCTGCTTAAGATGTTTTCCAACTATTTAATAGGTGGTGTAAATGAAAGCAATAAAAATTGTGACACTGGAATTTATCACCTTGTTTTATAGAGTTAGAATAATGTTAGTGGAAAGGAGAAGTCAACACCCTCTAAGAATCCTTCAAGCTTTTGTGCCTTTTAAAGGTGCATGTGCGACTGATTTATCAGTTTTCAAGTGTGATGTGCAG
The DNA here is from genome assembly GCA_024500445.1 of Entomyzon cyanotis. Classification (NCBI taxonomy): domain Eukaryota; kingdom Metazoa; phylum Chordata; class Aves; order Passeriformes; family Meliphagidae; genus Entomyzon; species Entomyzon cyanotis. The sequence goes on from JAKEPQ010001023.1 coordinate 4,073,586, forward strand.
TGCAAGGGCTCTCCTGAGGACCTCCTGTCATTCCTTCGCTGCCATTGCTCATTTCCCTCCGAGCCGCCTGGTGCAGCGCCATTGACTTCTTCTACGTTTTGCTTCCCCTCCCACTCTGTCAGTGCAGCAGCCCAGTGAATTTAATTAGAGAAAATAGCATATCTAATGTCTGTGCTCTCCTGACTAGTTGTAGTTGGGCCTTTGGTCTTTTGCACTGTAGCAGGCTCCAGCTGTGGAGAGATCTCGCAGTGTTTTGATCCTGCTCTCTCTCGTTGTGTTGAACACAGGCAGAATCAAAATTAGATACTGTAGTAAGAACTGAAGCGTTCAGTGATTTATTTTTTTGTTCACAGTGAGTCACTGATTTTTACCTTTTTCTCCAGATATGGAAAGAAAGGCTGCGGTGCGCCAAAATTGAGATAGTTGAGATGTTCAGGTACTCATGAATAAGAATGAAAGTGATTTCATCTTAGACCACCTGTAAATTTACCTTTTAACCCTTTATTTCAAAACACACCAAAGATTGTTGCTCTTCCTAACATCTTGAAGTGGCTTTTTTTTTGTAAGTGTACATCAATTTTATACTATTATCTCATGTATATTTGTGATTTGTGTATATACTTATAGTTCTAATATGCCTTGCCTTAGTTCCTTACTGACTTGCACTGATATTTATTAATATTATGTAGTTTTGAAGTTGACTTCTTTGGTTTTGTTTTATAGCAATCTTCATTATTTCTGTTGTGGATAGTAAGTCTTGTATATGTGAAATAGTTAATTACAGATATAGATTATGGACATGAAGCTTAATTTAACAAGGAAAGATGAGTTTTAAAATATGATGGTTTCATAGTGGCACAATCGTTCATGAGGCAGTGTGAAATTAAAGTATTTCTTTGAAAAACATTATATTAAGCATTGTAAAGGGGGGCAAAAACCATGTTGAAAGTTCTCCATGAGAACAAGATTTTGCCAAAACAGAGCTGGTGTGAAAATTTGGGTGTGTAAGTAAGTTAGGCAGCCCATCTATCCAATGAGTGTCCCCTCCTTGAGCTTTTTTCCTTGTCATGTATTAGTCCTGTCTCTGGGATGTTACATGGCTGCATGGCTCAATTAATGCTCTGTGGCAGGAGGAGAAAAAAAATGTCTCTGTCTTGTCAGAAGTGAAGTTATTTACTTTCAAAAGCTGACAGAATAGCACTGCAGGGGCTTCATTTATTTCCGTTCGGAATGTCATTATTGTGTAATGCAGAGGGACTCCTGCATGCATTGCAGGCTTGTTCTTGTAATCTCCAGTCTGCTGGATGCTGCAGGAGTGTAAAATGGCCCACTGGAATGTTTCCCTATTCTGACTTCAGCTTGTTCACTTTTGCAAAGCAGCATTCCAAGTGTCTGGAATATTTACTGCTTCGATGGCGATCAATTTGTCTGTCGGTGGTGCTGATGTCAGATAGCTCTGGAATTGTGCTCTGGCCTGGCTGGGAGACTGATTGTATCCTCAGTTACCTCTGTAATGTGTGTCATTTTCCCTGATGGGGAGCATATGGTTTGAGACTGCTTTTTCAGCATTCCGCTGTCTGTCATGCTCTTTAGTTTTTCCCAAGTCTAGCCCCAAAAGGAATATTTTAGTGCAGAATGTTTTATAAAGATTACTTGCTATTTCATCTCAAAGTTTGGGAAAATGTTCAACTTTGCTGTTGTTGTTGTGTTGCATGTACTTCAGAGACACCATAAGTAGCTTTGATATTCCCTACCCAAGTTCAGCATTTCTTGCTGCAAAAATGCATGAGTGCTCAGAAACTTCAGTTCCAAGGGGTTTGGTTTATTTTTTTCCTTTCCTTTGATATCGTCTCTTCCAGCTTCACTTGGAATACCAGGCTTGGCATGTGCACGTGAAATTGCCTGTTGCTCTTTGGGAAGCTTTTTGGTACACCAAAAGTAAAAACCCTGAAACAGAAGAGTTCAGGAGTTCCTGTGCAGTTCTTTCTGCCTGCTCCTAAAATAAATAAATCCATGTTTCAGTAGAAAATTACGTGATTTGGAGAGGACTCACCTTTTTAGTGTATTTGGTTTTTTATTACTTTTTAAGGGTAAACCCTCTTTCATTGGATTTTTTTTTTCTTTTTAATTTTTTTTTCAGTTTAGAGCGGTAAACTAAAAATTCTTAAAATGCCAAATTCATTCGTTAGTACTGGATTTTATTTGCACACAACCTGTCTTTAAATGAAGGCAAAAGGATTCTGCCTCTAAATGGCCTTGCTTGCTTCTTTCCTGCTTTTCTCCTCCTTTTATTTGCAGACATAAAATCCAATAAATTTCTATTGCAGTTGCTGGGCTTGGGGGAGAAAAAGGAGAGGAAAAGTACAAAGCTATTGGGAAGCGTCAAACACGGCGAATGATGAAGTACATTTCATAGCAGCCAATTCCAAGCCCAAAATCCCTGTTGTGCAGGAAGGCTCCCCAGCTCACACAGGAAATTCAGCCATTGCGCGGCAGAGTATTAATGATTTATACACCCCGCACCACTGCTTTTGTTCCCTCGCAGAGCCGGGCTCTGGTAATAAAGGAATTTCAGGGAAAAGGGGTCTGGCATGCTGAGTTGTTTTGCTCAATGCGGTGGACGCCGCCTCATAAATCAAAGGAATTTAGTGCTTTACAACCTTTCAGAGCTGCTGAGGGTGGTTGGTTTATTTTTTTTTTTCATTTTTTAATCTGATACACCTAGGAATATTTTCATTTCTTTTCTATAAAGAATGAATGAACTACTGGATGAGATCTATCTCAGCTGTTTTAGGGTTGATTGGTTTGCTTCACAGTGGCATTATACTTCCATTTGTTTTCCATTTGGATTTATGCTTTATGGTGTTGTCTGTGGAAGGAGACTAGCATGGTTTTATTACCATAAAGAGATGCAGATCACATTATATTCTGGCTTGTTTCTTAGAAATAAATAAATGAAATATAAAGGCAAAATACATTTGTAGTAAACAGAGCAGTTTTATTTTCTTTACCTAAAATAAATAATAACACTTATTAAATAGTTTTAATTTTTAAATAAAAATATTTTTTATCAGCAAAAATAATCTTCTATGTTCTTATACAAAACACCCAAATGATCATTTTTGAACTTGCTTTTTGTTTGGAAACTTTGTTTCCTAATAGCAACTGCAGAACTAGGTACTTAATTTTTTGTTAATTTACATAATTATCCTTTTCAAATAGTGGATCAATATTGATATCATGAAAGAAAATATCTATCTACATTCGATTATAGAAATGAAGATAAAGAGGTATGTTTTTTTAAAAAAACTCTGAAATGTTGATGTGAACTAGAGTATTAAATAATGTTATGGCACATTGTCCTAGCAAAACCCACTTGGCTGGGTAGTTACAGAATCTCATCTTTGCTTTCCTTTGCCTCTTTAAAAGAAGGTTGGGCGAGGGAATAGAAAATAATTGCAGGGAATGTGTTTTGCAATTAAAGGCAACCTGGTTTTCCAGAGGCATCTTAAGCCTTTGCATTACACAGCAGGCACAGTGCCTTTAGTCTGTTTGGATCATTCAGAGTCAGAGATTCAGGGGCCTTTTCTTGCACAAAATGCTCCTGTCCTGTCCTGTCCTGGCTTGGTCACAATAGGAAAGGTGTTTCCCTCTGAGCTTTGTGCAAGTCACCAACGTGGGGATCAGGATTGCAGAAGTTAGAGCTGCTTAACGCTGAGAGGAATTCTTTCTTTGTACTTGGTTTTGTGGCCTGGAGGCAAATAAATACCTTCTTTTCTGTTTTCCTCCCAGGTTTAAATATCGCAGATTAATACAAGGCAGGTGCCCAGTAAATGAGGTTTATGTTTCTAGAGCAGCACTGCTGTATTTGTTTGTCCTCCATTATTTGGGTGCGTGAGTGTTTCATTGTATTTAATTATGTCTGTGAGGCACAAGACAACAGTCAACATCTGCTCTATTGTTGCCGTGGTTTACAGATAGCTTTGATGGCTTATTAAACAATCTATTTTTCAAACAGCAAACAGGGAAATAAGCTGCACCCATATTATGTAATTTTGAAAAGGTACGTTATGTAATTAGTTGTCTAGTGTTTGCACACTAATCTTTTATTTTGGTTGAATATATGCTGTTCTGTTAAAAAAAAGTCATGATCCTTGGCAGTTTTTATCTAATAGTGAATTTCTAGTTTCTCTGTGGGTTGAGTTGATTTTCCCACTACTAATTTGATTTCACCATACGTTTTATATTGAAATAATGCATCTGAGTTGTGAATGCTAATACAGAGATTAGAAATGTGCATTAACTTTCATTTATTAATGAAACAGCTCCTGACAAACTATTACTACAGAAACATCATCAGTTAGCTTGAACTATTTTTGAGTCCAAGTTTATGGTGTTTCCAGAGCATCAGTTGGGGAAGGCAAGGTTCAATCTGCTTTTACTCTGTTAGGTCTTCCTCAGGGCAGAACATCCTCAGTACTCCCAGGCAAGAGAAGTTGTACTGTATGAGCAGGGAGATGGCTCTGTAGAACTTGACTCTTGTACAAATGGATTTCTTGATGGAACAGTGCTTGTTTGTTCATCTGCTTTTAATTTTGTTTTCTTTTAATGTACCTGTCAACTGTTTTCAGATCCTTTATGTAACGCTGATATCCACTATACTGTATCTGGATGCATTAAAGCAAATCGCTGAAAGATTGCAACTACCCAGCATGTGATTTGTTTTTGCCTCAAAATAAAATGTAGAAGAAAATGTTCCAGACACAAATGATGAACAGGTCCTAAAATTAGACTTTCTGTGGCTTTTATCATTGCAGAAAGTCACCTATTAAAAATGTTTGAGAACATGAGTCTGTAATATTTTCACGGCTCCTGAGCTGCTACTGCCCACAGTTCTAGAGCTGCAGCTCGCTGGGGTTGCTGCTGACAGCTGGACTTTGAGGCTTTGGCAATGGTGTTAATCCAAAAGCCTGACTTAGGGACGCACGTTTTCCTTGGAATAAAATGGTTCAGGATGCTTTGGACATGAGCTCCGCTCTGGTGAGACCCACCTGGAGTGCTGCATCAGCTCTGGGTCAGATTGCCCTCCATGTCTGGAGGTATTCCAGAACCATCTGGACACAAGGCTGTGCTGGGCTCTGGGATGGCCCTGCAAGAACAGGGAGGTGGGAGCAGATGACCCACCGAGGTGACCAGGGGGATGAAGCACCTCTCCTGTGAGAAAAGGCTGGGAGAATTGGGATTGCTCAGCTTGGAGAAAAGGAGGCTTTGGGGTGACCTCAATGTGGCCCTGCAGTGCCTGAAGGGAGCCTACAGGAAAGAGGGACAGAAACTCTTCATGTGAGCATGGAGTAACAGGCCAAGGGGGAAGGTTTCAAACGCAAACAGAGCAGCTTGAGAGATGTTAGGAAAACACCTTTTGCTGTGAGGGTTGTGAGACACTGGCACAGGCTGCCCAGAGAGGCTGTGGCTGCCCCATCCCTGGAAGATTTCCAGGTCAGGCTGATGGAGCTCTGAGAAACCTGTTTTTAGTGGAAGGTGTCCCTGCCCATGGCAGGGGGGTTGGAACTGCGTAATCTTTAAGATCCCTTCCAATTTTATGATAGAATTTTATGATTCTATCAACTATACTATCCCTTTTATAAAGATAAAGAACCTAATTCAAGAATAGAAATGTATAAAAAGCATGGTTTCTTGGAAAATTATGTATCCTAACAAGAGTGGTGTTCCAGGTACTTGTTGAACTGTCATTTTGCAAAATGGCCATAATTTTTAGCATCAAATGGAAATTCATTCTCTTTTTTTTAATGCAAGGGCTTGCTGGAAATACTTTGTTATCTCCTTCTCATCTACCTGAAATCAAACAGGTATTTCAAGTCTGTTCCTTCAAGTGTCAGTAGATGCTCCTTAACAGATGAGGAGAATTATTCTTGCATTTTTGACACATGAAACTCAAATGGAAACTTCTAATTACAGTTCTGTAAGAAATGAAGGAATAATGGGGCACTGCTCTTTGTACAGCACTGTATTTTCAAGGTGTTTCCAGAACCCTGCTGTGGACAGGGGAGGAAGTATGGGTTGGTCTGTTTTATTTTTTATTTTCTCTAACATCTCTTACCATGTTTGGTAGGGTGTGTCTCTGAGGAAGTGCTGGTTATAAACAAACATATGTGTTTGTGAGCAACCAAACAACCCAGGCAGGTGTCTCCAAAAGCCCGCGTGGGAATGGAGCGTTCACGGCCTTTTTTTCTGGCATGAGATGCAGACATGGATATTCCTGGGTGAGAAAAGCAGGATTAGAATTTCTGCTGGGGTAGATCAGTTTATTGACTTCTGCTGAGAACGTTATCCTTGGCCTTGCTGTGAAACTAATGCATTCTACAGTGAATGTGCATTTTCTGTCGTCATGTTCTTGTAAATTTTGCTCAAAAATAGTTTTAAGTGTTTATTCGCACTAAAACTGTACGAGTTGTGTGTGTCCATTTCCAGAAAAAAATGAACTTTGGAACTGCTTTATGAAAACACCAAGGGAAAGCTATTTTCAGCTTTATTAAGGAAGCTGAGTTACAGCAGACAGCATCTGATCTGTGAAAGTGATGGGCACTGCTTCACAAGGAGTTAGAGCTGCGGAGCACGAAATATTTCAGTGGTTTCCTCATGTGATCTTAAGGGGCTAATTAGGGCTGAAGAGTCGAGGATAAATCAGGAAATTTAGCTGTTTTACCACAAATGGCCAAATAGATCAGTGGAAAACAACAAATATTGTTAGGCAGTAGTGCTAGATCGCACAGAAATCCAAGAAAGGGGGCTGTGGAGAGACCTATCAATAAGGAAAAAAAGATCAGGCATTTATAAAACCATTTGAAAATAATTTCTGTAAGAATTCACTAGTCCCAGTTGACTCATTAATTATCCTGAAATCTGACACCTCTGTAGAAGCAGCTATGTAGTGTTTTTCTGTCAGTGCAATGCAGGAGAGATGTTCCAATAATAGCATTTATAATCCAGATGTGGCTAAGTCAGGTCTATCTTATGAACCTCCTGTGCAGTTCATGTTTGTTGAGTGACTCAAATTAAAACTTGTAGGGGAATATTACATTTCTGGTTTTCATTTGTCCCTGGTGCTCAATCACGTGTATTTTGGTGGTTTACTTCTTTACTAAATAGCATCAGATATTTAATTTCTTTTCGTTAGGAACAAATCACTATTGAAAAAAATTTGAGAGAAGGTAAGATGCTCTCAGTCAGAGTGTGAGTTCAGTTTTTGATGTCTGATCTCCTGATCTTGCACTGCAGGAGAATTGACAACTTCTGAGGTCTTAGAAGGAGACTACTTACTTTTTGTCTTATTTCTTGTGGCAATAAAAATCTTAATAATATTCAGCTAATAACTAGATGTATTCACTAAAGTACTAACTTCAATAAAAATAGAAATAATCCTCTTCTGTTGTCCTTTTCTGCACAAATTTATCCCAGTCCTTTGCTGGTCCCCTCTAAGGGCACTGACAAAAGTTGATTAAAACCTAAATGAAGGTGAGATGAAAAAGGCTATTCTTTCTTTATTCCCTTCTGATATCAAATGGAATTGACCAAAAGTAAAAAAGTGTCAGGAAGGAGAGGTTTTTCCCATCTGGCACTGAGACAGGAGTGTTCAGGTTTTCTGATCTTAGGTGCTTTCTCTCCTGTTATTCTGAGCATGATCCCCGTGGGTTTACATTGTCCTGAGAAAACTGTGGGAGATAACATTAGAAATCAAGTATTCCCATGAATTCAGTTCGCCCTATGGTTGCTGGAGAATATTTAGGACTGGAGTGTGTAATGAATAAGTAGAATATTTTTAATAGGTCATAGGGGAGGGGAGAACAGTAAACACATTATGTGAATCTTTGAGGTGAGATCTATTTGCTGTTTTCAGGAAGCTTTCTTGAAGCTTAATCCAGGGTTTTGTGCTTCCAGATCAGTTTTGGGGCAGAAGAGATGTGACACATCCCAGGAAATGCAGGGTTTAGCTTGGCCAGGCTAGGCCAAGTGTGAGAGCCCACATGTGAGTCACAGAACATGGCATTAGGTGTGTCTCCAAACATGTGCATGAGGAAATAGCTACGAGACTGCATTGACTTCAGACATTAAGTAGTAATGAAGTTGAAAAAGCTTTCTTAGCTTTCTGCCATCCAGATTTGGAGGCAAACTTCCTATCAACTGAGCTTTCTAATGCTTTCAGCCAAATCCTGCCTGCCTCAGATGCTCCTTGCTTGTAGCTCTTGGCTAAACTTTGCTACTTAAACTATTGCCAGTGTCTTGAATAGAGTTGAGTTATGGCTTACATTTCATCTAATGCCTTTAAGTCTTGATGTTTTATCTCTTGAAAATATGAAGCTTGTCAGTAGTGAACAGAAATTCCCTCTGATCCCTTTAAAGACCTATAGGGTCTTTATTATTTTGGGGTTTGAATTGCTTGTTTCTCCAAGGCACCCTGCTCACTTAGGATATCTACCCTATGCTGGTTTCTGCAATCAAACCATTGCACTTGGCATGGTAGGGTGCTTGAATGATGTATTTATACAGGCAGGAGGCAGGGTTTAATACCATCTCATGATTCACTATGCAGTCCTATTAATATGAACTTGACTCGGGGGAATAAGTAGCTGTTACTTGTCAGCAAATCCTGAGTGTATTAAGGGGGTGAAGTTGTATTGAAAGATTCTCACAGTGATACTCTGCTTTTCCCAAGGGAAGCAAATGAAAACTGTACTTTGATGAATAATGAATGTGCTAATTGGGGTCAAGAAGAAGTCATAGCTTCCCGTGAATTGGTAGTTAGAGTAGCCTGACTGCAGCAATAAAGAAAAGTCTGTTTGACCAGATTTGGCAATAAAAATATGTGACTGTCTGTCATTTCTGTCATCTCCACACAACTAAAGCCTGGCCATGATGGTGATGGGCAGGTGCTTTATCACTTCTGCAACACAAGGTTGAGTTCCTGGGATCCTCTTTTTGGGCATGTTGGTGCCAATAAGAATAAGGCCATGAACTGATACTGAGACTGACTGAGTGTTCCTGTGTGGAATGGGTGAAGGTCTCTCATGGCACTGCTTGGGTATATCACTGGGATTCATTGAGAGGGTATTGATTAGAGTCAGTCTGTTCTTGATCCTCAAGGAAAAATATGTTTGTTGTTGCTGGTCTGTATTTGCAAATGAATGTGTCCTAAGGGGGAGATTACAGCCTGGTTTTACCTGCTAACAAAATACATGGAAAAATATCCCTTTCTTGGTCATCCTGTGTTCAGCACACAAAAGAGAAGAACAAATCAAAGAGATTAAGGAAGATATGTATTAGAGTCATACTTTCATATATTTTGTGATATATATGCATGTAACCTGACACTCTAATAAAGATCTATGTGATACTGCTTATCATTTGTGAAAGTGGAAGATGTATATAATATTCAGTAGTTAGTCTACATAACTGCATGATATCAAACAAGCATGAGATCTTGAAAGTGTTCCATGGTTCATAGAAAATTTTCTAAGCTGCTTAACTTCTCCTAGATTGGAGGCTAATCTCAACTGGTTTAGAAAATGCAGATAATCTCGAGAGCAGAGGAGTGAAAGATGTCTGAAGTAGCCCAGAGATGGGAGTGTGTTCTCTAAGAGGCCAACAGGGAAAATTCAACTGATTTGGTAGAGCTATCCAGCTGCTAAGAGTTATGTAATAAAAACCAGCATGGAACTCTATAAGAGAAGGAAAACAGCACAGTGCTCACTATGGCAGAAGAAACAAAGTGCAGAACTTTGTAACACATCTTCTGTGAGGTGAATAAGTCATGATGTCTGCATGTCAAAATGAACTCTTGGTACTTGAAGGAACAGTATTTTCTTCCAGTTTTGCAGCTGAATTTGAGTGATGCAGGACAATTGGAGGCACACAGGGAAGGTTTCTTCACAAATAGAATTGTACAGGCCCATGGAGGTGTGTTCCACCTTTTGTAGCTTTAGGAGACTATTTGCTGTGTGGCACCTTGCAGGCCTGTGTCATCCTTTTTCCTAGTGCAGTGCAGAGCACATTAAATAACTGAAACTCCCAGCCTCATACTGCTTTAATTTTAACACAAATTCTGGGATAAAAATCTGGTTGTGATCCAGATTCTTTCTCATTGGAATGATAGTGCAGCTAAGTCACAAGGCACCTATAGCTATTTGATTGTTTTTTTCAGAGAGTAGTTGTTCACAGATTGTTCTCAGCTTTTGTGCTGTGATATGTAGAGATGATGACAGGTCCTCACGTGTCTGTGGTAGCCCAAGGGAAGTCCAGGCACAGCGGGATCCCTAAACTCCATTTTTAACCTGCTGCTTCTCTCTAGCATACATTTATCACCTATGTAAGTGAACGTGTCTTGGGACTCACTGAAGGGTAAATCACTCTCCCTGCTGTCAGGGGACAAATCCTTATCTTGAGCAATCCAGTCTAAGCAGGAACTGAGGATTTCCAAGGATGTAGCAGAGGGTGAGCCTTGCCTTCAAGAGTTCTGGAAAAAGTGAAGCTAGGTAGATGTGTATCTTTTAAGTGTGTGTTCTTTCATATTGCTGTCATTGTGGTGATCTTGTGGTAGTAGATGCAATTCTCTTCTAAGGAATTTACAGTCTAAGATGGATACCAATGCAGAGTTGACCTGCAGAGGATTAAGGATGTTGGTCTTCATACCCCTGGGCAGTCAGTTCATCCCCCAGTCCATGTTTTTGTCTGGCATTCTGGCAAGAGGAGGTTTTATGGGCTGAAAGAGGATGTTCATGGATGCTTATAGAGAGTCTTACTCAATATCAGGCACTTTCAGGAGAAAGCATCAAAGCCATTTGGAGTCTGGTTAGCACAATATTCAAGGCAAGACAGAGAGGATATTAATCTTTCAGTTGTTGACAGTAGTAGCTTGGGCAGGAATAGGCTGAAGTGAGCCTTTGAAGGTGCTGACAAGTACAGGATGGTTGGTGATGGGTGCTGACAAGTACTGGATAAAGGCAGTAAAAGGATGTGTTTGGGGGCAATGCAGGGAGAGAAGGGAGAAGTGATGTTTGTGGGGGCATCCCAAAAGAAATGCAAAGTAAACATGCCATTCTTTAGCCAGAGAGGTACAAGAGCAGCCCACGACTCGGTACAGAGCTCTGACAAAGACAAAGCATGCTTAGAGTTTGAGTACACAGCCAGTCCTTTCTCTCTAGGTTCACTGAGACCAGCATTTACTGATATATTGCACTTCAGAAGTTGTGAGACCAACTGGCCTACAGTGCATAAGCCTTCATTTCTGTAGGGTTACAAATGGTTTCCCAATTATGTTTCCTAAGTTTCTGCTTTTGTCTGAAGCTCTTGTATTTGGCAGGACTGTAATTATTTATTTGCCTTTGAAATCTTCAAACTCACTAACATTGCATTCTTAGAAGAAAAAGGCTAAAATCTGAACTTCAGTGGATCTGAAGTATTGTTGTTTTTTGATTGAAGAATCAGCTGGGTTCATTGTGACGTGCTGCTTTTTAACCTCCTCCTAAGAGCTGATATAACTGCTAGATTCTAATGTAATTTTTAAATGGAAACTCTAAATTCAGAAGGAAAATGTGTTAATTCTAAATGTGCTATATCCCACATGCTTGAAATAGATGGTTTCTCCCAGTTGTGAAGGGTTTTATAGCCTTGGCCTGTTCTTTAGTATGAGCTGAGATGCTTAATACTCAAACGACTCTGACAACGTCCACCATGAGATCAGTAGGTATCTTTGATTTGTATAGGTGACACTTTCTGCTGTAGAAGTCAGTGAAATGACTGTGTTTTGGCTCTGCTGTTGGGTGTGAGAGGAGCTGGCTGTGAATTGGTACCTGGCATGAGCAGCTCCTGCACGTCCTTCGTGCGCAGGAGAGTGGAGCAGCGAGCAGCTGAGGACAGGGCAGCTCTGGATGTGTTCTGGTGCACTTGAAGAGCCTTTGGCCCTAAATGGCTTTGGCAGAAAGGTGGAAATAGCCTTTGGAAGACGTGCAGCAGTTCTAAAGTGTCAGCAGCTGTGCTGGGGAGGCTGGGGGAAGATGTGCAGGACAGCTTTTTCTGCCTACCAACATTTCCTTTAAAGGCAGAGACAATCACCTCAGGCAGTGCTAATCAACAGCAGCTCACCTTCTCTTTCAAAGTATGTGTGGTGCTGCTGTCTGGCAATCCTTTTTTAGAGACAGTAATCTGAAGTTGCTGTGGATGAGGGGAATTATCAGGAGACTCAGAAACCAATTTATCCTTTCAGTTTTGGGGTTTCCTTTACCAGAAAACCGCTGAGAAACTTTAAAGAGAAAACGGAGAGCGTTTGGAGGATAGGAAAGGTGGCCAGAAATGGGAGACTTGAACCTAAAGGAATTCAATATGACATAGCATAAGCTCTGAAGAGAGTGCCAAAGTGGTACCTGAATTATTTATGATCTGAGAGATGGGAAAGTTAGGCCAGTGTTGGAAGGAAATAGAAATTATTTGAAGTTCATTGGTGTTGTGCAGCATTTGGAAGAACTATTGTTTGTGGTATTTTGAACTAGATACAGGCATTAAGAAGAATTAATTATTTGGCAGAAAGATGGTCTAAATAGATTACTTCTGTCAGAATCTGATTAGAGCATACATCATTGATTGGCTGATGACTGCATTGCAGGGATCTGCCTTTTCCAGGCATTGAGGCCCCAGGGAAGTTGCTAAAGTCCTTTTTTTTTTTTTTTTTTTTTTTTTTTACCTTGTACCATAGCAAAGCTTGGGCATCTGCTTTTGCCTGGGGAAGTATTTTGTTCATTGTCTAATGTGCCATTTACATCTTCTATGCAGGTGGGATCAAAACTCTTGCATCATTTTCCTTTTCCTTGTTGTGCCTGAATGTGTAGCCCAGTTTTCAGGCATATTTCTGCCTTTATTGCTGTATCTGTGCATCTGCACTGTACAGCAGTCTCCATTTCCTTCCTGTTTAAATGACTTTTGAGCAAGTCTTCAGTGAAACTGCTATTAGAGCACTCCTGTCAGTAGCTTCAGTTTTGTGCTAAAACATGAGACTGTGGTATTAGACTGCTGGGCCTGAAATACTTACAAATACTGTGATCTTCTGCTCCTACCTTAGCTTGTTTAATCTATGCTCCTCTCCTTTGAAACCAGCTTTTCATTACTAAAACCTGCCTTTTAGCAGAATTCTGCACAATTGAAACAAATGAGATCACGTATTTTATTTTGTATATAGTTTTTACATATAAAGCTAGTGTTCATGTGTTTTTCTTGTTCTTTCCTCCTCTCTCATTGTTGAAATCAATTTCCAGTTCGAGGAAAAAAATCCATGAAAATTTTTAATGAAAAAACCAAGCCAACCAGGGTTTGGGAACAGCTGAAAGCAACATACTCTCCGTGAGCACACTGAAAATGGCTTAACATGTCTTTTTTTTTCCCTAACAGCATTATAATTTTCTAGAATGTGATGGAAGTGAAAGCTGTATAGTTGTTTAAAATAGATGATCTCCCCTTTTCCACCCACACGCAGAGTTAATTTTTTGCAGGGAGGAGGAAGCCTGGAGTAGGCAGGCAGTAGGTGCTGTCACCAGCAGTGACATCAGAGAGGTGGTTGATGGGGATGTTCTGACCATTCTGGCTTTGTCCTCCCAAAAATATTTAGGTCCATGCTTGACCTTAATCATACTTAAGTCCTGCTCAAGTGAAACAGAACTCTCAGCTTAATTCATACTCTTCTGGCTCATTCTCTCAGTCCTCACCACTCCTTATGATCAAATTTCATTTATTCACCATATTCTCACAGAATAGGAGCGACCATTAATGTTAACTAACGGTGAACTGTAAAACTTGAGTCAGATTTCCTTTTTGTGTGACTGGGAGGGAGAACAGCTGTGTTGGTCCGAAGTGGTGGAGCTGCTGCAGAGGCACTGGCAGGAGCTCAGAGCTTAGTGTGGGGTGGAGATGTGAGTGAAGAGCTGCTGGACTTGGATGGGTTTGGTTCACAGAGGTTTGTGCCAGCTCAGGTAGCTGCTGCACACATGGTGTTTGTTGCCTTTTGGTTGGTGCTAGAATTATGAGGCAGACATGGTAAAAGGGGTAAAAGTGTTTTACTTTGATATTTAATCGGGTCCTGGATGTGCACAGCTCTTCAAAGGTGGAACACACTGAGATGCACACACCGTATAACACATATACAATTTTATGGACCTTGAAAATTAGCATATTTGTGTAGGATTCTCTAATAAGAAGTTTAATAAATGAAGTGATATCTTTCTATTCTATGACTCTTCCTTCCAAATGAGGCTGGAGCTCAGTTTACAAAATATGTTCCAGAGAGACGGTTCCAACCAAGGTTGAAACCTCGAGTTTTGAGACACCACAGAGCTCTCTGGCCTCTTCCTATCAATGTTTGATCTTTCTGCCTTGCAGAACTCCAAAAGTAAGCCAGAATATCGGACTGCAAAAATTAAAAGCATGCAGGCTAAGGGTGAAAAGAACGTGTAAAGGGTACAGAAAATATAAAAGGGGTACATAAAAACAAATAAAAGGGGATGTAAAAAAAGAAAAGGCAAAAATCATCAGGCATCAATGGCACAGCATCACAGAGCCCAGCCACCAAACCAGAGCTTGGATCTGGAGTGCCACACACCTACACATTTATTGGCATGTTCATGTAGTGAGGCAAGCAAAGCAGCCTTGTGTTAAAACAGTTAACTATAGTTTATTTTCCAAGGGTAATTTTTGTATGTTACTGTCTTGAAGTGTAGAAAATATCAGTGCTTCTTAGACATTTGGAGTTTTCATTATTCTTGGATGTTTGTGCTGCTTGCAAAGGACTGGAAGGGTTGTCCTGTCAGTTGCTGAGTTCACACTACCACTAGGGTTTGCATCACAGAATTGTCTGTTGTAAGGCACCCTTTTTTGTAACTGTGCATTCAGAAGGCTGTTTTAGACCCTCGCTAGCCAAGACCAAAATACTTCAAAAAAAAACCCCACCAAGCTTGGAAAAATATGTTCAGCCTAAATTTATTCATCACTAGGTTTTTCTTGATTTTTAGAGTGTCAGGATTGTCCTTATCTTAAAGAGTCTCTTCCTCCTACTGTTTTCTTCCCTATTCACAGATTGCTTTGCTGGGATAAACAAATCAAATTTAGGTCCCTGTTGCAACACAGTTGTTCTATTCCCCGGAACACAAAAAGAAATTTCTTTACAATGGTTGTATATGAATTTGACCTGTTTGTTTTTTGGGTTTTGTTGTTTTTTGTTTTTTTTTAATCTAATGTGGATGAAGATAACCGTATTTGATTGGAAGTACCTCTAAGAAATCAAGACATAATTTGGGAATTAAAATTAAGAAATACTACTAATTTTCCTTTTCAGATTTGCATCTTAAATTCTCTAAACAGATGTAATGAGATCCTGCTTTCCTTCCTCCTGACTTTAGATGTGAAGTTTCTGTTATTAAGAGGAGCATGATCTTGCATTTTGCATTATTGAATTCCATCCCATTTCTGTTAATGGAGCCCATAAGATTTAGCAGTTCTTTCTATGTAATATCCTTATCCTTTTCAGTCTTGACAGTACCTTCCAACTTAGTGTCATCAGGAAATTTCATCAGCAGGTTGCCTTGTGCCAAAATAATTAAAGAAAATGTGGAAAAAAAAAAATCTGTCTCAAAATAGATCACAGAAAAGCTTCCTTTGAGCCTGTGCTTCCCTGTACAAATCTTCCTCCTCAGGTTTTCTAACATCTTATCAAATATATACATGCTGAAACAAAAAACCTGCCAGGTATTTTACAGAGCAATTTAACAGTCTGTATTTATGTCAGTTGTCCCACTGGAGTCATTTGAGTAAAGCTTGCAGAATCCATTTTATAATCTCCATTCCTTGGTGAAAGAAATCTACTTTCTCTTCAAATGTAGCTCACTCTGCTAAATGAAACAAATAGGAGTAGTTAAAATTAGCTTTTTTTTTCTTTTTTAGAAATTATATACTTTTAAGTGAGTTGTAACTTCAACTCACTTTCTCATGCATACCTTTTGTTTCTATATTTCTGTGTGAAAGTTAGTGACTGGTTTTGTATTGGAATTTATGAGACTCTTTAGAAAAAAACCCGTGGTGTGTCAGCCTGCTTAATAATTAAACTGCAGACTTTTCTGCCTTAATAAGAAAAGAGCAAGAAATTGGATTTATAGCTGAGCATGGCCAGATAAGCAGCCAGAACAGCATCATCCCCCTTAGAAAAGTGAGGCGATTCTGAAACAGGAGCTGGAGTGGGATAAACGTCACTCCATCATGTGACAATTGCTGGCCTGGCTGGCAGCTTCTGCAGGGAGCATCCCCGAGGGTCACAATTCCACAGCTAAAGTTAGCAGTGGGTAAGGCTGGCAGTGCTGAGGGCCAGCAGGCAGCTGCTCAGGGAGAGCTCCAGATCCTGCAGCAAGGCTGCCGCGATACACGAGAATCAATTACCGAAAGCCTTCCGCGATGGTCAAAATGTGACATTAAATAATTGAGTATCACATCAAATCTTGTCTGCAATTAGTTATCTGGAAAAGTAATTATGCAACAAAATCAAGTAGCTGGAATTAGTGGTGTGAAGCACCCTGGTTATTCAAAGACTCTAGGAGGTTTTTTTTTTTTTTTTGTTATTATTTCGCTTGTAACATGAAGTTGTAAGTACTGAACTAATTCTTTATTGAAATAAAAAAGTCTTGCTCAATTGTAATTCTTGTCATTAGTTACATCTGCAATAGATGATACATAGCACATAAAACAGGTGTTAATGACTAAGTTGGTTTTGTCTAAAGTAAAAATGAGCTGTGGAAGAGAATGTCCTGTAAGTAGTACATTTAAAATCAAATCTGTTTTGATTTCGGGAAGAAACCAGCCTAAATTTCCCTCTTTTATCTCTTACACCAGGAGTGTAAGTTGATTTGGAGAACAGATTTGAAATACTCTAATGGGAAAATGTGTTCTTTTAAAAATAGTTATGATCAGTTTAACAACATAGATGTTGTGAAAGGTTAGAAAAGCCATTAAAATATAATTTACACTAATAGAAGCAGTTAGCTTGCATTAGTTAGCTCACATATTCAAAACAAACAAGAAAATCTAATGAATCAAAACAGAGTATGTACCCAGTGTAACAGACTTAAGTTTAAACACTCACGTTGTTTGTCAGCATATAAATACAGGGAAATGTCTAATTATGCAATCATGATAAACCTGATTATTTTGAAAATAGCTTCTAATAGTAACTGTTGTCATGCCTATGCCAGAACTGATAGGAAAATTATTTCTAATCAGTAGATCTGTACAGAATTTGATCTCTATGTGTATAGTACTTAAAAATCTGAACTGATGAAGAGTAGTTGGCTAGTCATGTTACTTAAGCTGCTCCCAAAATAGCACCTTCCTTTTTGGGTAGAGTTAGGTTTGCAGCTGTTGTCTCTATCTGTTGTCTCTGAAGAAAATTTTAACATTAAGTGTTGCTGACGTCAATTTTTTTCTTTTTTTTACAGCTGATGTGGGCTTTGCCCCTGACAGAAGTTATTTGGTTCTAGCTCTGAGTTTGGAAGAAGTTGGTATATAGATTTTCCCCTAACTTTCAATTGATGTGTTTAGCTTTAGTGGGAGTAATACTATCACTTAAACCATGTTGTCGTCTCAAGGAGTTTTGCTACATCCCTATGGAGTGCCAATGATTCTGCCGGCAGCACCATACTTCGCTGGACTTGTTCAGGTAATGCAAGGCCGCTTCCAACAAGCAACTTAACTCTAGTGCACTTAGAGCAATAATTGGAATTTTTATGGTTGAGAAAGCAAACACTTTTAATACAGGCAAAAGCTCTCATGTAGTCAGTGAGAAGACAGTAGGAAATCAAAAAGATGGATCACCCTAATCTGTGTATTGACATCTCTCATGGCTGAATAAATGGTGTAGTTGAGCTATATTTGCTTGTATTGATTTGTCTGCTGTTTAACATTCATGCCTTTGCTTCACGAGGTTGACCACAGGGCAGAGGATTTGCTATCCATTCTAGGTTTCTGAGGGAGTCAGCATTCCCACGGCAGGTCAGAAGACAAAGTAACTTACCATGATGTGTTTAGGTTAAGTGTTTTAGCACAGCAAATAGGAATACTGTTAAATATGCATTAATTCATAAGTTACGCGTCGCACGGAATGAAAAAGGGTTTGTGGTTTTGCACGGACAGAAATGTATCACCTGCAAAGAATATTTATACACATCCTATTAATTCCTTTGAGCCCTCAAAGTGTAAGATCTTGCTGCAGGGCAGGAGTTCTGTATATTTAGAAGTCAACTGGCAGCTACTATATTGTTGTTGTTGTGTTAGCTTTTGGTTTGATTTTATTTTTATCAGAATGTGGTGCTACTCAAGTTTCTTCTGTTAGACTTGAGATTCTTAATAGATCGTGTAGATGCTAATTAAGCAATAAGTCTCTTGTTGTTTAGAGTATTAGAAAACATTAAGAAAGAAGTCAAATAACATTTCTAAGCTCCTCTAAGTGACAGTAGTTAGATATTGTGCATTAACAGGGTCAAGACACGT
Organism: Entomyzon cyanotis; assembly: GCA_024500445.1. Lineage (NCBI taxonomy): Eukaryota > Metazoa > Chordata > Aves > Passeriformes > Meliphagidae > Entomyzon > Entomyzon cyanotis. The sequence continues at coordinate 4,092,171 of JAKEPQ010001023.1, forward strand.
GTGTAAGGGCATTTCTGTGCTCTGCTAGTGATGAGTCAAATCAACTGTGAGGGAGAGGGAAATATTCATTAAGCTCCTTTACTCCACCACTTTGCTGCCATAGGGAGCAATCACAGCATGAAACAGGTGCTGTTCCATATAGGTCCCTTCAGTAACAGAAGACTGTGAGTTGTGCTCTTCACTTCAGGCTGATATCAGCCACAGATGTCTAAAATAGAAATCCAGCATGGCACAGTGGCCATTAGCAGGTACTGAGAAACTGAGCCTTGTGGGACATGCAAGTGAGGCTGCTTTTCATGCAGTGAGACACATCAAGCAGCCTTCATGTCCATTAGAATTTGGGGGTGAAGGTCGGATGCTGGAGCTCACTCAGACCCTCTGCCATCCTGTCCAATAAATAATTACAAGCAAATCGTGGCTTTCACTCTATGCTGATTGATGTTGAAATTGCTTTTGAAAGTTCTCATAAGTTCCTGTTATAGATTAAGTGCCGGTGTAGGAAAAATAACTGCACCCAACTGAAATGGGTGAATGTAATCAGGTTTAATGGACTCGAGAGCTTGTTGGGAATTAAATAACTATTGATTTGTTGGAAAGTTGCTGTCATTACAAAATGCCACTCTGGACGCATTATCCAAGCAGATAGATTAGAAGAAAGGGCCCTTTGAAAATTTGGGATGCCTTATTTCAATCTTTTTCCTCTTCATTCTTTCCTTAGAAAGATATAGCCAGGCCTATGTTACTCCTTTAGTCTAGATCTAAAATAATCAAGCAATAAGAACTGCTGGGGAAAAAAAAAAAACCAGTATTACACATGTAGTTGGAAAGTGTTCTTTATATGAATACTTCTCTAGTCTCCTGTCCTCTCCCCTGATGTCAAACCTAAAAATGGCATTTTGGAAACAAAGTACACATTTGAGTTACTGACCTAGTGAGTGAACTGTAACATTAAATGGTTTGACCAATTTGTCCCCCAAGATTTTACCTGCATTTACAGTATCTCTGGTCAGCTTATGACACCAGAATGCTTATTGTTTTTCTCTTGGAGTAAATCTAAGTATCTAAAATAAATAATGCAAAAGACATTGGATAGGAATATTTATATCGTCCTCTTCTCAGCAGTAATTACGTAACATTCAGCACTTTAATGGAAATTTTCTTTAAAAATATGCCTTGATAAACTGATTATGTAATTTTTTTCTGGGTTGCAGGTTGAGAACCACAAGTCTGAACTATTTTTGAATATGAGGCAGTTTTAACATTTTATAGGCATATAAGATGGCAACTTATTTATTTGCATGGATTTCTACAGAAAGTAGGTGTACCTCTGATCAGGGATTCCCCATGATTTCCAATTGTTTTTATTCCAAGGTTGCATATGAAAGCCATGTAGAGTATTGCTTTGATATTTGAGGGGACTAATTCTGGGGTTTTTATGGTTTGTGTTGCATGGGTGAGCTAGAGGTCTCTGTGGAGCAGTGATTGTCTTCAGAGGTCCTGCACCTTCAAGAGCTGCATTTCATTTTATTTTATTTACTGTATGTGTGCAGCCTGCTCCAGCCTCTCCCCCGAATTCATCAGTAAACTCTGTCAGGCCTCCTCTACTTGTGTCTGTCACACCCTCCTGTTGTGGAGCAGGGGAATGGTGAGATCAGGGACAACTAAAAGGGGTGTGGATACTGTGGGAACATCTCTGGACATGCTTTATATGAGCAGCCATGTGCATTTTCCTAATTGCATTTATTCAGGTGAGGAGATTTCTATTCCTTTTGCTGAGCTGATGTGTTTGAGTGAGGTGATGGAAAGTGAAATGCATGTGTTCTTGGAGAGAGACAGAGAGAGAAGGTCCAGGGTTACAGAGATGTTGTGTATCATATTATATTCAATATTCTTGCAAATTTATTTCCCAGGAAATAAATATCCCTTAAATAAACTTTTTAGAATGATGGCCTATGACTTATTAACACATTTTTAAATGAGAAAAAAATTTTCCTGTTCCTTCTTTCTCCTGGGTAAAACTATTCCAGGAAAAAAAAAAATCACACAAAAGTACAAATAATGCATAAATAGCTTTATGCCTCCTGTGGGTGGGCAGATATTTTCTGCCTTGGCACAAAAGGCCTCCTGGTGGCTTCACGGGCTGTCACAGCCCTGCTGGCACGAGGAGCCAGGCAGGGAGTGCAGCACAGCCACTGAGTGTGCCCAGGGCAGCATGGCCCACCTCGTGTCCAAACTGTCCCTCTGCTCCTCCTGGCAAGGGAAATGAAAAACATGCCATCTAGGATTAAGTGTCAATCCAGTAAGAGATTTCTTAACCTGCCCTTGGTTGCCATCCCAGTTGTTAGTCATTTGATTCCCATGGGGAGCCCTTATGTCCGGATCAGCAGTGCAGTCAGGGGGGTGTGGGGTGGAAAAGGTCCATCTGCCTTGGCCAGGGTGTGGAGCATGGACAAGAGGATCTGTGCTCCTGTACCACCTTACAGGTTCTTAGGATAAACGTGAAACCAAGCTCCAGTCATCATTAAATTACAAAGCTTTTTTTTTTTTTTTAAGGCTGCCCTATCTCATAATTCAGAAAATAGTATGTTGTGTTAAATAATATCTGAGAGGTCATATTGGCTCCAGCTTTCATGGCTCTGAGTGTTTCAGGTATATAAAATCTTTGCAATTGCTCTGGTTACTTGGAATGTTAGGTTTATGGTAAAATATTTTGAAAACACACACATGCAATATATGGCATTTTAATAATGGATGCTCAATTATTTATTACATGGCTGGGTTAGGGAGCTCTATTTCCATTTAATAGAGAGAGAGGAGTTCATAGGCATTATTATAAAAGTTATTAAAGTTGAAATTGCTTAGACTTTTCAGTAAACTACTGGAAAACTCTAAAAGGAGACACAGTTCTATTAAATAGAAAATGTGAAATTTATTATAAAGGTGGGATTATACATGAATATGGTCAGTATTTTTTAAAGCATGCTTTTCTTTTAACCTCTTCTTCTTAGTGACGAGAAAAGTTCTGAGAGTTCTGAGGGTTTAAGCTTGTGTTTGTTGTTAAAGACTTCAGCCAGCTAAGCTAAAACCTTTTGTTCTGCTTTTATTTGCTTCTTTATGTAGTAGTAAAGGTGACAGTTGGAGAAGAAAAGTAGAAAATAGGCTGTTGATTAACTATTTCAATAAATTGGGAGCTACTGTACTTTCAAGTACATCATTCTTAAGCTTAGATTATTCTTAAAATACTTAGATTTTTTTTTTCCCTGTGCATCTGATTTTCCATAACTGGTTAACCAGTGTGTTTGACTGACAACTGAAAAAGTGCTAATCTGGAGACTGTTCCATTTTATTTTAGGGCTGAGAGAATTGCCTAGAATATGCTGTGAAAAGTAGTGGTGCAGACTTCATCATGGTGCCATCGCTTTACCCATCTGGAAAATCCTTGTTTTAGTGCCGTGATGGGAAGTGCTAGCAGTGGGTACATTCTGAATACTTGGAGGTGTTAGTGTGGTAGGCTACCTGCAAAATCCCACTTGCTTTCCGGCAATCCAGTCTTGGGGAATGTTATGGATTTGTTGTGTCGCCTTACATGAAAAAGGCTTTTGCAACTTAGTAGGGTTTATTTGAATAATACATTTGAAATAACAATGAGGAGAGGTTTTAATTCTTGCAGTGTTGCCTGAAGTGGTGTGTGGTTGTTTCTGTTGGTTTTAGATTATGACCTAGTGGAAAGCAGAGCGGAATTTCTGTTTACATTGGCTGAATCGCCTCTTTGAAATGCAGTAAGTAGATGATTTAGCTGAAATACAGATTTATTCTGGCTTGATTGTGTTGTTCTGTCTCTTCTGCTACTAGTACTGCACTCCCAGTGCTTTGTGAGTGAAGGCTGATTATGTTTTACTACTGCAATCACTTTTCATCTGAGTGTGTATCTTATTTTGGTTTTGAGTGAGCATATCTAACATTTTTTTCTCTCAGTCTGAGAGTTGCAAAGTTTTTCTCCCTTTTGCATCAAAAGTACTTTCAGCAGATGTAAAGTGTTGGTGTTAGTGATGACTACAGTCTGTATTATTTTGATAACTGAAAACTTTTGTAAACAATGTTTTCATGTCTGGAAATCATAGAATCATAGAGTTGTTTCTTGGAAAAGACTTCTAAGATTATCAAGTCTGACTGTTAACCCAGCACTGCCAAGTCCAACATTAATCCATGTCCTTAAGTGCCACATCTACACTTAATTTTTAATTTACCCTTTTAAAATACCTCCAGGGATGATGATTCAACCCTTCTCCTGGGCAGCCTGTTCCAACGCTTGACAACCCCTTTCTAACATCCAATTTAAGTCTCCCCTGGTACAACCTGAAGCCATTTCCTCTTGTTCTGTTGCTTGGGAGCAGAGCCCGACCCCACCTGGCTCCAACCTCCTGCCAACGAGTTGGAGAGAATGAGAAGGTCCCCCTGAGCCTCCTTGTCTCCAGCTTGACATCCCCACTCGCTCAGCTGCTCCTGGTGCTCCAGACCCTTCCCCAGCTCCATTCCCTTCCCTGGACACTCTCCAGCCCCTCCATGTCCTTCTAGTCCTGAGGGGCCAGAACTGACCCCAGCATGTGAGACATGGCCTCAGCAGTGCCCAGCACAGTCCCTGCCCTGGTCCTGCTGGCCACATTGTGGCTGACACAAGCCAGGTGTCATGGTCACCTGCTGGATCCTGGTCAGCTCCCCCAGGGCCTTTCCTGATGGACCCTTTCGGCACCCTCTGCCCCAGCCTGCAGGGCTTCTGGTGGCCAAAGGGCAGCACCCAGCCTAGGTGGCCAAAGAGGACTTGGGCCTCTGGCACCTCCAGCCGCTGCTCTCGGCCCAGCCAGCCTGGCCAGGGCCCTCTGCAGAGCCTTCCCAGCCTCCAGCACATCCTGGGTGTTCTCCATGAGCTTCCTGAGGAGACACTCAATCCCCTTGTCCACACCATGGGTAAAGACATTATCAAGAGCTGCTCCTGGTGCTGATCCCTGGGCAATCCCACTGTGATCTGCCCCAGCTGCAGGCAGCTCCTTCCCCACTCTCTGGCCTGGCCATCACCCAGAGTTTCACCCCAGAACAGTGCACCCATCTGAGCCACCAGCAGCCACTTTGCAGGACAGTTCTGTGGGAAATGATGGGTAGACATCCCCAGGCTGGGTAGACACATCCCCAGCCTTTCCCTTTTCCCTTCAGCAAATCACCTCAGAGTGAGATCAGGGCTGTCAAGCAGGACCTGCCTTTGTTAAACCTGTGGTGGCTGTGCCTGGTGGCTTCATTGCTGTGTATGTGCCTTTTGATGGCACTCGAGATGATCTGCTCCATACAACTTCAGATTCAGTTGTTTTTCCTTTTAATCCATGGATCAAGAAGTGTAGCCAATATGCATTGCTGGTGAAACCTGTCAGCTGCTCAAGAGGCTGCAGACAGCTTGCAAGTATTTGGTTATTGCTATTGCAAGAGTTTATTTTCTTTCAACTCACCTTTATTTCTTGCTAATAAGTACTGATATCATCAAATACCTGCAGGGGGGCAGGAGGGAGGGTAATGACATGCAATGTCTTTCCCATTGACCAGAAAGACAATTGTAATGAGAAGGATAGCCTGTCTAAATAGTTTCAGTTCAGCTAAGAAACAAGTGCTTATTCTGCCCTGCCATCTGCATAATTTTGTCTCACTGGCCTTAATTGCAGAAATGAATGGGTGACGTAATTCCAATGAGCAACACTGCTTTACTTGCTCTGTCAGCTTGGTCAGTGCTGTGTTGTCGTCAGGGCTTTTTTCATCTGTCAGACTGTAGCTGATGCCCAACCGGCAGAATTTTTCTTTTTCCACTTGTGCATGTGGTATCAGTCACTTTTAGACATGATGATCTGTAATTATGGTCACTAGCTTGTGTGTTGGATAATACACTCCAATGGAATGTTTTAGTATGGAAAAAACTGGGTAAATCTGAGCCTTTCTGACTGCAGCTCCTGCTGAGTTTCTTAAGTGGAATAAATACAGGGATATTTGAGTTTGTAGGAAAAAAAAATTCTAGAGATGAAATAGCTTGAATTAGGGTAAATTCTATTTATTTTTTCATCCTCTAAATAAGAAAAAGCTTTTAAGATTTGGGTTCTCTGTAAAATCAGATTTTTAAATTTGGCTTCCCCAGCTAGAAGCCAGCAAGCTGATACTGCTGTTTCCCAAGGATCTGGAATTTCAGATGATTTTTTTTCTCTTTTCTGACTCATGCATAATCATCAGTAATAAAACTTCTGATGCCCAGATTATGACAGGAGATACAACTTTGAAGTTCTTTTGCTTTCAGTAGAATGATTCACAACTGATAGAAAAATATGCTTGTAGGTCTAAATATAGAACAATCATTTTAATGGAGTTGGCTTGAATATTTCACCTATTTATCCTCTGCTATGTTATATCTTGTGTTACATGAGCTAATGTTGGAAACTCAGTTCAAATACATCTTTTGACCTGTCTGCTTGCTTGCTTTTTTTAACTGAAGTGTGCAGGTAACTGTTTGCTCAGACCTGGTTTCAAAGAGGGTGTTGTAAAAACATATGAAATGTCTATTTCAGTAGATCAGGTTGTGGAAAAAATATGGTAAGGATTTAATTATTTAAAGTTTAACTGCTTTCACCTGCACTAATTGGAGATGGCATTTAACTGCTCTATTACAACCTGAGAGTGATGGAACCACACCTGGCAAATATTTGACAGTCAGATATCACAGCTGCTTTAAGTTTATTAGCATCCAAAGGGTTCACAGATAATTTGGAAAATTTTGGGTTTTTTTTTTAGTGCAGTGACAGGTCATGAACTGGAAGTTGACCCAGGTAAATTTTCCATGTCAGACTTTTTACTTATGTTTCACTAGACTCAGGTTATTGTGAATTAGGATAAATTCTGAGATTTGTGTTTGTTTTCTTTCTGTAGTGGGCTTGAGAGGCTGGAGAATGTCTTAATCCTCCAACTGTGATGGGTTTATTAAAACAGTAAAGAATGTAATGTTTTAAAAACTGTACATATTGTTTTATTGCTGACCAAGCTGAGAAGAAAGTAAAAGTCTCTTGCCCATATATACAAGAGTCAGAATGTTTCATATTCTCATTTTATTTGAGGCCTTGAACATGGTGTATTTCAAGGAATGTTATTTATCAAGGAAATGCTATTCAGATTTTTTTTACAAGTATCCTTCTGTAAAAACAACTTATGTCTGAAGATAAAGCTAAAAGTACTAAAAGCAGTGAACTGATCTAAGCTATGGAGATTTTTTTTTTCATTCTAAGGGAGTCAAATTGTGATGAATTGCTTATTATCCCAAGGCTTTTTCATCCTAGATCTGGAAGTACACTTTTGTTATGTCTCTGTCCTCACTTTGCTATATTATTCCAAAGCATGGACTGGCCTCCTCTATGCTAATTAGTAGCATTTAAAAATCATAGAGGAGAAAATGAAGGCTTGTTTATATATTGGTTTACTACGATAAACGTCTGTGACAATTTGCTCTCTCCGTACCATTTTAACACGTAGCAAATTCAGTAAAATGCCTTTCCAGATACCTTTAGACATGTAAGCTTCAAAAGATCCAGCCCAGGCAAGAGAGTGGCTGCCAAAATGCAAATACAAGGGTTTCTCTGTAAATTACCAGCAACTGTGCAGGTCCACATCAGCTGTCTTTATTTTCACTGACAGTGGAGCTGGATGTGAGCATGTGTCAAACACTTGGAGAACAAATCATATTGACACTTGAAACCAAGAAAGAGGAAAAAGGCAATTTCCAAACATTTTACTTCCATTCTCAAGAAAACTTTAGAGTTATGTTAAATCAGAACCTAAACATGGGTGAGTGTTCCAAAGAGAATAAGTTTAGGAAAAAACAGTTAGGCTTTTCAAAAGCTGAAGCCCTGTAGTTGGTTAAAAGCAAGATGACATTTAGTTGAGAAATAAAAGGTGACTAGAGGTGAGGGAAAGCACATCTTGCTGCATTTGTGAATGATCCTGGAGATAATAATACAGAATGAATCATTCTTTCTTTCCCTGCTAGCCTCAGTGTGATGCTGACTGAAGTGAATTAGCAAACCTGAGAAGTTTTTGCTGCTCCCTGGAGATAACTTTGCTGTGAGTGCAGCTCAGGGGACTGAGCTCAGCTCAGCTAGATGCTGAGCAGACTCTGAGATGGGATCTGCTTCAGGTCTCGGAAAGCAGGTTGGAAGGTGTTTGCCCTCTGTGCAGAATGGTTCCTTATTCTCTAAGTATTGGTTATTATTTTATGTGTACAGGGTTTGCGTTGATGTTATTGTTGTGAGAGTGGGTTTAGTGCTTGACCAGCTTTTTAGGGTTTTTGTGTCGGTTTCTTTCTCTGATGTATTAGATCTTGCCTATGCAAAAATATTTTAGAGATACATTTTTAATATTTTCAGAAGTACAGAGCAACCTATTTTTAATGAAATAAGCTCACTTTTGCTAGGTTTTCTTTCTCTTTGCCTTGGAATTGTTCCAAAAAATGGTATCTGGATTTTTTTTTTTAATGAATTTTCAACTTGGTAACAGTTGAGGTACAGAGAGAAATTAAACCTCTACAAGTTTATTTTAGTGCTCTGTAAGAATGGAAATACTTTCACTTTGGTAATTAAAAAAAAAAAAAAAACCAAAAACAAAGAAAACTGTTTAGAGTCATCAAAAACCACCAGGATGGAAGAGGATTCTGACAGCTTGTATGCAAAAACCAGAAAATGCCAAGTGTTAAGAAAGCCAGGAGGATTTTTAACAGAATCTCAACAAAAATTTGATTCTATAGAGACTGAGTCATACTTGAAAAGGTCTGATCCTCAATATCTTAAATAACTGATATTCTGTTATACATTTGTAGCAGCTAATTACTCTGCAGTGGTTTTTAAGTTTGTGGTTCCTGGGCACTGTCCTGCATTGGAAAGCCATACAGAGCATGGGTTCAGTCTGATCCTCATTCCAAGGAATGCTCCTTTTGGAAGTGCAGCAATCTTTTCCACCTTGTCCTGAGAAGGAAGCAGGGGAATGAACAATCTAATGTGTTCTGTTGTGACAAGTCACGCAAGAGGCTGCTCTGAGACGAGCATGGCAAACACAGCACCAGCTTTCCTCTCACCGAGGGAAATGAAATGTAATTGGAGCAACCCCTCCTTCTGGAACACAGATTACACTTTTGATTATTACTTAAAAAAAAAAAAAAAATCTTATATCTAGATACCAAGCTGTGTATTAGTTTTGAGTTTGTTTGGTTTTGGGTTTTTTTTCATTTTTTTGGCATTATGTCTAAAACCAGAAAAAAGCAAACTTGGAATCCTGAAAGTATCTTAACTTGTCTGTGACCAGCTCTTAAAAACCTGTATTCCATGTTCTCTTTGTCTTGTCTTTTCATGTAAAACATAAATATCTGTCACACTTTTTGCTACCCAAATACAAGAGGAAACACAGCACCTGGGGTTAGGCCCAGTTCTTAAAAGTTCAGCCAGTCTTTGATAAATTGTTCTTCCTACTCAATTTTGCCCTGTTAACTCCGTTCTGATGTTTCCCATTCATTTTCAAAAAGTGTGTGCAGCAATGACTCAGTGTACTTCCAAGTTTGTTTACCCATTCAGAACCTTAAATATAAAATGAAGGCAAGTATTGTGTGTAAGCATTTACTTCTGAACACTTCTAAAGGTTACCTGAAATTGTCAATATCCAAGGAAATTTTTCAGAACGGATCATTCTGTACAAAAAGCAATAGATGGATCGGTTTCATTATAGCCCTGGTCAGTCTGTACTGGGAAAGTGTCCTCACTGGCTCCTGGGGTGACTTATTTTGTAGCCATAAGTTGTTCAACCCACTCAAACCTTTGGAGCGCTGCTGTTACAGGAAATGAAATCCATCCATTGCAGGATTCTCTGAGTGCCATTTTTAACTGACATACTGTGCTGCATTGACTGAAGTGAGTACATGGTCTTTTTACTGCGGAGATGAATGTTTTTATTTTTATGCCTTCCCCTGTGAAGGAACAGTTAAAATCAGGCACAGGGAAATGTAACAGATGTTCATGCACATTTCCCATCTGAGAATGCCTTCCACTGGCCAAGACGATTGTTAGGCACAATTAAGCCCAGTATATACATCCTGTGCTGTGAGCCAAGGCTGCTGAGGATGTTCCCAACAGGGGAGCACAGGTTGGGAAAGAAGGAAGTTTAGATGAACTTTGATCTGTGTGAAAAACAAAGGAAACCTGACTAAGCCTGTGCCCCCATGTACTGCATGGATCCTTAAAATACAGCTAGACTACACCCAGCTATAGATTTAGGAGGCACTTTCAACCCATGAGCAAATTCCATATGCATTTCAGGGATGCTAACACTTGAAATCTGATTTTTGAGAGGCATTTGGTGTAATGTTGCCAACTGACTTTAAAAGCTTGTGATATTATGCCTTGTAATGTTCCACATTGAGTGTAATTGTCGCTGTAATCAGCTTTATGATGGCAACTCTTCGTGATGACTGCAGAGATATATTTTGTGCATATCATGTCTGAAATGTGAGTTACTTTTTGATTTCAGAGGTGTGCTGGTAGTGAAGGGAGGAAGGCACTGCAGACTTTTGGACTCACGTATGAAATGTTTATGCAGAGAGTCGAATTTGTCATTTCCAGTGATGTGATAGCATCTACTATTGAAAAAGACACTGAGCACCAAAGGCTCTTATATTTTGTGATTTGTGTTGTAACTGAACCCATTAGAGTTGGCCATTCTGGAAAAGCATGCTTTCCTGGCAGAAAATTGCAGTGATTGACTATTTTTGTTGTATCAGAAGATTATACAGACGTCGTGAAAGTGTGTTGACCTAAAAATGTCAGTGGGTATTTCACATCAGTCTCCTTTTGTGTTTTGTTTTGTTTTTTTTTTTTGCTAGGGTGGGGAGGGGTGACACAAAAATGCAAGGCAGACATTGCTTTTCTGTTGTGTAATGCCTGGATTTTAATAATGTAAAAAGCTCCGTGCCAGGTCTGTAAACAGAATCTGTGAGCTCTGGGCAGCCAGTAAGTCTTTACACTGAAATATGCAAGAGAATTCTAAAGCAAACCCCTTTGTTATTCCAGTCTTATTTTCCTGTAATAAGACACAAATTTACAAATGTTGTTTTCCTATCTTCCTCTGGCCTTAGCTTTCCATATAATGTTTTTGTTGTATTTGAACTTCCTCTTTAGATGGATATAACTTGGGTTTAGTATCTCAGGTTTTTTTACTCATGACAGAAACAGGGTGAAACTTGTCCTGAGTCTCATGTGCAGATGAGACACAATTACTTGCATTTCATGGGGGGAAAAAGTATAACTGATTTTCTGGAAAACGTGATTTGTTCCTGTGGGAAGAGTATGTCTTAAATACCTCTTTGTCAGCCCAGTGGAACTGATGGAGTTCTGAGGAGTGCCTGGAACCTTGCTTGACACAGCATCTGGCCTTTATATGTGCCTAAAAATTATTCAGTGCGTGGTAACTTGTGGTGGCAATGTGTTTATCTCTGGTGCTCCTTCTCCAGGAGCATTGTCTTGTTCAAGTGGCTGTGAAATGTACTTTTTATATGCTGTTCTACGGTCATCTCGAGGTCGCTATAATCCTGGCTTAAGGTGTCTGGCTGCAAATTTATCATTTGCATTATTATCGGTTGGTTCTTGCAGAACCAAGCTAATTTTTTTTGGTTTTTTTAAATAAAATGCTTTGTCTAGAAGAATAATAGCAAAATGCTGAGAAAGATATTTTTATTCTCTTGGTTCCAATAAGAAATGGGCGATCAAGGAGGGCAGAGGTGATGCTTTAAGTCTTATTTAGCATGGGAGAGATTATTTCAAAATACTAATAAACGTGTCGCATTGTGCTTTTGGATAGGAGGAATGAGAATTTCTGGTTTACATTTTCACTTTGTTAGTTGAGTGCTTTGTAGAGATTTTTCTTCCCCTGAGTTCTGTAAGTCAAGATCATCAGATACCTGAAATACTTAAAAGTGGTTCTGGCTCAGAGCCAGACTCTGTAATTATTTAAGTCCATATTTTATAGCTTTTTTTGGTTTTAAGCACTGCTTTTCTGACACAGCAAAACAATCTGTCCAATGCTTCATTTTCTTGACAATATTCTGAATATATTTTTGTAATATACAATTTTTCTCAATGTTTGGCTCTTTCAATATTCTATGTACCTCTACTACTTCTCACCATGTTTTTTTTTTTTTTATCTTATTTGAAACACTTCTCTGTCACTAAATGACATAACCTTTTCTACTCTTATTAATTAAAATTATCTTCTGGTCACCATTCTTTTATTCCTTTGCAAAAAAATATGACATGGCATCCACATCACAAAAATAGCTTGTGAGTCGGGAATCAGACACCTTCAGAAACAGATCCCAGATGTATTTTTAAGGAACAGTGTGTGCAAGCAAGCATTTCAAGTCTTTCTGGAATTATTTCTTGAGAATGATGCCTGTTAGCTCCGGAGGTGGTTCTCAAATGTGCTGCCTAAATGGTTCTATTTTACTGCCTGACCTAATAACTAAAGCTAAAGAATCAATTTGTCTGTGAATATACTGATATGATTGCATTGTTGATATTTTGGGGTTTAACACTTTGTTCTCTGTGTGCTTACAAAATTGTGCTTCAACATTATGTTTGCTTGGAGGGGAGGATAAAAGTTTTAAATTAAGAAAGATTTCCTTGGTTTTATTTGCTAAATAATGGTTGTGATTCAAGAATAAGATCAAGTAGTTAATGTTAATTATCCTTCACACCTTTTTGGGAAAAAACAGTGTACATACTCTGTGACTTTGTTAAATAGTTAGCTTTTGTACTCTAACAGGACAGGAGACTTTGATTATGTATTACCCACTGCAGAAGTAGAAAAATCAAACTGAATGTGATATGGTTCTTTTTCTGTCTCTATCTCAGGGCAGAACACTTTGTTAAAAATTGATTCCATATTCTTTGGCAAAAGCTATTTCTCTAATGTAAAAAACCTAAGGGGTTTTTGTTATCATCTTTTATTATTATTATTATTATTATTCACTTTCAGAATTAGAAAGTGAGTATATACATTTATATAAGGAAATTTTCTTGCTGTGAAGAGGGATTTCCAGTTCACGGGTTCAAAGACGTTCAAGCCAGCAAGGATCATTATGATAATTCAGCCTGTCCCCTTGAATGCTCCAGAACTTCCCTTGCAGACTGGCTTAAAGCAGACTTTTTGGAAGCTATTTCATCTTGTTTTAGACATCCAAGTAATTTTGGTTCCCTCAGTTTCAGTGCTGCCCTACTGAACTGTTTGCATGTTTAATTACCCTTGCAGTTTGGACATTACGGGACTCTATTTCTCTTTATTTCTGCTCCTGGCCACTGGTTCCTGCTGTGTTTTCTGTCTGCAAGATTAAAAATGCAAAATACCCTCAAACAAATGAGGAAGCCCTTGAAATGTGCTACCTCCTACCAGAGGTATATATCCAAGACATAGAGGAAAACAGGGAGGAAGAAACCTTGTGGAATCACATAATCTACTCTTCTGCCTGAAAGCAAGATCAGCTTTGCCTCTATCATTCCTGAGAGACATTGCTCAGCCCATTCTGGAGCAACGGGGACCCTCTAACCTCTGCAGGCATTTTACACTTGCACTGGAGGGGTTTCTTTTCCCCAGTGTCTGAGTTCAAAATCTTTTTGTGTGTAATTTAACTTCCCACTGTTTTATGGAGAGTGGGCCCACAAAATGCATCATTTCCACCCAATTCACAGTGGGCCATTATCTACCTAAAGAAAGTGATGTCAGCCTCAGCCTTCTCTTCTTGGAATAGTGCAATCCTCATTCCTTCATTCTTGCCTTCTGGGATCTTATCTTAGCCTCCTACAGCTGGGAGCTGTTGTGGATAAGGTGTTTAGATCTGCAGAATTATTTAGGTATCTCATTTCTTAAGAACAGGAAGCATAACTTTCCTTCACATACCTGAAATTGGAGTAGGACATGATAAAATTTTGCTGTTAGATACAGATGTACGATGGGGAGGAGAGGTGAGAGTTAACAGTAAGTCATGAGACACAGAGCACTGTGAAGGATGAGTTTATTTTGCTGTTATTAAAAATTTCATTTCAGGATAATCCCTCTGAGACCTAACACGTTATTTTAAGAAAAGCTTCCTAGAGCAGCAGTAAACAAGACACAGTACAGTAAGTTCAAACGATTCATAAATGTTTGGATTTTTTTTAAACATCCCATTTATTGAGTCTGTTTCTAATACAGCGCTGAAAGAAACAGCAATCATGTTGCCTATGTGTTTGCAAAGAGTGACATTTGTAAAGTAATCTATTTAAATAATCAGCACTCTGAAGCCTTGTCTGCCGTTTTTGGCTGTCAAATTTTGTGAAGTAGGAGGAAAAACGTTTAAAGCACAGGCTAGCTCTTTACTGATTTTTGCATATCCCCTCTTCAGCAGCTCAGCTGATGCTTAATTTAGAGGTGCTGCTGTGTCACTGTGACAGTGTCTGTCTGTGCATGGCTTTGGCAAAGCAGTGTCTCTGGATGTCCAAACAACAGGAGCATCCCGAGCTTCCATCTGGATGTGTTTGCATCAATCTCCCAGGGCTCACATCCCCATTACTGCAGAAAGGCAGGAGGAAACCTCCTTTCACTGCATGGCCTTTATGGTAACGCAGGGCATGGTTCAATTCCTGCAGGCACAGGGTGGCTTTTGGCTCCAGGGTGGTGTTCACTCCCACCCTGTCTGACAGGACACCATGACTGACATCACAGCAGTAAGGCACAGATTTAGGTACAACAGAAACGTGGTTTTCTCTGTAACCTCAACGCAGTGGGTAATGATGGTGATATATATTATTGGTATGGATAACTGTAAACAAACACTAAACACATGGGCTACCTTTGTATTACCTGACCGTATTTTTCCCTTTATAATCATCACCATACTTACAGAATTATTGTCTTAAATATACAATTTTTCCTTTTTCTCTTTTTAATCTGTGAAGAGAAGTGAAAAAACATAAAGTATGAATACATCTCTTCAGTTTTTTCAAGCCACAGTGCTGTAAAGTCTTGTGTTACAAATTGTAATTAATCAATATTTCATCTGACAGCCTCCAGTAAAGAAGCATTTTTGGCATGTGTTGAGCATCATTCCTGTTCAAGGAGGCACTGAAATGACAGTAAAGCACATGCTGAAGTGCTTTCCTGAATTAGGATCCTAGTACTCCGTAGATACAATCACATTTTCTCAGGTTTTCCCCTAGTGTTAATATTGATGATAGGATCTGAAACTCTGAAGCATGGATCAAAAATAGTCTGTGATCAGGAAAAGGCAGATAAGAGGTCATGGAAAAGAGAGTTGGAGAAACACAAGGTAAAGTGAAATAAGTGAGTCTTTGCAAAGTGGGGTGTATTTGCCAGTTTTGATTTGTATTGCTTTGTGTCAAGTGACTCAAAAGCCCCCATATGTGCCACATTTCTGCTCTGGAAAATCTTCTTGCCCTGAAAAACAACCTTAGGGGTTTTTTGGTTTTTCCCCCCCGCCTTATTCATTCACAGGAGTGCTAATGTGTTGAGGTGTGTGCAGCAGAAATAACCCTGTGAGCAAGTCAGGGTTAGTGAGTGATGGAAATGTGCTGGGAGCTCCCAGCTCTTCCTGGGGGCCTCCAGCTGCCCATGGCCAGGTCTGCTTCTTGTAGAATTGACTGTGGAATTTCAGAGGAGAAGGAGAGCTTTCCCTCCTCTGAGTGACCATCACTGGGGTGAGCTTGGAAAATCTCCAGTGTGGAGAGAAATGTATGAAGATCAGCGTGCCTTTTGCCCAGACACAAAATACAGATGATAGAGCATCTGCTAAATTAATATTTGTAGAGCTAATTTATAATTTTCCATTTATATTATGAAAGAACAGAGGGGATTGTAACAATAAGGATGTGATTTCTTTTGCTCTGGGTTCATAATGATAAACAAGATTTCTGTAAAGTAAAGCAATCATATTATCATATTAATGGCCTTAAACTGAAGAAGGGTAATTTAGATTGGACATTAGGAAGAAATCCTTCCCTGGGAGGATGGTGATTCCCTGGCACAGGGTGCCCAGAGAAGCTGTGGCTGCCCCTGGATCCCTGGCAGTGCCCAAGGCCAGGTTGGGCAGGGCTTGGAGCAACCTGGGACAGTGGAAGATGTCCCTGCCGTGGCAGGGGTGGCACTGGATGGGCTTTAAGGTCCCTTCCAGCCCAAACCATTCTGTGGTTCCGACTATATAATTTTTCTGCAGTTTATTTTTTTTCCTGTGATTTACCATCCCCCCTGTGCTGTGGTTCATGCATCAATGGCTGCATAAATTGGAAGTGATCCTTGTAATGTGGACAAAATCATGAGTGGAAGGCTGGAAACTCCTCTCAGTTTGCTGAATATGTTTTATATTTTGTCTCACGCATATATGTAAGGATGTCTGTGTATTTAATTATATGGGAAAGTTTTCTGTCTGGAGCATATGAGGAGAATCCTGTTTCTCTTGTAGCCCAACGTGGATCATGTTTTTTCATTTCATGAAAATTATGACAACTGATTTCATCCTTTCAGGGACAGATGATGAGGTATTTGCATATATTATAAAATTAAAATACAATAGTCATGTTTTGTGGCAGACTTAGTTAAGGACCTGTAGTTTTAAATTCTGTGTATAGTGGGATTGCAGGACTGTTTTCTTTTTAGGTTTGTATCTAGATTTGAAGCTATTTTGTTAAATACAAAATCTGCTTGTAAAGATGATAAAATTCTTGATGATTGAAGCTTGTAGTGAAACTTTTCAGTAAGGTAGACTTGACAACGATTTTAAAACTAGCAAAGATTTGATAGGTACTTAACCATTACCAATAGCAAAATGCTCTTTATTTCAGGTGGGGTAGGCATGTTTTTTTTACTCACCATGTTTATTACCACCAGGATGTGCTTAAATCACGCTCTGTACTCACTGAAGCTTTGCTGAAGAATGTCAGTCAATTGTTGCAAAGCTGTCAAACACTTTTCCCTAAGTTGAATTTACACAGGCACCTCAAGAAGAAAGTAATGAAGTCTTGTTTCACTGCACACGTGTAGCCATTTTTAATAAACTTTTAGGGATTTGAAGTACTTTCTGTGCTGCTGCATTTGTTTCTGGATTACAAAATGTATGAAAGCTTCTCCAGCCTTGGCAGAATGAGGGGAATTGCAGTTTACAATTTTTTTTTTTGTGGCAAACTTTCACTTCAGGTCGGTGATATGTGAATTTACTCGCTTATTTATTATAGCAGTGATAGATTATTCTCACTTCTACTTAAATTTGACAAGCTGCGCAGTGCTAAACCCTGCTGAAATGGTGCAAAGACCCAATTACATAAACTACAAAGGCATGCAAGAGTAAGCAAAGAAAAAACATATAAAAGGATTAAAGATCAAAAATAGAATGATTCCAGTGAAACTGCATTAGGAGACATCAGGCAGGAAAACATGAAAGAATTAGAGTATGAAGAACAAAGCTTTATAAAGCTTCTGAAAGCTGGCAAACATATTTTTAAAATTACTTCTGTTAACCCTTTATATTAGAAGGGAAATTGTTTATTGGGCAAGTACATGTTTTTCAGTGTCATAATGAGCTGCACTTGAATTGTGTTCTTTGTTTTTGGTGTTTGGGGTTCACCTGCAGAGTAGTAGTAGCTGGCTTTAACAAAGGATTTTAAAAATAAGTTGTGTTTTTCGTTTTAAATGATATGCTGTGGAAGATGTAAGAATGATTTTATCCTTTTATTCCTTCTGTGGCTTTAAACACCCCTTTCCAGCTCATCCTTGTTTTCTTACACAGTAGATGTGTTGCACTGTCTGGAGAGTGCTGAGAAATAGTTGCCCAGTCAGGAATGACCAAGGCATTTGGCCCTTACTTGTTCCCTTACAAATGACTCTTGTGTAGAATTCATTTGCTTTGCTCAGGGAACTGGGAGAATGGGATAAATGAAAAATAACCCTTGCAGGAATAAGACTTAATTCATTGCAATTCCCCCACATTCTCTGGAAGAGCTAGACAAAGTACAGACTCCTACAGTATTGCTAAAAGGATTTCTGTATTTCCACAAGCAGGGCTATTGCTGGAGTGGAGAAGCACTTCAGTTACTAATGCAGGTCACAATCACAGCAGGTCCTGAATGTCTTTTAAAATCTAATTGGCAATTCTAAGAGGGCCTTCTTTAGATAAGTCTTCAAAATACTGCACAGCTTTTGTATAAATCAGTACTTGCCATGTATTTGTGGTCAGCACCAAACCCCATTCCTGTAGCATTTTATGTGAGCTTATTATTCTGGTTTCCCTTTCTGCCTCCTGGACCAGTTTGGGAATGAGTGAGAAGAGGTGTGATTTTTTTTTTTTTTTTTTTTTTCCTTTTTTAAATTTATTTAGTTTTTCTTTTCATTTGTTTTGTGGCACTGCTGGCTCCTGGTTGAGGTGCTGTGCAGACAGCCCCTGTCTCTGCTCTGGGGTTGTTCTCCATGTAGCTCTTGCAGGCTGGTTGAAGCCTGGGAGGGATACAAAGCAAGACAGATGGTTTCCCACAGACTTCCCCTCTAGCTCTTTCATCTTTCATCTAACTATTAATTCATCTGTTTGGATGGATACGTTCACGCATGGAACCAAGATGAATAATAATGAGATTTTTAATAACTCCCTACATTTGCATTCCTTGTAACTCTTTACATGGTTCTAGCTGATTAAAATGAATCATTTACATAATTAACATATGGTTATAGTGTTGGCTTTAATATGCTGATTATCTCAGTACTTTTGTCTAGAGTCAATTGGATTCAAACTGTAACAATTGTTTGAAGTGAGAATAGTTTATTCCTGTGAGGGTTGGTGAATATTTGCCATGGGGCCTGATTAGAAATAGCACAACTGTCCAAGAAATTCTTTAATGTAAAGCATGTTTTAAAAAGTAAAAATAAAAAATGTCACCTACATCTGCTGTGTTTAGGTCAGGCTTTACAAATATCTTTCTATGCTTAAAGAGACTTCTGCCATTAGTTCGTTGGTGAGATAATAACACAATTCCAGGCATAGTCCTGAGAATCAAGCAACACAAACAATACAAGCCCAACAGTTTATTTGTACAGACTTATTTTTTTCTTTAAATCAGCTTTAATAGTAATAATTTTTTAAATTAAATTGAGGCAGAATTAGGAATTATCTTTCGTTACACAAAATATATTTTAGTGCCTTTGTATTCACTGGATTACACTACTCTTGAGATTAAAAGAGGAATAGTTTTCATATTTGTCATTTTGCTTGTTTTCTCCCAGCACATATTTGTAGTAAGTCACACTGAAGCAATTGAAGTTTAAGAATTGGTGGAATATTTTCCAATCTTGCTCTCACCCTTGGTGGTGTGCTCGGCTTCCTAATGCAGAGGCTGCTTGAAAAGAGAAAAGAATTGTCAGGTTTTGTGGTTAGGTAACTAACACTTGTGTCAGTGAATGCTTTTTGAATGTTCATGAATATTTGAAGCAAAGTTGTGTTAATTGCACTACTGTTGTCCACAATTAGTCTGTGGTAGACATGATTAATTGTAAAGAGCCCTGACATTTATGCATAAAAGGCTTGAGGTCAAACAGAAATGGAGAAAAATGGTTGCTGCAGCATTGGCAGATGGAATGCTAATGTATTTTGACTCATACTGAGAATAATGATATTTCTGCATCAATAGCAAATAATTGTTTTAGAACTGTGGAATATTCTGCTTTCCTTTGCTCTTCTTCCTCTGTTTAACTTCGTCCCATCCCATGCCACAGTCACTGGTTATTTTTACAGTGTGGCTTTTAATTGGCCTGAGTGCTGCTGTGCAGAGCTGCTTTACAGGAAGGCACAGCACACTGCAGCTGGGAAAGGTCCCTATCGATTTCCCTCTGCGAGGAACAGTGTAATGGAATCATATTCTGATGAGAGTTATGCCTGCATTGGGGAGGAACTCTCTTGAATCTCT
Source organism: Entomyzon cyanotis (assembly GCA_024500445.1). NCBI lineage: Eukaryota > Metazoa > Chordata > Aves > Passeriformes > Meliphagidae > Entomyzon > Entomyzon cyanotis. Next base: position 4,112,216 of record JAKEPQ010001023.1, read on the forward strand.
TCTGGAACGTATATTCACTCAAAAGTGAGCTTCCAGTGTTCATAGGACATTAATACCATTTTGTCATGTTTATCGTGGCTGAGTAGTGAATAATACAGCAGATAGAATCTTGTCGCTGTTGCACCGCTAGCAGAGTGAAAAGTCGAGAGGTTTTGGGTGATCAAAAGGATTCTGAATTTATTATTTATTTTAGCAATTATATAGACTTCCACAGGCCGTTTGGATTGGGCCAATTCAAAACCTCCCCCTAGGCCGATTGGCCAGGCTTGACCCGCCTATCTTCCAAAAAACCATTTCAATAACACAAAAACTTTATCTTTATTTATAAAACATAAGAAGAAAAGTTCCCATGGGAAAGGATCTGTGTTGCCACAGAATCTCAGTGGTTAAATTTCCTCCTGAACTGCCAACACGTTCATGGTCTCATGAGCACTTTATGAGGCTGACCCACAACTCTTGGGGTCCTTTTCCACCAGACAAACATTGTGTGGCACTCAGAGCAGTACCCTGCAGAGCCAGACCCTCAGTACCCTGCAGAGCTCCCAGTGGGTGCAACTGGAGGGCTACAGAGTCCTTAAGGGGCTGCTGATCCTGAGCCTGGAACTTACTAAAAATCAAGAGCCCCTGATGGATCTCCCTCTCTGGAAAGATGGTTTTTTTTTGTTTTCTTTGCTTTTTTGAAAGCAGTGTGGTTGGTTCAGTGACTGTGGCATCACAGCCACCTCAGGCTGTCCATGTGGAGTACAAAAGTCAATAAATGTCTGTGTACCTGAGGCACAGGGAGGCTTCTGCCAGCTCTTCAGTGCTTGGCAGCTGAGTGATACATTTCCTTTGTTAAAATTGACATTAATCTGTCTAATTCTTTATAAGCTATTGATGGACTCATTAGCCCAGTGAAATTCTGCTGGTTTAGATCCTGAGTGAGCAGAGCCCTTCGTATAAAGGCTGAAGAGATAAAACTTCCCAATAAATTACCAATATTAAAAAATACTCTCGAGAATACAGAAATCTCTGCCTTCTTTTTGAGCATTTTGATAAGTTTCTGATCTTCCTGCATTTACTGGTGTAACATCCATCGAAGACAGGCTAAATCTTTGCTTTGGAAGTTTTTTTTTTTTTATGTACAACTTTGCTGAAATACATGGAATATTCTACTACTTAATAATTCCTTTATTAATAATAATAAATAATTAATAATTTGAAGTGCAAGGAAATTACGTTTCCATCTCTCCTCAATTTCTTTTTTTACATGAAACTACCATAACCCGTTAAAAAAGTTAATTTTCCTCTTTTTAATTCTCTGCAATGGAAGAAATTTTTGTGTATTTACAATTTGTGCCTGTTGATCCTTTACAATTGCTTTTTAGCAGGTCTTCAAAAGTTAGATGAAGTAAAATGGTAGCCTGGAAATGTATGAAGATATTCAATGAATATTTTTAGGATGTTAGTTGAGAACTAACTAGCAGTGCTCAAAAAAATGCTGACCTTACAAAGCAGTGTTTCATACAGAGGAATTGACAACAGTGTTAAAAGTTCCATGGAATCACTAAACTTTGTAATGTTTTGGGGTGAAAATTGGATGGTGATCATGATGGCCTTTAAGAAATGATGGTTCCTAGTGGTCTTTGCTAAATGGGCTGGGACAGAGTGCTCTGTGGAAATGCCCCAAAGGGGGATATTTTTCATACACTAGCTCAGCTTGCTGAGTTTTTACTCTAACATACTCACATCAGACCAAAACCAGGTAGCAAATGTTTGCACACAATGGAGCCTTATATAACTCTTATATAATTGAGTTCATAATTTTTTTAGCGATAAAAAAAAAATCTTCTTTTCATCACAAAAAGGCTACCTGTTACTAGTTTTAGTCTATTTTTTGGAAACTGCAGAAAATAACCTAAATCAGAGAAATCCCTTGTATCAGTAACCCAGAGGACATGGTTATGCAGAACAACTAACCAGTGCAATATTGTGTTTTTCCATGGAGTGCGTTTTGAATAGCTTGGTGACATTTGGTTCTGGAGTCTCATTTCAGGCAGGGACAATGTATGGTGCTAATCTCCAGCTCCCCTGTAATAAATGCTGGGCTGCAGACAGGAGATGGCCAAAAGAGAATGCCTGGGCAAACCTTAATCTTTAATAAGGTGCAGAGCTAGTCTATAACTGTCAGGCAATGACAGAAGAGCAGTGCTTTCAGCTTGCCTGCTCAGAATAGAAAATGGGGTCCTCTGACAGGCAAGAAAGGCTACTTTATTCTTTATTGGGTTTGGGGCTATTATTGTGGCTGTGTTATTTAGTTATTTGACATTTGTGAGTTGCTGGGGCAAAAGGAAGTTCAGTTAATAATGGGAAAGCAAAATTTTAAATGGATTTTTTATGCTGAACTCACATTGAAACCTCTTATTCTGTACCTGATGCTAAGTAAGTGCTGTTAATAATTAGCAACTATAAGGAATATATAGGAATCATATAGGAATCTTACAGTCCAGTCATCAAGATGCTTATACACAAATATGTGACATTTAATTTGAGGAATATCAGAGACTTTGTGAGATGTATGTGTTTGGAAAGATTTAGGTTTGGGTTTAGAGTAATTAAATTAGGATTGCTTCAAATTTTTTGTCTGAAGGCTCAAATCTTGAGTTTACAAAGTTCATCCCAGACTTGTATATTAGTAAGTTGAGATAAAATATTGCTCTCAAGACTTGAAAATGTACATGGTTGGAGTATTTGGCATCATGCAACGGGTATGCTAGCAGATAATGCATTGCCAAATTCCAGTTTCAGACTTCTGAAATTGTACACAACAAAGAGTTTTCCTTTATTAATTTGTTTTGAGTTGCCAGGCCTGTATGCAAGATAATTGTGTAAGAATTATAAGTTCTTTGCCTTTAAAATAGTGTTGCTTTAAATGTTTTCATTTTATCTCTCTGAAAGATATAATTTAGGTAAAATATAGCTGCCTGTGGTGCTGATTTGTGGTACTTAAGTGATGTGATCTTTCAAGGTTTTAACAGAACTTTCAAACTTCTAAAAAGACCTGATGAAATGTTAAGTTTGCTCATTTTACAGGTGAGCCAATGAAAAATCACCATCTTTTGTGGGCTGATTATTTCTATGTTGATTTTTTTCAGTCAAATATACATTTTTTTCCTTTTTATTCTTAAATTCGCTTTTTATCTAGCTTTAGATACGTATAGTGATAACTATACTGAGGTAAACACTGTCTATAATAAAACTTCTCCAAAACTGCAAACAGTTTTACTTCCAGAGAACACTCTACTCCTTGAGAACATTTCTTCTAAAGGAGTCACACAGAAGGTGTAGGTTTTTTAAAAGCAGTTTCTAGTAGGGAACTATTTGCTGATTTCTACTCTTTGCATTCTTGCTCAGGCTTGCAGATTGTCAGCCTACACAACTTTCCAGGAAAAGCCATCCAGAAAAGGACAGCAGCTCCCAGTGACAGGGATCCAGAGCTGTGTCTGTGCTCGGGCTCTGCTAATGAAAAATGACACAAGGACGTGGTGTGGTGGAGTTGAATTCACAATCCTCGTTCTGCAGCAGGGCTCTAGCAAATGAAACAAAACTTGCAATAATTCTCCAGAAAAATAAAGAATAGGTACTGTTAAAAAGGGGTGTTTGTCTGCTAGGCAGAAATCCACCACCAACTCAAAAGTAGCATCGATACTCAGTTGTGGGTTCCTGGGAAATACTGCCCGAAGAGGGAAAAGGGGAACGTACAACTTCTTCACTTCTGAATCATTTTTATCTTCTTTTCTAGGCTGAAATCACAAATTATCAACAGTTCCAGGAATTGAAAGAAAATATACTAAAACCAAGAATGTTATTAGGAAACTTCCAGATGACTTTGCGAACTGGTTTTTGTGTATTTGCTACATCCACACAGCTGTTTCTTTCTTTTTTTTCTTGGAACTTGAAGTATTTGTTTTCTGAGCGAAAAGTACTTTGCAAGGGTGGAAGTTTATTCTCTAAAGCCTGATGTTGGACATATTGTTATCTATGTAGCTGTCCGTGGACTTTTCCTCTGAGCTCCTGGAGGGTCACACAGTCGCAGCTCGGCTCTGTGCCACGGCTGGCAGATGGCACGGGCAGGGAGCCAGGGAGGCATGGCGAGGGCAGGAGACTTTTCCAGCAGCCCTGATTGCAGGTGTGAGAGGCTTGGCCCACGTGAGGTGGGACTGACACACCTCAGCCATTCCTCCCTCACGTGGGCAGCGAGAAAGGCAAAAATGATGTTATTTGTGTTATTTCTTAGTGGACTGAAATTCAGTATATTGGCCACTGATTTCTTGAATGGGCATTAACATTTTATATCTACGTCTTAAAGTTTATTTTCCTTCTTCTTGTTTAGTTACTGGAGCAAGTTTCTTTAAGCAAAACATTTTAATACTGCATAACATGGAATTGTTTAATAGTGTATAAGAAATGTGTATTTGCGGTTTAAACAAATTACTGGTGAACTGGGTTTGGTAGAGCAGCCAGGCATGGCTGCCTTTTGAATATGTCATTAGTCCTCACAGGCACTACAGGTTTGGTAACAACTGCTTTAATAATTTAGTCATTCTGAGGATTATTGCTTCATGTGAAAATGGGTAATTTGTGTTATGTTGCTTTTGTAAGTAAAAGTAGTTTGAAATGATATGTGAAGGTGGGGCTGCACTGTGGGATTTGCCCATTGCTAAAACTGTGCAAGTAGCCCAGCAGGTACTGATAGGCTTTGAGATGTCTGTATGCTGATTGTAAAGTCTCAGCAAAAAAAACCAAAACACCAAAATAGCAAGAATTTGTTTAAAATCTTAGTGGATTATCTGTCAGCTTTCTTTATGAAGAGGCACATACAGAACATTACTTTCTTTCCCTGGGTCTCATCCTCATATATGGGATGAGATCCATCCTTGGACATCTTGACTGGAAAAGTGTGGGCAGACAAGAGAGTGGAGCTGTGTGATTGATGGCTGTACAGGGGAAAGCATGAACTGTGCCTGAAGAAAAGCTTTTAAAGTAATTGTATTCCTTCCCCTTTTACGTGCAAGTCGCATTAGCGAGAGAATGGTTTGTTTTCTTGAGCCCAGCCCTCTATCACTTCTCAGCTTTAGTCTGTCTTAACCCAGGAAAATTTGAGAAGAGAAAGGAAGATATTATTTTAGTATTTTGGTTATTTATTTAAGAGGTTTGGTGATACTATGGCACATCTTCCGTTACACTGAATTTCATTGTACTAGTCCTTCACAGAAAATTGGATTCTTTGAGCAATTCTGCTTTAGCAGTTATTAAAAGAGCTGAATCAGGTCCTTTCATAATCTTAAAAGAAAGGGAATGAATACAGCATAAACTCCAGATAAGAGATGTGATTTTAGTGTAGCTCAACTGTTTTTTCCCATAAAACACATAGGCTAGAAAGGACTCCTGTAATCTTTGTCTGACCTTCAACCTGTAACACCTCTAAAGAGTCCCTGTGTTTTTTCCAGTAGCACATGGATTATATGTAAACCTTTTGCTTTATCAGTAGAATGCTGGAAATAATGTAATGAACATGTGCTTAATACACATTTTTTGGTGTCTGCATTGAGTGCAGATTTATGGACAAAAGATACACACTTGAATGAAGATTGGTGTGATCATATGATATTTTTACAATAAAATAGATATCAGTAAATGTAACTGGGAAAACCCCAGAAGAATATATTTTCCTTATATGGGATTTCTGTTAGAGCTTGAGTAAATTGAAGAAATTACTGTCTTGTTAGTGTTGTGTCAGCACCTACTTTGATACGAGTTCATATAATCAGACATCTCGTGGTCTGATGTGTACCAATTTGTTTTTTCAAGCCATAAAGTGTATTATTGTCACTGAGGGAGGTGGCATAACCGTGTGTAGCACTGCAATTACCATCACACTGTACTGACTAGAGCCTGTGCAGGAACATCTCATGGTTATATCAACCTAGATGGTGTTTTGCTGTGATTTACTGCCAGGATATGTGTCTGGAGACACATCCTTTCTTCTTCCATCAAAGTGAAAAACAAAAGAAAAACTGAAACCAAATGTCATTTATTTAGGCACAGTTGAGAACGGGTCTTTGATGGTCAGTTCTGAGCAGGTTGCCCCAGCTGAGTTTTGCCATCTTCATGTGTTTTCTTGTTCTAAAATTGTATTACATGGCATAATGCTGGATTTTGTAATAAGTCAAAAGGCTGTTGGTAGTGCAGAAACTTGTTGGGGCTCCATAATTGACTGATAATTCCCTCAAGGTAATCCCATTCTCCTTGTGCCTGAGTCCCAAACTTTGGCTTGATTTCCTGAGGGTTAAAAGTTGTTCTTTTTAACACAGAAAAAGCGTTTGTGTTGACAAGGTGCCTAATGTAGACTATGTAGGTGATCTGTTTTAGGAAACAGGATGGATTATTCCTGGGAGAAAGAAACACTTTAGTTCTCCAGCACGTGGGTGCAAGTGCTGGGAGTGCAGGTAGAGCTGCTAACCTGGTAAAAATCTTTCCCTCCAACTTTTTTTTTCTTCTTTGCATTAAAAAAAAAAGTGTTGAATGAGATTTTGCACCAGTCAGGTGAATGTTTTAAACAGTTGAGCCTCTGTATTCTTTGCAAAGGTTCACTGCATTGTGCCTTTCTCACTTTCTTATTCCTTGCTTAACTCTTGCTGCTCCATGAGGAAAAGCAGACAATCCTGCCCATTTTTTTCCCTTTCCATTTTTCTCTCTGCCTCTCTCTCTCACAGACAGCATGTAAAGCTTTTTTGGGTTAGTGCTCCTGGTAAGCAGCACCAGGGATTAGTGTTATCTCTGGAATTGTTCTGTGTGGGGCCAATATTGTATCACAGCCTCTCCAACGGGTGCCTGGCAGGGGAATTCCATCATCCTGGGTATTTTCTAGTGATTTTAGCATTTTTGCTGTGAATAGCCAAAGCCCACTGGATTTCCTTTGGGAGGTGGGAGGACTGAGATGAGGTGAATATAGGAAAAGGAAAGTATGTATAGAAAACCAGAAACACCTTTTTAGTCTTCAGTCTGATCTGCAGCTCTGTACAAACCATATAGTAAAAAGTTACTTATAATAACTTAGAAATTAGGTAAAAAAGCTTTTTCTATATTCACTGCTCATATTTAAGATCTTCTGGCTTCATAGACAGTTCTCAGAATAGCTTACTACTTAGTTAATGTATTTGACCTAATGACCAAATGTGGCAACTTTATGAATTATGTATCAGTCTCTTGGGTACCAAACTGTGTGCTTTGGTTTTATTAAATCATTTCGGATTTGATTATCTTCATTAGATCATGCAGCAAGTTAATTTCTTTTGAATTTATCTTCGGACTTTACAATTAAAACATGCAAATCAAATTGTGCAGTTCTCCTCCTGTCTTCATTATGATATCAGTGAGTTTTAGAATTCCAAAAGCTGTTGTAATGCAGCTTTCTTGTAATCTAAGAGTAGAAGATCAATGTAATACATGGATTATCAATTCTGGACCCTGCATGATCTGTTCAGAAGAAGCATTTTTTCCAGGCTGAGGAACATCAGCAGCAGTAGTGCATGAGGGACTTTCATATATTTCAACTTGCCAATTAGCAATAGAGTGATGGTTTTCTAAGGTGCATAAATCACACTTGCTTAACAGGAATATGACAGCGCGCCTAAAGTAAGAATATCAGGATCTTCAAAAAATGCTAAAGTTAAGCACTTCTGAAGTATGGGGTTTATTTTCAAAATCATCTGGGAGGTGATGTCTGAGGGTAGTGGGATTCAAGCAGGAAATATCGACAAACACGTGGAGAGTGCAGGCTTTGTGTGACTTTGATGTTTCCTGTGCCCTGCAGAGCTCAGGTATTGTTCAGCACACACCATCAACCTCAATCCTGCAGCTGAACCCAAGGACAAGCTGCATTTCTTACCTTCTCATAATTGTTAAGAGCTTCTGCCTGAAGTCTGCATGGCTGGAAGATATAAAAAAGGGAGAGCTCATCTGTTTTTGTGGTTGACTTGCTGTATTTCGGTTTTGGAACTCTTTTAAACTTGTGTACGGAATCATCCAGACTCTTTAATCCAGGATACTAAATAACTCCTGCATATACAGCAACTCTGTTCCAAAAAAAGCAAAAATTAGATGATAGATTGCCTGTGTTATTGTACTAAAGCATGAGGCTTTTCATTGTGCTGCAACAGAGGGTTTCCCTTTCCTGGGTGTTTATTTAAAGTAAAATTAATTTGGTCAATTCATAATTTTTTTGTTTTATTAACTGAAAAATGTATCACTGTGTTGAAAGCTTTTCACTTCTCTGTATTACTCCTGCTCCTATCAGTGTGTTACCACAGGGGGTTTTTTGTTTTGTTTTGTTTTGGGGTTTTTTTGTGTGCATGTGTTCAGTTGTTAGAGGGTTAATTTCTTAGGCCTTTAGATTGTAGTGTAAAGACATTCACGTTGCCTGATTGCAATAATACCCCATCCTTCCCAGAGAAAATTCAGATTTTCTTGGAAAAGATGGATAAATCATTTTCTTTGTATTCCTTGTTTAACATGCTCTATACAGTTGTCTTCAGAAGTGCTCAATTACCCTTAAGTAATTTTCTGGTAGTGAAAAGATGCTTAGTCTATAAAGCGATGCCTGGTGTTGTTTTTTTCTTATTTTTATGGAGATAAAATCAGATTCTGACCTTCCAATGGATATGTTTAGGATTCAATAGTAAATATTACTGAGGAAGGCCTTCCTCCTGTTTGAGTCAGTTTGATAAAAACCTTGATTTAGGACAAGAGTACAGGATTTTCTGAGTAATTAAGTAGTTGTTGAATAGGAAAACAAAATTTGTTACAAACCCTCAAATTAGGCAGGGATAAATGGTGACAGGACTTGTACAGTTTGAGGAATTGTCATTTCATTTAAATCTGTGCAGTTGCACCACTGTCAGTGAAATTTATTCAAGATTCCATTCTTGACTGCTTAACTTTTTCCTGTTTTCTTCTGATTTATCATGGATGTACCCTTGGATGAAGATGATAAGTTTTATGCTCCATATATTATTTTCTACCATGCAGGCTAAAATATTACAATTCCTTCTTCAAAGAAAACAATATATTTGAATGAGAACTAATTACCTCTTTTTTTATTCCAAGTGACAAAAGCTAATATATCACACTTAGCCACTATAAGAACTCCATTTCAGTAAACTAATTAAACTAATCCTATCTCTCCTCATTATTCTCAGTTCTGCTAAATATTTTAACAGCACAGATTTATTTCATTACATAAATTATATCATACTTAAAGAAAACAGTTTGCATAATGGCGTATTTGCATTCCCAGGAGTTTGTTTTGGGTTTTTGAATTCAGACTTCAAATTTCAGTCAAAATAATATTATTTGCCTTATTTACGATGGTAATTCTTCTTAATTATTACTAATTATCCAGAATGATGTATAGCTTTAATTAAATGTAAGTGCTTGGCATTCTTGTTAACTTAGATTAAACAGTGACAGTTCTTCTACATGTAGACAATATATTGGTAGAAAGTTGTGATGTTTCCCACAGTTTAAACCCTGTAGTTTCATAACACTCTGGCTGGTGTTTTCAATGAACTAATCACAGGGTAAAAAAAAAAAAAAAGTTGCTTTTTGCTTGTTAGTGATTGTGAAAATTAAAAGATCAGGAGCTTACTGGACATATCTGAAGTTACATAATGAAAATGAAAGTGTCTACCTCAGGTTTTTTTTACTTAAACAATGAAACCAGGATATGTTGACTGCTAGGAATTTAACAGCAGTGAATGGTGCCCAAGTACCACTTCAGACTAAATTGCTTTCTACTTCTGTAATGCAATTAAACCAAGAACCTGTAAGCCTTCCAAATCTCTTTGGTTTAGTTTAGATCTTGTATTTAAGATACCTGCTGCAGAGTGTTCCAAAATGCTAAAGACAATGCAGATAATAAGTAATTAATAGGAATGAATTTACAGTCTGTAATTCATGTGAGCTGTATAGAAGATTCATGATTTCATTGATTTTTTGATAAAGCACTTACATCACAGAGGTAATGGTGTTCCAATCTTAATGCCAGTTTTGATCCTATTACCTGGACTTGAATTTCTGTCACTGTTACTGACATGAGGTGAATCATGAGGATTTTAGGAAATTCACACAGAAAGGGAATTAATTTTAGGTATTTCTAGCTGGGGATTCTGCATGATTTCTTAAAGAAAGAAAGGCAGACAGACAACTGACAGACAATTTGTAAATTGTTTTATCCTGGGTGCTGGGGGTTACAGTACCTCAGCTCAATGTGTCATGAGAGCTCTCACTGCTGTGCTTGCCAAGTCCAATCTGCCAGCTGGAATTAGCAGAACTGTAATTCATCTTCCAGGTACCAAGTGAGCATCAATGCAGCTCAATGACACTTTACCCTGCTTTGCACCTTAGCTGCTTCTTGAATGCAACTGCATGGATTGTTTTCACTTTTTGCTCATCAGTAATCAAAACCTTTCATTCTTTGACTAAGTTTATATCCACACACTGTTATTCTGATTCATTTTCAAGTACTTGCCCCTAATTTATTACAAAAGACCATAATAATTTTGTTTTCTCATCTATGCTGTTCCTTTTCTGACGTAGACAGAAAAAGTAAATCAGTGCATGGATTTTTGAGTTTTCTTTCATTCTTTTAATCTGCCAAGATATGGCCTACAAACATTTGGATGTGGTTTATAGAGATTATCATCATGATGTAATCTGGTTAGAGATTTATATTTAAAATGTTAAATGTATTGCAAATAGATTTTTGAATGCCAGAAATTATTAGAGAGGAAAAGGGAAATCAAGCCCATGATATAATCTATTTTATCCTTCTCTGGTACATCTTTCTCCTTAACATCTTTTGAGAATATCAAGTAAAATTTGAAGAAAGATAAACACTTTAAATAATAGTTCTTAATGTGATTCCAAGTGCTGTATGAACCATTCAGTCTTCTAAACTGGTGTAAAAGTCCAGCTATTCTTTTGAAGAATATCTAGATTTCAGTAGTTAACAGAAGATTATAAATGCTACTTTTAAGGTTTTTATTTAGTTTCATAGAGAAGTAATTGTGACAAAGGTGTTGAGTAAAGGAAAAGTTGCAGGTTACAGAGCTTTTCACCTTCAAGAGGCCTCAATGTGAGCTCCATCAATAGTGATTGAGTGCTGGTGGTGCTGATGCACACCCTCTGACCTCTGAGCAGCAACCCTGCTCTTCATGCCAAGATCCTGCTGAGCTTGGCCTCAAGGAGCTGTCAGAGCATGCAGGAGACTGCAGAGACTCAGTGGGTCTGGAAACCAAACCAGGGAGCTTGTGTGGGCATTGAGCTCTGGTCAGACTTTGGAGCTTACTGATGTAAAAAGCTGTGATCCCACTCAGGTTTTGACAAGGGGCAATGGTTTAAAGTGTCAGAGGGCAGGGCTGGGTTAGAGTTTAGGAAGAAATCCTTCCCTGTGAGGGTGGGCAGGCCCTGGCACAGAGTGCCCAGAGAGCTGTGGCTGCCCCTGGATCCCTGCAAGTGTCCAAGGCTGGGTTGGACAGGGTTGGGAGCAACCTGGGATAGTGGAAGGTGTCCCTGCCATGGCAGGGGTGGCACTGGGTGATCTTTAAGGTCCTTCCAACACATATCACTCTCAGATGATTCTCTGGAGTTGCACATGTTTAGGAAATGCCTGTGCCATTGTCCCCTGGCTTTAAGTGTGTCGCTGGTGGTGTGGATGTTACTGTGCCTCTCTGTCTTGCTCATGCAAACTGCTGAGCCAAGCTGTCAGAAGCAGAATTGAAGCTGCTTCTGCTGAAATTGGAACAGAATGGAAAGTACACAGTGTTGGCTAAAAATGAGGCTGTAGAGGTGAGGGTGAAAAATGCATAGGTAGACTTGAGGCTGGTGAATGGTCAGAAAATCAGTAAAAAATGAAGTTTTCATGATGGCCAGGAGTCTCTGTTTTGGTGGATTGAGAGTATTTTGTTCAGCTAAAGTGACTAGCAAATAAGAGGGGGTGGTGGGGAAGGCAACCTGCCTTAGCAGCACTGGAGGTGAGCAGAAAGAGACTTTCTGCTGGGAAATATTTGATATCTGTCTTCCCACTACCTTTATTTACTGTTTCTTTCTTTTTCTCAGTACAACTTGCCTTTTGGAACCAAAATGCTTAGCATTAGTTATCAGTATCAGTAAAATAAAATTTCAGTCACTAGGTATGATAATACCTACGAAAATTGGTTGTACTCTTTAAAATGTGCTGTGCTTGAGTAAAATATCAACTCTGCATGTAGCTTCAGTCTGTTTGCCAAGCTTGACATCAGGATTGGGTTTCACTTGACAGATGTCTGTAATTACTAATATTTTTCATAGTTATGTGTATTTCATAAGCCATCTAGAAGATTATGTAGTTACCTGAGGAGGCAAATTTATCTGATAATTTTTCAATTTCAAATTCCAGTGTTAAAATTTCTCAAAGTACCATGTACATGCATATATGTATTTATGTTATACAGAACTTATTGGTATAATTTTTACATTTAAAGATACCTGTGTGTATGTGTAGTGTAAAAAGCACATATATTTTACAGAATTCTTTACCCTAAACTTGCTTAGTGATATTTTTTTATTTCTGTTTGTGTTAACTATTGAGTGTCAATAACTTATAATTAAGTTATTTTGAAATAAAATAAGATCTTTACTTTTTTTTTCTTTTCAGGCACATCTTATTTATTTAACAATGACTTTTCATTTTGCAGTAGCTTGCATGCTTACAGTATTTACATTAATTGGCACGTAAGGAACACCAGTTAAACAGACTCATGCATATCCTTCCTGAATAATGCAGTGAGCTGAACATGTTTGAAAATTTATGTGGCTTCATATTGGTAACTGAGATGTATTTGAAGATCATGTTTCTCATACATTAGCTATGTTTAATGATAAATTTATAATAAATACCTCATTTGTCAAAAGATGTGCAGGTAATATAAATATTTTATGGAAGTGCCAAAAAGGTAAAACTGTTAAGGTGATGAAAATCGCTTTGGATTTTTTGGAAGAGTTGTTAGACCACAAACTTCCTGTCAGTTTGGTCTTCAGTTCTAGCAGTATAACATTTTGACAAGGGACAACATTTTATAGAGTCCAAAGACCAGATCTTTCACTTGTGTGAGTGATCACAGCTCAGTTGAAGTTACTCCCCTTGAGGACCCAACCTCTAGTGCTAAATCTACCAATTCTATCTTTTGCTAGGCGAAGAAGATGATGACAGTATAAGCCAATGCACTCACAGCAGCAGTTTCACATTTTTGATGAGCTCACATTCACGAGACATCTCCATATCCTGTAGTATTCAGCCAGGTGGACCAGGCATTACATAGTCCATAGTGAGTAAAGAGTCCTACATTATATTAAGCTCTCTCTCTCCATTACTTTCTAGAACTGTGATGAGTGGCTGGTGGTGTTGAGGTGGGGGTGTAGTACTAGAACATCTTCCTGATTCATTAATCCAACAAAATGTTTTCTCCTTTTTTGTCATGTTTTTCTCCTGTCCTACCATATGTTCTGACAATTTCATCCTAAAGTGGCCACCTAACATAGCCCACCATTATTCTAATGTGCTTTGTAGCCTGTTGTAAAATGGCCAAAAAAAAATCTGAAGAAACTCTAGTGTATTCATTAAAAAATAATTTGTTTATAATTACTGCTGGTCACGGTAATAGAGAGGTATTTAGAAAGAAAATCAGCCAAAATGAGCAAATAGCTCTCCAGACATAATTTAGGGGTATGAACAAAGGCTTAAAAGAATATTCTCTAACGATGACAGATATTTATTGTGTTTATTTCTTGCTACAAGTGAAATTCTGTAAGTATAATACTTAAAATGTTAAAAACAAAAGCTGATCCTACTGAAAAAACCCTAATCTGTAACCAGCTTGGACATTTCAAAGCCACTGGGCTGGTTTTGTGTGAACAGGCCATGGAGCCTAATTTCAAATCTAGACCACTGATTTGGTGCTTTTATGCTTGGAGTCCAAAGTATTGTCATTAAATATTCCACCAACTCCAAACCAGCAAAGCCAACATTATGAATTCTCCATCCCAAACCCACAACTAACGGCATATCCAAGACTTCCAGGTCCATGTTGTGTCTTGCATGAACCAGCTGGTGCAGCTGGGTGATGCCAGATGGACACAAAGTGGAATGAATAAGTGCAGGGAGAGGCTGGCAGGTGAAAAAAAGGAGAGCTGATGATGTTGGAAAGGGGCTGAGCATGGTTAGTCCAGCCAAGAGAAGTGCTGAGGGGTGGGTTTTGTTCCTGTCTGTGGCTGCCTGGGAGCACAGGACAGATATGGCATTTTGAGCTAAAAGGCACAAAGATAAAGAGGGACGTGCTGTCCATGATAATTGACAGAGAGATGGAAAAGAACCTTTAAATAGTCACATCAGGCAGTTTCTGAAACAGGATTCCAGTTTGAGCATGGGCCAGGGGAGGTCAAACACTTATCAAATTTTAAGAAGGGATTTCTACCCTTAAGAAAAATTACATCATGTGGCTTCCTAGCAGGTGACTCAATCACTGACTCAGGAGTTATATTCCAGCTCTGCTTTCTTTCCAAGAAAAGTCAAAGTCACAGATGCTCTGGCATTCTCAACTGCCAAAATCCCTGCAGTTGATAGGATTAACCAGCTAAATTTGCCCATGAAAGATAAGAAATCTGTGTTTTCTCAGCGACATTCAGTAATTCACATGTTACTACTATATTTGGGGATAGTGCTATTTTTCCTAAACCTTTCTGGGGTTCTATGTAAATTTATGTGATAAGATACTTATAGTTTGTATCACTATTAAAAAAAAAAAGTGTCTATTCTTCAAAGTTACCTTATTTCAGGGGAAGGTTTATTGGAAATGCAGATCACACGATGTGAGATGAGGTGGAAAGAAATAACAGAAGTGACCACACTCAGTGCATGCAGCCCACGTGTTTGCCTTTTTTCCATTTTCTTAAGCATTTATGGACAATTGAACTCACACAGCGTGCAGCAAATAGATGGTTTCCACATCTCTCTGGGCAGGTTGTCAGATTTGTATATTTTTAAAATTATTAATAGTAAGTGCGGAGAAAGAAAAATTATATGTTTTGAAATTATACTAAATGTCAGAAGTAGTGACTAGGCTGTGGCTCAAGACTATTCTGATGCTTGCAGAATCAACCACTTAATTACATTTTTCACTTATAAAATCCTACTCATGATTTACTTCTCAAGAACCCATATTTTGTGCAAAATTTAATTTCAGAGGTAAAATGACAGTGAAGGGATACCTCAGAGCTGCTTTTTTCAGTGGAGTTAAACCTTGTACAGCTGTGTGCTTGCCCATCAGTAAATTAATAGTTTTCAAAGATTAACAGTAGCACAGTTCCTGCACTAAAAATTAAACAACTTTGGCCAAATGGATCTCTCATGGTTCTGTGTATGTAGGCATTGTCATTACTGCCACAAGGAATAAATTAAGATAAAAACCAGCTAAATTCTGTGCCATCTTCAGGATTCTGTGGGATCACATCTGATAATATTCCTTTACTAGAAACTTTCTAGAGAGTAAGAACTCTGCGACTTAGCATTGTGCAAATATGTTTCCATAACCTTAGGAGTTTCATATTGAGAGAAGTTTCTCTTTGATGCCAGATCCTCTCCCAGTTTCATTTTCCATGTAGCTGACTGTGTAATTGTTGCTGTTCCAGCTGCATTAGCTTATGCCTTCTTACATATTCTCTTTATGTTTTTATTGAGAGTTGTTGCTAAACCAAAAGGAAAATTGTCCTTTCCAGGTTAGGTAGCAGTGCTTTTATTCCACCTATTTCATCAGATTTAAACCTTTCATGACACTCCTAAATAATCATTATGTTTTCCTGCCTTGCCTTTTGGAGCATTTATCCACGTTAAGCAATCAGCTAAATAAGCATTTTAAACTGTCACCCAAGTTCCCTAGTGCAGTGGCAATGTGTACCTTGATGATTCAGAAGAACACCAAGAATTTATCCATCTTTTCATTATTATATCTGGATATATGCTTATTTTAGAAGAGAGATGAGCCGTTTGCAGTGTGCATGTATCAATGTTTATGTAGGCTTACAAACAGGTGAAGGTGCAAGGATTAATTTTTGCTCTCTTTCTGGCATTTTTAAATTAACAAAACATGCTGGTGTTTTGGGTGATTGTGTGTTATCAGTTCATTTCAACCACTGTAGTGACTTAATTTAAAATGAAAGGATGAGTAGTAAGGAAAGATTCCAAAAAGAAAAAAAAAATATCATTAGTGCTAAGCACTTTGGTCTGTGGTTATCTTGGCTCAATGTTCCATGCTGATAGAATACAACAGCTTGGACAACAAATACTCTTGAACATTTTGCTCCCTTAATGACTTCCTGCAGCTGATTCTTTCTGGAGCAAATGCTCTGCCAACCACGTTCTCACAGTGTCACCTTTTGAACTGTTGTGCCTGAATGTTCCTTTGGCAGCTCAGGACAGTTCTAGACTAGTAATATGTGGAATAATCCACATTTCTGGGATTTAGCAGCATTTAATTGAGTCCTATTGGGTTTCTGCATAAATGTGTGTGAAATGATTGTTCATTTCTGATCCCAGCCTTTCGGTTAATCAACTTTTCCTTGGGCATTCATGCAGGATTTGCCATGTTGTGCAGCAGCCAAGCAAACATTTAAGATTTTAATTGTTAAGCTCACTTAAAGCTCAAATTCAGATTTTAGTAAATGGTTTTTGAATAAATAAACATGTAATAGTATCCTCTGTGATATCACTTTTTCTCTTTTTTTCTTTTTTTGAGAAATACATCCCTCGGTAGAAAGGGCTGCTCAGGCCATTCAGTGTTTTTATTACACCATAAGACACATTAAAGTAGAATGAAGTAATCTCTCCTAGCAGAACAGACTGACCTTTTAGCCAGGTAAACTTTGATCAGGTGCCTGGGCTAAGTAGAAATAATGCTGGGTTGGTCTGGCATCTCTGGAGAGCTGGGAAAGAGCACAGAAAGTGGTGGTGAAATGCAGAAAGATCCAGTTTGATATCATATGGCAGATGTTGGACACCTTTGTAGTGTTGGTATAACTCCCATGTATGTTACAACTTAATTTTTAAATGGATTTATGACATTTAGTTGTGATTGAAAAGTGAGAATGTGAGATAGGGTTACAAAAATCTCAGAAAAGGGTGTACAATTAATTTAAAATCCACTGGAACTCCATTTAGACACACAGTTCTGAGAGAAGGATCATACAGCAGACTGTAGCAGGACCCTGCCTCTTTCTCATACCAACTTCATTTAGCATTATTGCATGAGAAAATAATACGTTGATGTTTTTATCAAATGCACTTTCTTCTCCAACTACAATTATTTTTTACCAGTGCCACCAGCAATCCATAATTTAATTTTTTTTCTGATGAAACTGATAGTGAATTTCAAAAGTATTAGCTATAAATTCTTACCTTCTCGTTAATTGTGGTGTCTAATTGAAGAGCCAAATATTAGAGAACTCAAGAATGGCACTATAGTTCTAATCTCTTCTGTGATTCTTTTAAACTCAGTGCAAACTAAATGATTACTTACAGAAAATATTAGTTCAGAGAAAATACAGCGTGGGCAAATGTTATGCTGCTCTCCCTGAAGTATTCAGGTGACCTTATTATCTACCAACATGAAAAACTCATGTTGGGAAAAGAAGGTCATTCAGACATCAAGGAAAAATCAGTCCTTGTCCTTTACCACAGAGACTTCCTAGTGTATATCAGCTACTCTAGAGAGGAATCCCACCACTGAATTGCTCTGTGTGATATGTAGATAAAATCCTAGTAGACTTTCGTTGCTGGAGATACAAGTAATTAGGTGGTTACACAGAAAGGTGATAATCAAAGCCATTTTTGCAAAGCACAAGCCGTAAAAGCCTGATTTGTCAACAAAATCTATTCAGTTATTAATAAGGAATTTCACATATGTACATGTATATACCTGTTGGAATATTCCAGAGTTGCAGATAGAAAATGAAGCTGTTTATTGATCAGAACTGATTTTTCCCCTGCAGTCCGTGCCCTAACTGTAAAGTACAAGTGCTTCACTGCCACACTCTGCTGATTGCAGATTTTTTTGACAGCCAAGACCTGACTCTTCCCTAATCCATGTAGCTGCATTGTAGGAATGAGAAAGCTTGTGTGACAGACCTGTTCTGTATTCCAAGAACTGCAACACACCTGTCATCAGATAGCAGCAAGAATGCCCCAGTCATCACTTTCCTTGGGAAGCAGAACAGATGATTGAAATTATTTCTTACTACTGACTAATTCCTCTTTTAGCAGAGATAAGCTGCTTTGTTCAGCTGTAAATGAAACATTAGGGTATTAGCTGTCAAGGCAGAAGTATTGGAGGAGCTAAGATTTTATCAGCAGTAGTAACATTCTGGGCAATAAATTGTTTTGTTGGGCAGAATACTATTCTCCAGAGGCACAGAGAAACAAAGCTCATTAAGGTAAATGCTTAAAGCACCACACAAAAAAAAAAAAAGCAAAGACAAAGCCTTATTACCTTTGTTTTGGGGATAGATAAAACATTTGCACTTTTTCATCTCTGTGTAGCATTGAAGAATTATGTGGTGCTGTTATTAAAAAGAAGCATTTGTAGGCTTGTAGAATGCTTTCTGAATATATCCAAGGGACAAATACATTCCTGAAATATCAACAGAGAGCTGTAGTAAGTGATGGCTTTTTGGAAATTGTTTTGTTTCCCTCTGGGTGAAATTAGGTATCT
Source organism: Entomyzon cyanotis (assembly GCA_024500445.1). NCBI lineage: Eukaryota > Metazoa > Chordata > Aves > Passeriformes > Meliphagidae > Entomyzon > Entomyzon cyanotis. The sequence goes on from JAKEPQ010001023.1 coordinate 4,131,055, forward strand.
GCACATTGTCCTGTACTTAGCATTCATCAGATTAATAGACTTGTGTTATTAAATGAAGGTTTGAAATGGAGAAGCAGAAATGTTGGAGTTACACTGAATATTTTTACCAGCATATGTACCTAAATTAAATTCATAAGGGTTTATGGCGTGAAGCATTAGTGTGATGGGAGAAAAGGAACTATGTTGATGGTAGGGGCTGCAACTAAAGAAAAATATTTTGAATGTTATGAAGGAATTACAGGTCTGTAAACCAAGGAGGGACATAAACTTGCTATCAGAAACAGTTGAATAGGATGTAAGTAAAATAGGTCGAAGGAATCTCTGTTTGTGAGCTAAAGAGCCTGCAAGTAGCCAGAGGCAGATACTGTTTTCCATCATTACTTGTTTGAAGCAGCATTTTAGAAAACTGTAAAATAGAAGTTTTATACATAATACAAAGAAGAAGAACATGTAGCTGAAAAATGGAAATGCAGTGGAAGATTCTGTTAATAGCTGCCATAAATGTCTTCAGAACTTTCTCTGGGCATCATCTAGGGTTTGGAAACACTAAAGAGAGCTTTGCAGTCCATCCTGCAACCTAGCAAAGAGGCAAGAAAAGATGCTTTAGGAAGAATCAAGTAATAATTAGTGTAGTAGAAAACAGCTGACCAATACATGGGTTATTTATTAATGGTTTTCTGTAGACAGGAAATCCTACACAGATAACAACCAAAATTCTGAATTCTGTTATTTGGCTTTATATATTCTATAAATATATATTCTATTTATATATCTATATATTAATATTATTTATATTATCTGTTGTATCTAGACACAGTGCTGTTTAAATGAGGCTGTCAGTCACTGGATCATTGTGCAGTGATTGACAAATCTTGAGAATCAGTTTTTCATCTCTGTGAAAGAGAGATTATCATATTGGCCCACTGTTTTAATTTGTGGGGATAAGTGCAATAATAGTCAGCTTTTTATTGGCCAAGACTGAAATGGATGAAGTTGTTGTCTCTTCATTTGGGGTAGTTGTGCTCATCTGACCAAGTGCTAAGGTTTGCTGAGGGATGATTCTGTGATGCTTGAATTTGCTATCTTATATTTTTAATTATAAAGACTATTAATATTTTATACAAGTGCTTTATATGCACACCCTAACAGTAAAAGAAGCGAAATTTGATTTTAACATTCAGATTTAACCTGAAAGTTTCCATGTCAAGAGCATGACTGTGCTGTGTGCTGGCATGTCCCCTGCTCAGCCCGTTCCCCTGCAGTGACCTGGAGCAGCAGGAACCTTCAGGCTCTTGTTTTACTCCTAATCCTGCATCAAATCAAACACAGCCTGGAGTGTAGCACCTGCTGAAGGGCTGCTTTATAGTCTGAAAATGCTGCCAAGGCACAATTCTTGTACAGTTGCTGAGTTGGGAACACGAGAAATTCCAAAGGTAAACTCCGAAGACCAAAATATCAGAGCTTCTTGCTTTTAGTTAAAGCTTTACTCTGCTTTCTTTATCTTTGGGGAGATCGGGTTTCTTAGATGTCTCAGGAGATGAATGCCAGGTTTTCCACACAAAGGCTTTGTTTTAGATGGTGCACCCTTCAGAACAACTAATCAATCTGCAGCAATTTAAGTTATCTTTGCAAGTGTTGATATCAACCTATATTTTTTTTCCGTTGTAAAATAGGATTAATGGAGAGAAGGTACTGTGTAAGTGTGGTAGATTATTGCTGGTTTTATTAAAATCAGACAGGAATATTTTGCATTTTGGACTCATCCCCAAGGTACTCTCTCACAGTTATACTAATGCTAAAAAACCCCAAATTTTCAACTCTCATGATCAGCAAATGAACAAGAACTTGACTTTGATCTTCTAAAATTCAGGGATCAGCTTTTAGGTGCTGCATACTTGCACACCCCACTGTTAATTTGTCCAAGCTGAGCTGTGGTAAACACCCAGACTTTTAATGGAAGAGCGCCTTGAAGAATCATTAGGGATCAAATCCAGTCATTTGCATTAGCTAAGCAATTTGATTTTTTCTTTTTTTAAATTATTTTATAACTCATTTTTCCTAAGCAGCTTTCAGAGTTCTGTAGCAGAATTGAGAAAGGCTTAGGGGAAGATGAGTTCATAGAGCTCTTGTAAAGAGGCCAGTCATGAGCTGATGACTTGGAGTACTTTAAGTGTTTGGGGTATTTAGATATCAGTTACGGTTATGTTTTGTTGTTTTATAGTAAGAAAAAGATCAGCCTAGACAAAAAGCACAATCCTGAATCCAAAAGAAAAGGTGAAAAGGTCTACTCTAATTTTTAACTGGTATTCTAAAGTAATTTTAATCGTGCTTTCATCTTGTTTCAAAGCATAAATTTAGTTTTAAATGCACACTTATTTTGGAATAATGATGGACAATTACTGAAATATTCAGAGACCTGGAATAATTTGGTTATTTACAAGTGGCTTGTTTTTATCTGACAACTAGTAAAGCTTTGTGTATGTTACTGCCATGAAACCCCCGGAAAAAGAAAATAAACAACAAAAAAATAATAATAAAATCAGTTGAATTATTTCTTTGTTCTTGCCTACTTTAGGAGCTCATGGAGCAGCTTGAAAGTGGATAGAGCTCTGAAAAAATACCAAAGTTTGTGTTTGTTGTTAAAGTGGAAAAGTTTTCTGCAGCGCATCAGAAATGTCAGGCTAACAGGGTACAGGTGCTGATCTGAGAGAAACTTCCCCAGGCTCCCTTTGTACTGACAGCTCCAACCCAGACCCACCTGCTCTTACTGTGTCACTTTGCCTTTATGCAACATCAGGCATTTCTGTCTTCTCTCAGCTCTCAGAGCTAACACAAACCCCTCTGATCTGAGTGTTTATTGGACAGAAAAGTGACTATGGCTAGTTTGCAAAGACTTGTGCTGCAGGTAATGCAACGCCTCAGTCCAGCTCTAATGCATGTGGTTAAAGAAAAATGTGTGTTTTGGACCTTTGTGAGATGAGAATCAGAAACACAAGAAGCCAAATGTATCTCATACATAGATCTATACTGGTCACACAGCAATATTTTTAATTTGCAATTTCTGTAGCTGTGCTGATTTTTAACATTGATCAGAATCAATTCAAACTTACGTGAGTGCAGTGCAGAGTTTTGGAACTTGTGCTAGAAAGGGTTGTGGAACAAGACTAGAATTTTCTGTTTAGGACATCAGTGCAGTTGTCTTTTGTTTCAGCAGTAAGAAAGGGAGAGATGAAAGTTAGGAAAATTATGCATCTAACCTGTCAGAAAACTCCTAGGAGTGGTAGAGAGTTTCATAGTCTCTGCAACAGTCAGTGAGCAGCTTACACTGTGCTTTTTTAAACTGCTTACTGCGATATTTACTGGTGAAGTGTTGAGTGTTTTATACTCACTCAGCCCCATGTTTTCATCTGCATAATGTTACTTTTCATGTCAACCCTTTGCCTTAGCTGCCTGGGTTTGTCTCTCAAGGCAGCAATGGTAACTGAAGCAAGCAGGAATGGTTCTTAGCCATTCTTAGCAGGAATGGCTGCTGCTGGGCTCAGGTACTGCAGATTGTTCTTGGATCTTGCAGGTTTGATGCTCTGGAGTGTAACCCGTTGGCTTACTTGCCATGCCTTAAAAGGATTTTTTCTAGTTCTCTGTCTTCTTTATTCATCTGGATTCTTTGCATGATTTTCATTTCAATGGAAAACTGATCATTTTTCCCATGTCAGTGTTTGGTTTTTTTCATTTTTACTGTGGTTTAGAGTCCTCACTTAGCTAGCCAGGGGAGAGAATAATGCAGGGGTAGTTCTGAAAAAACTGTGATGTTTTTCTGTTCATATGGCTTCTGGATAAATCCCTGAATTGCTGTATTGAAGTTGCTTGAAATTTTACAGTCTTTGCTGACAGGAAAACTAAGAGAATCTATCAGCAGTGCACAGTGGATAGGCCACATTCCTCAAATAATCCAGTCAATTAAAAATTGATTTTTGTTCTAGGCAGCATGGTGGTAATGTAGTGGGGAGACAGTGTATGCATTACCAACAGAGCTCACATCAGTTAAGTGATATTTAGGTGATCTTCTGTCATGGGAGAAAGCAGTGCAGTTGATGATCTTTGCTACTGAAGAAGCTAAATTGAAGTGTCAGATAGCAGAATTGCATTTTATTTCTAATATGTTGGCCTGCCAGCCTGGGAGAAGCTATGTGAAGTCTGCGAATACAAAGGGACAAAAGTGCTAAATCTAGCAGAAACTGAATGGTTTGGGGAAGATACTATAACATGGCTTTTAGAGCCTTCAAGTAAATGCATTTAGAGGAATTGAATCTTGTACTTTAGTTGCTGGACCTTTTGTCTACTGCCTTTCTCCCTTTGCTGACAGCAGCTCTAAAGTAAATGAAAGATATCAATGATCTAAATTGCAACAGTCTTGTTTATTACAAATTGGAAAAAAAATACCCCTTCAAGTAGTTGAAGTGAGAATTAAAAAAAAAAAAAAGGCACCTAAATCTATTAATTGAAAAATGTATTTCCTTCAGATTGGCACAATTCTGAGCTGCAGAATTTAAAGAGGTATCTTTCTAATATCAGAAATGTGGAAATGTGCAGTCGTGCAGATTGGGCTCTACCTTCAGCACACACTGAGTCTGCAGTGAGAGACACAGTTCCAGCTCACAAAGCTGAAATCAGCCTGGCCCTGCCTCAGGTCATTAAAGCATCTATGGCTAAAGACAGCTTTGCAAATTTTCCAACAGAACAGAAAACATGCAGGAAGTTTTACCTCAGGTTCTCAGTAACCACAGGATGCTGAAGTCACATCTGCTTTTGGTTAGGAGACTTAACAACCTGATGCTAAATATGTAACTTAGATTTTTTTAATTTTTTTTTTATGTGGTCCAGGTTTTTCCCTTCCTTTTCTTTCAAAAGCAGTTGCAGAATGTCCTGGTGTATCTGTGCTTCACCTAAAAGGTGGCTGCATTTAAGAGGCAGGTTAAGTGATCCCTATCCTCTTCTCCAGACCTCTTGGAAGTTCAGTGTCCTAATTACTGCCAAGTGCTTTATAGTGCTCAGGTGAAAGGCACTGGAGACATTGTAAGCAGCCCTGTAATTAAAGTTTAGATGCTAATATTTAAATGGATAGTATTACTTCTGTGCTTAATTGCTTTACATCTAAGCTCTGTGTCACGGTGATGTTTTATTAGCATGTTGATATACAGCTAGAATTAAGTAAGTTGAAAGTCTTCCATAAAAGATGGTCTCACCTGTGTCAGTAGATTCCTTCATTAATTTATTACTAGGCTGTATAAAGACAAAATAAATCACAAATGTTCTTTAAATGCCGTTCTCGGGGTAAAATGCTGCTGAGTTTTAGTGCTTTGATAGGGAAACAAAGATAATGAAAACCAAGAAATATGTTTCTGGGCCTCAGAACTGTTCAGCACGATTTGAAAACAAGTGGCTGACTGTGATAAGTACCTTGGGCTCCCTTCTGTTAATTACAGTATTTCAAACCAGACTAATTTGACAGCCCCTGTGTTGTGCTATGCTGAATACTTCCTACGTATCCCTTGCAGGAGAAATCTCCTCTCCACCCTGTGAATACTTTTTGATAGATTATAATTTCAGAAGGTCTCTGTCACAACAGATACTTGTTCTCTGTGTAGCCAGAATGACTTCTGTCTGTTAATGACTAAATGGACAAAGTTTTTCAGTCATTGACAGAGAAAGTACAAAATGTGGTCAGACACTTTATTTAAAATGTCTTTTATGTGCCTTATTTCATTCTATTTTTGTTGTGTAGAGATATCGGTTTACTCGATTTGTTGCTGTGGGTGACAGTTAACTTATTGTAAACATGAAATCTTTTATTTTCTCTGGGTTACATTAAGTAGATGGCATTTAAAAATTTTATTTGCTGTTTTCCCTATAATAGTGCAAAACAGGCTGAGTACCAACCTCAAGATCAAAGCTAGATATTGTAGTTATTGTAATACGGAATTTGATATTGTAAAAATACCCACTGATGTTTTGTGAAACCCAGGAAACTGTTCCCTCTTAACTTGAAGTTTGCATTTTATGAACAGTTTAAGTTACTTCTTCAGAAGTATTTAGACAAAAAGTCCGAGAGTTGCCGTAACTTTTCTTTCACAATATTATTGTAGTTTTATCCAAATTCCACCAGGTGTTGCCAAAGAACATACAGCCAAAGCAAAGTTTACAGCTGAAGTGCAAGTTGCTCAGAGCAAGCGTGTACATTTTCATTAATATAGCCATTAAAGCCTTCTTCTGAAGCAGGAGCACCTTCCCGACAGATTTAAGAGCATTCCTCTTTTCTTTGTAACTGAATATCAGGAATCAAACATTTTGGTACAGGATGATATTATTTATGTGGTTAACTCATTCTTGAAAAAAAAAAAATTGCCATGAAATGAAGATGTTCACTCACAGGTTATAGGTGAATAATATGCTGCTTTAACCATTAGTCACAGACTACAGTAATTATTCCACTATGTTGCTGTCTTAATTTTGGGTGATGGCATCTTGTTAGTGAGATGTTCAAATTACTAACATTTGGTGTATTTGGTCAATTTGAGTTTTTTTCATTGCAATAAGCAAAGTTGCTATAGACACTTCATTCCTACTACCTTTGCTAAAGGCATTTCTTTCCTTTGTTTGCCTTTTGCCTCGCTGAGTCAGGAGTTTTGCAGATCGCAAATCAGTTCTGTTTCAGGGTTTGTCTCATTCTGGGAAGAAAATGTGCTTCCAGAAGCCAAGGTTTGCTTGAGGTAACGAGAGCCCCCAACTTGAGGCTGATGACAGCAGTGCAGTGCCAAATGCTCAGGCAAACAGCACTGGGTAGCAGCAGGAATCAATTCGGAGCCCTGGCGCAGAGCAGTGTCTATCCTGCCTCCCTGGTGAGTCCAGCATTGTGCTCATGGCACGGAAAGCAATGTGCATTTTAATGGCTGTCCTTGTTTTTCAACTGTTGCTCAATTATTACTATGGTTTAAGTCGAAAAGGCTGGGTCATGGGCAGTGTTGGGTGCCAGAAAAGGTGTAACCAGGGACTGCTTGTGTTGGTGATGCAAAAAAATCTGTGTTAGGTGCTGCCCTGAGGCAGGGACTTTGAGGGAATCACCTCCTAGCAGGTAATCGGGAATCTCTAGGATGGCAGCTTTGCGTTCTATAAATGCTGTGATGTTTTCTTTTGGGCTTTAATTAAAGCTTTCCATTTATTGTTGTGCACAAACGCTTTCTCTTTGAATGTTTATTGAATGCTCAATAGCAACAAGGAAACCAGGATTCTTTGGGATAGTCTGGCATAATCCGTGTGGGCTGCAAAGATAAAGGTGGTTAAGGCAGAAGGAAGGAAAAACCTGAAATACTGCAGTTACTTGAAGCAGAAACATGTTGAGAGATGTGACTGTAGCTCAGACTGCACAAAGAAACTCGTTGCTTGTAAGAAATCCAGGGCAGTGACTTCACCTGGTGGTATTTAATTAATTATTTATCAAGCATTATGTTTGCCTTCCCTTGGGATATGATCTCCCTCCTTCCACCCAGAAGTGTCGACTAATTATTTGAATATAGAATATTTTAATTACTTTAGATCTTGGTAGATGTTAGTATGTAAGTAATTTGCTCCCTTTCCTAGCTATATGAGCAGAGCAGATAACTCAATATCACTGTAGCTTTCCTGGGATCCCATTTCATCACCATCCCAACGCACTTGGTAAAGAGGGAGGGAAGGAAGAAGAGGAAATCTAAATGATGCTCCGGAGGTGAGATGGGAACGGTGTTTGAGCTGGTGGATGCAATACAGATGCTGGGAGCCAAAATACCTACAGACCTCGTGCCACTCCGAGCAAAGGTACTGGAGATTGAGCAGTTCTCTGATGTGGTCTTATCAGTTGGAGTAGAATGTAAATCCTGTTAGAGCAGCTTTGTCCGATCTGCCTGTAGCTTTGTTCTGAACCTTTCAGTGACAGTTCACTGGAGCAGAAAGAACCCTGTGAATTGATATTATAAACCTGCATGGTTGCTTTATTCATTGTTGAAGCAACAGAATATAACAGAAGTATTTATTTTAGTGGTTTGAGGAGACTTGCTCTTTTTTGCTATCAACATGAGCAGAGGAAAAATGTTCTAAATGCAAAAGAGGAGAAGCTAATGCTATAATCATATCCATACCCATTCGGAGCACAATCCCATTGAAAGATAATGCAGAACACCATATGTTTAAATTATTTTACACATTCAAAGAGATTTTTAAAATCCCAAAGTGTTGTTATTTCCTGCTGATGTAGAAAAAAATATCAGGTGACACTATTATAATCAGGAAATAATAGCCATGTGAAAGAAAAGCTTCTCATAATGCACTTAGTCTTTGCAGACAACTGTATTTTTCTAAGCACCACCTACCTGCTCTCTTTGGGACTGAGATGAGCCTTGGCAATTCAAGATTGCATTGTGTTCACTTTCTTGCTAGTGGGCATTTCTTACTGAAGTTCAAGAGCGTGAAATTTCTCTTTAGTCTCACTGCTTTGATATGGTATTTGCCTAATAATCAAACAAATTAAAGTGTGGAAAAAATTGATAAAACTGCAATATCTTAAAATGAAGAGGCTGAAATAGTAAATGGAGTTTCTTGTAATAATGCTGCGGTGCCATGTTGACCCTTATTCTTGAAAATCAGTTTTTATGCTGTGCGTCAGTAAGATGTACGCTATTTGAACTTTTCAAGTGTCATGTAATCTAAAAATTCAGGCATTATACTTGAAGATCTTGTGCAAAGTTTTAATTAACATTTGAGAATTATGCATATATGGAAGCCCAACTCTATTGGTAGATGTTTTTATATGCTATCAATGACTTTCTGCTACTTAAAACACATTTTCTCTTTTTGGGAACACTTACAAAATGAGTTCCGTTACAATTAAAGAATTTGTAAAATGGAAATCACTCTGAGATGAGAGTTATTTAAGATAGAGGTATTTTTGTATGCTGCTCTTAAAACTTCCCTGCTGCTTTCGGTGTGGCATAGGGTGTTTTGCATTGAAGCAGAAATCAGAATAAGTTTGGGTGGATACCAATCAAAGTCTGAGCAGTTTTAATGTGATGTAATGGGTTATGGGATGAAAAGTGAATGGGTGCTTTGTTTTTCTTTCTTTTTTAATTTTCCCGTGCAGATAGAATATAAGAAAGGACATCTTTTTGTTAATTTCATGTGTTTCAACAATTTTAGAGTGGCAGGAATGCTGCTGATTTTCCATCTGTGTCCATTCTTCTCTTTACATAGCAAATCTTTGTGTGACCTTTCATGGGATGAATGGTGCTCATCCTTGGTGAAAGGCTTGGTGGTTTCAGGGAGTCTTGGAGCAGTTGGCAGTGCAGTTCTAAAGTGGGTAACACATAGTCAGGTGTGACTCTTGGATGGTCATTATTCACTTCATTCTCACTTCAAATTCCAGCTATGCAAGTCTTGCCGTTGGAAATGCAGTAAAGTGCCAAGAGGAGTAAATGGAGTTAATTTTGCAGAATGGCACCTTGTTCCTCTCTACCCCCACCACTCATCAATGCAGATGTTTTGCCCATTGGCCACGAGACACTTGCATCTCCCGATGATGGAAACATAGCTGTTTGTATTAGCAAGATGAATGTTGAGCTGATTTAGTAGCCAGGTCTTCTATCTGTGATCACTGTAAATATTTGCATTGATCAGAAGGAAAAACAAGGCCTGTTTGCAAGGCCAGAAAATTGCATTGCCTCAAGGTGCTTTTTTGTTTGTTTGTTCTGTTTTACATGTGTTCTAATATTGTGCTTTTTTAATTCCAAAATACATTTTAAATTTCTGAAAGGATTATGGAAACATAAAGTGTACATGTAGCGTTATGTTTTTATATTTATGTATCTCTGTCTTCTAAAGTTTGTGGAATTCCCTGCAGATCTGTTTTTGTATTAAATTTTCAGTCTGAAACAATTCCTCCCATTTTGTACTCTATAGGGCTGTAATATTCGCCCAATGATGAGCTGCATCCAACATTTTGTTAACTGAAATGGGAAGTGACAGACTGACTAAAAGAAAATGTCCGTGTCAGAGAAACAGATATTACTTCTTTCTCACAGATTGCTGAATGCCTGGACACTGAAGACTCTGAGATTGCAGATGCACTAAGGTTTTATATTGATCCATGTTAGCCTAATTTGATCAGAAGAGTGACTTGTGTATTGTGTTATTTTCTTCTACAGCGTTTGATTGAGATGGTCAAACACTGAGAATATTGTGCAGGAAAAGGAGGGATTGGGAAAAAAAAACATTCAAAAAGTAATACAGATTTGTTAGATAAATTCTATTTGCATTGATTTTCACTAGGAATATATATCTTTTGATGGCAGCTGTCCTCAAAATAACAGCATAATAGATAATACTCTGCTACATAATTTTGTATTTTTATTACTTCTTTTTACTGATACTTGTAGAATAATTTAATCATCAAAGTTGGTCAGCACCTGCATACTCAGCAAAGATGTTTTTCTCTATTGTATTGTCAATTTTATTATTTTTTTTGCGAAATACAACAATGCCATAGTTGTTATGCAAGAATATGACATCTCACTGATCTGCTGCTCTCCAGCTCCTTCTCCACCTTCCTGGAGCCAAGGGGCTGATCAGCTCATTGGGATCCCTCTCTCCCAGTTCTTCCAGGTTTCTCTGCTCTCCCTTTTCCATAGTCCTAGCAAGGACTTTAACTTTTATATAAAGCCACCCCTTTAGGGCCATGCAGCTTGCTTGAAGAAAATCCAGTGGGATTTTTCTTGCCAATCTTGCATAAAGGAAAGACGTGATCTGAAAATTGCGTAGTCTAAAAGTTTAATATTAAAACATGAGAAGCCCTTAGCTTGCTGTCATTCCCTGGCAAATATCCTAATTTTGGTACTGAACTCAGTATTGGCAGATATCTTCTGTCCAGTTGAATAAAAATAACACCAAAAGCATCCATCCTGTATAAACTGAAAAGGGCTGGTGGTACAGTGCTGTGGTGGAAGCCCTAGTGAGGCAGGGTGGTTATCACTTGGTGTCATCACATCGTTTGAAGAGCAGTTATTAGTTTTATTTCTGCTTGCACTTATAGCTCAGGACAGGGAAAATGTGGTATATTGCTTTCTCTTTTTCTTTTTTTTTTTTACTCAGGAGATTGCATGCTTTGTCAAGAGTGCATTTGTTAGTCTCAGTGTCATATTTATATTAAAGACATAACAGAATCCTACTGCACTATCAATTGCTTTTCATTACCCTTGTCTGTGCTTGCAAAGGTCATCACCTCACATGTGAATCAAATTTGGAAAAGAGTATTTTCTTTAGAAGTGGAATTGTAGTCTGAATTTCAAGGCAGCGCGGTTTGAGAAAGTTCATGTCAGATATTCCTGAGCTTCCTTTTAACAGATCAAGTTAATTCAGCACCTTT